>CM040092.1:20324177-20638381 GCA_022496805.1 Pohlia nutans | reverse complement strand
TCCACAACGCAAGCGCCTCCAGAGGTTTGTCCTGAGTCTGCTTGCATGCCAGTTTCGCGCTCCATTCTCACGCACTCTCGGGCCGCATCTTGACGCTTACACGCGCAATTGCGCGACCTTGTTCCGATCTTCGTAGACCTGAGTGTGGCCGCCGCGGCTTAATTCCCTCCGCCACTAGCTACGCCGCCGAGATGTGTGCATGTTACTCGTTTTTGTTTCCACATGCTGGAGGCGAGTATTAATTCCCACATGTTGGAATTGTCATTCTACGGTGTGGACTTTTCGCAGGCACTCGATCACCTGCCTGCATGCCAAACAGCGGCCTACTATCGTCCATAGTAAGGGCCGCTGAAGTCACACTATGGCCGTCCAAGTCGAGAGGCCCTGGGATTGAGTTGCCAAACTTTGTTGAGAGTTCAATGAAATGGGCTGAAAATAGGTGATAAAATATAGTTTTGATTTATTATGAAAAAAAATTGACAGCCTCTCGACCATAGTTTGGGTTTTTATTCCTGCTCGACCGAAACTTTCTTCGAGAGTCCGTCAACCTTGGTCAAAAAGTGTTGCCATGTAGGCATTTGAAGGGCGACAACCTTTGAACTTTGGCCTTTAGTGTGAAGGGTCGAGAGGCCGAATTCTAAGTTTTTTGCAATCCGATTGGTGAAAATCGACGGCCTCTTGGCCTTCGGCCATATTGTGAAGCGGTCGTAATTCATGCGTTGGGTGGTCATACATTTCTAGAGAATTTCTTGGTGCAAGAAGCGATTTTGCAAGTGAGACCTGCTTAGTACACCACTATAACTTCGCAGATGAGACCTCGGATAGGCAACTCCCGTATATTATATGGCATATTATATGGCCTTGATTATAATCACTTATATTGCATTTTTGTCCAATCTCAAGTAATATAATTTGTTATAATGTAGGAAACTCTTGTAGCTTTTCTAACAAGGAATTCAAAAATTATGTTATCATATACATGAACTAAATAATCCTTGAAGACAATAATAGCATTAGAAACCTAATTATTTGAGTTTTTTTATTACATATAGCATAGGCCAAGCTACCCAACTTTTTGGGCTTTTTGATAGAGTTTTAAGATTTTTTTATTATAAATAAAGCACTGCCAATGATTTATAATTTTAATTGGAGGCAATTTCTAGAATGGATTTTTTTAAATTATGCATAGGTGTATCAATTCTTAATATACAAATTGGAGCTCTTTGTTAATAAATAGTCAACCCAACAATTTTTACATCTCATTTTATTTAATTTGGTCTTCACCCAACTTTTTGGTCCTTTTATTTTTATATAATTTGATATAAGTTTTAGAAAAAACCATCCCCTAAGTTGTTTTAATGGCGATGTCCCTTTTGTATAATATGGGAGTTGTGTACTTACACCACTATAATTTCGCAGAAGCAACCTGCTTACACCACTACCATCAGCTGGGACACAGGAAGATTCGGAGCGTTAGCCCCGGCTAATGAGGGCTAATCCCCAAACTTTAACCGGGGATAATATACTCTAGCCAGGGCAAGGGCTCGGGGGGGGGGGGGGGGGGGGGGGGGGGGGGGGGGTGGGGGCATTGGCGACAATCGTAGAAACAACGTGCGATAAAAAATAGGGTCTAATATATTCATTGTAGATAAATTTTGCAAAAAACGTACATATAATATAGGGGGTTTTAAAATAGTGAAACATGTTTACATGTAAAATACCATCGCATATAATGGCCTTTTTTATCTAGTCAGTACATGTAAAATAGCGTGGAAACAATTACTAGGAGTAGCGGGTTTAGGATAGGGTCTGTGCTAGTGGATAAAAAGGGGTAATTTTATTTTGAAAAAACTTGGATGGATGACTTTGCATGCTAACTGGCTTGAACGTTACTGAACCAATGTATCCAATGTGGAGTTAATGTTCTCTACCTACGTGCCGGGAGGGAAAAAATGGGGTGTAAGAAACAAAATGCGGTGTAAGAAAAAAATGGATAACAATTGGGCTCCAAAGGAAAAAAAAAATAGAGTATAGTCAAAAGAATTGGTTACTTGGGGTATAAGGAAAAAATGCAGTATAAGTAAAATAGGGTATTTTTAAATGATTCCTCCAAAAATTTATAATTACTGATAGGTTGTATTATAATACAAGCATTTACCTTTATTTTGAAAAATACCATACCTTATAATCTTTTCTACAAGGTAAATAGCCCCCCAATAAATAGGTCATGAGCGCACGTGTATGCAAAATATAAGAGGGAGTGCACCTCCCAAGGGCAAGGGGAACAGTTTTGGGGGCTAATGTCTTCTTAAATAAAAGGTTCCTAAGTTAAGAAACCTAGTGCTACCGGGGCTCAAAGGAGGGCTAACACATGAAGCGTTAGGCCCGGTTAAGTCCTCCAAATCTATTAGCGGGAACTCACTGTTTATGCATCCGTGAGCAAAGCAGGGGAGTTTAAGGGTTGATTGCTCTATAGTAGTGAAGACCTTGGGCTACAATAAGTCCTCCAAATCTTCTAGTGTGTTACTATTTAAGATTTTACCAGGCAATTGAATTTAGTACATGATTGAGTTACAGACACAATACAAATCCTACTGACGAAAAAGAGTGAAGTAAAGCTTACCTCGGGGAAAGCTTTGAATACATGAATGAGTTGGGAGCAAGTCTTGGTCTTTGTTCATGAATTGTATCACTCGCTAGCTAGCTCCAATTTCCGTGTTGCCCGGTTGTATTCAAAGCTTTCCCCCAGGTAAGCTTTACTTCACTCTTTTTCGTCAGTAGGATCTGTATTGTGTCTGTAACAAAGTATGTCTTTGATGGTTTTTGCGACGATTATTCTTGTACATCTGATCCATACGAATTGACATAAATAAACGTTCTTAAGTACAGTACTGTACTGTACCTGCGACTTTATAGTTCTATCAGGAGTTCTGTAAATTGCAGATTATGTCTTTTGTAACGGACAAACTATTGAGAGTAAGGTAGGAGCACTCAATTCCGACAGTGTACCCAATGCCGATAATTTCTACATAAGGTAGTCATTTCAGAATGCAAATCTAAGCACATCATAGAGCCCTTATTGTTTGTTGATCAAAATGATAAGCTATCTATGGTCTACTTAGATTTAAGTTCTAGGATGACTACCATGTCAAGAAATTATCAGCAATGGGTACACTGTTGAAATTGGGTGTTCCTACCTTAATACAAGATAGTTATAGGCTCATCAAAGCAAGGAGACATGAGGAAGATCCTAATACTCAGCTTTCACGAGAATTTCCATCAAACAACTTGTGTGTGCCCTTCTGGCTCTCGATAAGCGTGCTCATTCAGATGTGTCAGTATCTATCCATTAGACCCATTGCAGGCAAATTGCATAGTAAGTTCCATGTTCTACAATAAACACGTATAGGAAAGGAGAGTCATGAGATAATAGAGTTAATCGAAAAGTCAGCCCAAAGAGGAAAGTTTTGGCAAACCTGTGTTGAATTCCTCTTGAACTCATATTGAAATATAAATAGACCAAAAACTAGTCTATGATGAGTTGGGAGACAATCTAAAGCAAGCCACTGTCATTATTCTCCACACCTCGCAATGACTCCCACACCTTCCACCAAAGCTCCAAGCCCATGGCCCACAAGGGAACAATCTATGACACGACACTATTCAACCCAAGTATAGTTCAAGAAAGAAGTTAGAAGTAGAGCAAAAAAGGGAGGTTAGATGGGCTTCTTTTCGGTTAACTCAAATTTCAGAGTGAAATTTTGATCTGCTGGAACTTGGAACCTCCAAGTCTAAGTACCGGTATTCAAATGGTCCACTGACTTATTCCCTGTTGTGACGTAGTTCTCATGTATTCTAAGTTCTATAGTTCTTTTATATTCCATAACATTCAATAGCCTCTATGACTGCTGCCTTCCCCCAACAAAATGATGTGGAATATCCCACATCATATCATCCCCCAGTGAAATGATGTGAGATATTCCACATCACATCAGTAGCTATGGGGCAGGTGCCATTAAGCAAGAGCAACTAACCATGGTAAACACTAATCAAAAGCATTCACTCAGTCACAAACCAACAGTATCTTATAATTGTTTATTTGATTCAATAGTCCATTCAATTACAAATCACTGGTCACTCCATATATAAAGGTGGATGAAAGTAAAAGGCAACCGTCTTGAAGGCTACTGAATGTTATGTCTACCGCCGTTAAAGGGTCTATTATGAAAGCCACAAGACTTCAGTGCTGGCATGGTTAATTGTGCTCGACTGCGTTCGATAATGAGCTATGTACTATTTCATGTTACACATGAGTAATTGAGCTCTAAACTCGTTCAAAATGACAGAGCTCTTCTCAAGTCCTGTGTATCTGAAACTCTCACCACAACAGGAGTTCTCCCCCACATCTCCTGAACCACATGCTCCCCTCCTCCAATGTCATAACCTACTCCAGGAAATGCTCGACAGATGTATCACTAAATCAGTGACTGCACATTCAAGGTCTATTTTCCATAACTTCTTGACTTCATTTTGTCTCCCACTTCTCTCCATGCAAGTGTTGCATCACACAACTTACTATTTTGGTTCAAAAAGTGTCAGATTCTATGTCGTAGGTTATGTCCCATGCTGCCATCCCTCGCCAGTTATGTAGGCCATAGTTTCTCTCATTGATCAGCAAGAAACTGACTGTTTCACGTCATATGGTGATACGTGTAGATTCACAACTGGGCTCTCCTTCTTCACCTCACCCTCAACAGAATCAAGGTGATCAATTCGATTGATAAAAGAAAAAAAACTGGCTTTACATTTGCAGGGAGTGATTTACATTTACAGTGTCTGTTCCTCAAACGCCCTTCCGAAACGCAGCAACAACTCGGTCAGCAATCTCCTGCCCAAACAACCTCGGCATGTTGCTACTCAAGTCCACTTCCACTCCTTTCGTCTTGATCAAGTCATCCCTCTTCTTCATGTACGCCATGGCATCACTGTCCATAGCTTGCCCTAAGCTCTTATACCCTTCCAACCACGTCCGGAACACCGACACAGCAGCAGGCTGCACGAGCTCAGTGATCACGCCATCCAAACCTGCGATTTTATTTAGATTTTATCAAGAGAGTCCCATTGGCGATTTGAAAATTGAAACTTAAATAATAGATAGCATTTATTGGCGATTTACCACAAATACATAGCAATGATCGATAAGGGAAGATTATGGCGATGATATACTCTATTTGTTTACCCAATTTTTCTTATAGCAACATAATTTTTCAAATAGCAAGTTGGCGATCAATATAGTCACAAAAAAAGAAAACACTGAGACTATTCCAAACCTGCGTCTCCTCCTGTCACTTTGTACAACAAAGCTGTGGGCGAGACCACGCTTCGAACGTAAAGGGCTGAGGTTAAATAGGGCTGCGTGTTGGGGTGAGACTCAAACGTTTGCCGGATGCTTTCAAGGTTTGAATTCTCGTAGAAGCGGGCCAGATACTCCGGGTCTAAGACGAGATCCTTCCGTGGAAGCAAGTCCAAGACTAATACAAGCGTGTCCGGACCGCTTTGGATGAATTCGAAGAGAAGATGTGGAGAGTCTGCTTCTGGTCCTAGCATGGCGATTAGGGTTGCTATGTTGAGCGCGCCGAAGGGGAGTACGCAGTTTAACCACGACCCCAACACAAAATCAATCTGTCAACACAAGCAACATTCCTTGGTTTACATTCCTTTAAGACCAAGGATTCATGGTACCAATTCGTTGTGAAAAAATCAAACCCCAGCACCGAACGAGATGCCTGAGAGATTACATCTGTTGCTCGCCATAGCCAAAGCATTCCGAATTTGACCTAATTGAGGGACTATGAAGAAGCGGCAATTGCCCGCCATAGCCAAAGAATTCAACTATCAGATGCAATTCGCGTTTACATTCCTGGATTCATAGTTTGAAAACGACCGATTCAATTAATCATTTCTTGCAGATGCGGCCATGATTTTACCGATCGCCAGAATTAATTGGTCAAAAAGCAATTCAAGAAAGTCCCCATATGAAAGCATTCCTGATTGCAAGATTGATTGAATCTGTTGCAAGCTCCAGAAGGATTTGAATACCTTGGATCCCTCATGGCCAGCTCTGAGGGTGACGGAACCTTCGCCATTAGCGCCTTGGAACGATCGAACATCAACAGCGGTTTGCGAGGGGCGAAGAACCGATCCGAGCTCCGTGTCCATGAGATCCGCCACGGTTTCCATCAACTGCTTCCCTGCGGGGCTCAGCTTCGGAAACTCCACCCACCCCATCTCGGCTCGACTCACACCGACTCTTACTCTCCTTGCACACCCGAATTGTTGACTATGGATGGAGTGTGAACGCTTTGGAGCTCTGCTGAGGGATGGCACAACGAGAGCGGAAATTGTTGCAGCCATGGCCATGTCGGAGAATGGGAGTGGAGTGATGACACTCCATCGATGCCACAATGACTGATGGTGATCACACACACAATGAGGCTCCGTCGTCTTTCCATCTGTCCCATAGCTGCCTTTTCTTCCACGCTAACTGAAGCTTTCTCTTCCTCAGAGCATCTCCACCATCGCTCTGGATAGCTCTCTGGCTCTGGAAAAATGGATGTGTATGAAATATCCTTTCTTACATTTACTAGATACTAATGTCCAAAATCACATTGTTGAAGCCAAAGACCACATTGGCAAAGTCAAAGACCATGTATCTGAAGCCAAGGACCACGCTGCCAAAATCGAAAACCACATTGTCGAAATCGAAAACCACGTTGCGGAAATTGAAGACCATATTGTCGAAATCGAAAACCACGTTGTCAAAGCCAAAGATCACGTTGTGAACACCGAAGACCACGTTGTTGAAGTCAAAGACCACGTTGCCAAAGGTCATGGTCATTGAATATGGCACTAAGATTTTTGACCACGGCAACATGGTCTTCGGCTTCGGCAATGTGGCTTTTGGTTTCGGCTCAGTTATATGGTCTCTAAGCAATGTGGTCTTTGGCTTCGGCAAGTGAACGTGGTTTTTGGCATTATGATCTAGTAAATGTTACAAATTTTATTCCATGGATGCACATGGATTGGTCAATAATTCATTTGGATGCAAGGTCTCTTCTTAATTGCACATCATGATTGCACAATCCATGGGAGTCAGGTGATTCATGAGTGGTGTACTTACTATTTTCAAGTCTAATTGAGTGATGTTGGTGGGGAACTACATGGTATGCTTTGTAATGTATGGATGACCTTCAAAGTGCAATTAAGAGTTGTTGGTGGAGATGCTCTAAAGATGAAGGGGAACAACTATTTTTGAGGTCGGTGTGAATCAAGCCATTCCACACCAAATTTTAGAACATTCACCCATGACAACTATCCTCAAATTTCTTGCTCGAAATTGAGGTCCCGGTTTAACTTGGGAAGACTTATGTCAACCCAAGTGTTCGAGGCTAGTGTTCGAGGCTAGTATTCGGCTTATGGATACCAACCAAACTCTTTTAAAACAAATTAAATCAAAATTTGTATATGAGGTTCAGAAATAGAGTAAACAACCTAAATGTTCTCATACTTAGCATTTCTACGAATGGTTGCTATTTTCAAAATTCTTGCTAAAAATTGAGATTCCAATTTGACTTCAAAAGACTTTTTGCCAACCAAACCATTCATGTTGCAGATTGGCTACCAGTAAATGTCCTCTCAGCTAGCAAAATTTAGATTTGGGTTAGTATACAAGATTTTGGAGATAAAGATATGAGCCTCAAAAGTGGGGTTGCTCATTGACAAGCTCATTGACAAGTTGTGACTTGTCCCAAGGCAAAAAAATTGTCAATAAAAAGTAAATTTTTGATAATTTTTTCCTATGTGAAAAGAGAAAACAAGGAAATCTTTTCAATACAAAAAGTCCTTTTTTTTCATCTTATCTCCTCTAAGTTTTGTTCAAATTTCAATAATATGTAAATAGGGTCACTCGAGACTTAACCCTTAACCCCTAAGCGTCCCGGCGTCCATATTTTGGACGTTTTTGAGGGACATTCACCTTCGAAGAGATGTAACTTTTGCAAAACGTGTCCGATTTTGCTGAAATTTTGAAAAAACTCCCCGCATGATGTATGGAATGTGTGGTAAACATTTCAGATCAATCCAAGATGGATTGAATTTTTGGTGATCATTTGAAAGTAGATATCTTTTTTTTGGACAGTTCTGTGAATTTTGATGGCAGCAACTTCGGGGGCTTGTATCTCCTTCATCCCAAGTCCGTTTTCAATAAAACTTGTTGGGTTGAATTTCCCTTGAAGTCTAGTTATCATGGTAAAATTTTCAGGTCAATCCATGCCGTTATGAATGTTTGGGAGTCATTCTAGTGCACGGGTCTAGTTTGAACACTTTTTGCTTTTTGGTTCAAATGGGTCACTTTTCGGGCTACTTTTTGACATTGCAAGGCCATTTTAGGGCACATTAAATTTTTCATGAGGCTCTTTTGGTACCAATGTGTTTATATGATGATTTTGAACTACTTTATAGTTGAATTTTTTTTCATTTGAGTAATTTTGAAAACGAATTTCACCTCTAACTGTGTTGCTAGGAAAATTTCAGCATCCTTTTTTAGCACTAAAACACTGTGATCTTGCAATCTATATGGCCAAATGACCCCCAAAATTGATCCACATGATCTACAACATGTATGTTACAAGATTGTACGGTTGAGATTTCTATACCTCACTTACATTTAAACTTATAACACATCAAAAGCGATAATGATTTTAAGCCCAAAAAAGCTAGGGACCCTTAGGGGTTAAAGGTCAAAGCAAGCCTCACGGGCTTGTTTTGAGAGAGTAATGAAAAAAAAGTGGATTTTCTCAACCAAAATTGAAATGGATTGGTGCTTTGGAAAGGTGATGAAAAAGAGAGGCTAAATTTAGAAATATGCCTATTTTTAGTAAATTGAACATTCCAAGGAAATTAAAAAAAATCGGTGGAGAAGGAGGGAAGGGAGTGACGCAACTTGAGACCTTGATGCATACCAGAGCTAGCAGCACATGCCAGAGCCGTTCAGCAGTGTTTGTTTTTTTAATCCAGAATTGCAGAGCTCACTGCTGAACCAGAATCTAATTGAACTTTTTTAATTTGTTTTTGGTGTGACATTGTTCACTCCATCCACTGTTCAAATGGGATTTGAGGAATTATCATTGGTTGTTCACATTACTCAAGGGGCGACTATTGAGGACAGCTCTCTAATTTATTTTTATTCTTTTGGGTTGCCCCGTCTAGGACCCTCTTGACGCTTAAGGATTAAGGACTCAAGAACTTTTTTCATCATATAAAATAGATTTTTTTGAAAAAATAATCTCCTAATGATTTGAGCTTCACTGCATATAATTTTTTTTTTTCTCATCCTCACAACAGACTACTGTCAAGTGCCAAAATTTCTGCAATTGCACAATTGAAAGTTGTTGAAATTCTCTTGCATTGTGAATTGCAAATTGGAAATGATATTTGGCGGAGACACCCTCTAGTTTAATAATCAAATTATTCAAATTATGTAATATTTGATATTTACTTTTGATGTTATTTGATGCTACTAGATGTTGGTGATATTATTCGATGTTAATTTTCAAGCACTAAAAAATGATGATTGTTAATTTTTGCAAGAAAATTTCGATGTCGATGATACAATTCTAAGAAACAATGGCCATAAAGATCACCAAAAGTCAAAGGCATTTTTCAATGAGTTTATCGTTCAAGACTGGGATATTGTACTTCATAATACGCAAGTTTAAAAGGGCAGTGTAAATCTCAACACCTAAACTTCCACCATGCAATATAATAGAACAAACTAGTTGTTTTAAATACCCCATTTTAACCCCTAAAAGTCACAAGGTGTTCATGGAATTGACAATTTGAGAAAAACCATTATAAAGTATTGTTTGGAGGAATATTTTGGATTGATATACATTTTGAATTTTAGATTCCATCCGTATGGTTGGATTCACCAATGCAATCACCAATATTTTATTATAAAATTTGAAAGTAACAATTAAAAATTCCTTCTAAATATAATTACAAACAAAATATTAATAACTATTAAGTAAAAAATGTTGAATCGGATTTAAAATGAGACTCTTGACATGGTGATTTTTTGAAATTTTTGTGTTCCTTAAATCTATGACCTCATTTTTGCATGGCCACTTTTGAACTAAAGTCAATGCAATTTTGGCTTGGTCAAAATTTCACATACTTATATGTTTGTAATTTTAAAGAAGTATGTACTCTAACAACACCAAATCCAACCATTGGATAGGATAACAACTTGATGAAGTATCTCTAAAAAATGTTTCATGGTGAAAAGGTTCATGAGGAAGGAGATATGGATGAAAACAATCATCCATCAACCCTACATGGGTCAGTTGGGCCTTTAAGGGTTAAAGGTTTGAAATGATTCATTTGAAGTCATATAGATATGGGATGGTCACATTTGTTGAGTTGGGCACTAATGGGTTAAATATTTGTTCAACTTCATGATTCTTCGAATCGCAACAAACTATCCTAGTCACATGGAATTTGTTGGGATTCAACAAGCTTCTTTCTCAAATTAAAAAACACCATTGGAACTCCAAGCCAAAACAAAAGGCCAAAATGCTCTTTACCTTTCAAAATGTGTAAGGTCCCTCGCATGCGTCCATATAATGAACGACGAACAGATTGCAACCTTTCTCAATACTACATCATGTACAGTTTTTCATCCATCCAAATTTCTTTTGGTTCTTGTGCTAGTTGACTATCATTTGTATGGTATGGATCTTCAAAATAAGATATTGTGATTTTTTGAAAAGCAACACAATTGGTTTATGTCAAATTTCATTCTTAGTTCAAAAAGTGAGACCTTAAACATAATTTTCCAAGATAAGTAGAATCAAATAATAGGAACCATACCATCTCGTAGTGCATGTTATTCCAATTTCATTACAATATTTTTTATTTTTTTGGTGTTAATTTTGGATTTTCAATTGAATTTTAAGAGAAAACCTTGCAAAATTCATTAAAAAACATTAATAAAAATAATGATGAATCCAACCATACAAATGTGATCTTCACATTGACATTCACAACTTTTCTTTGTACATCAACTCCATTTCTGTTTTTCATCAAACATTTTATACCGAATCTTTGAAAACAGTGTTGAATCCGGACGTTAAAGAGTTAACATTGAATTTTGGGGAGTGCGACCAAAATGGAAAGATAAAAAAATTAAAAAATTAAATTACAGCACCCATACTCTTATAATAAAATAAGGCTACACTGTATAGAAATGAATTAACTGAAATATTCCAATTAACTGAAATATGAAAGAACTTGAACTAACGAAATCAGTTTGCAAGTATTCATCCATGAACTTAGGATAGCACAACAGCAGTTGAAAAGCATTTACACAAGGTTCACCAGCGATGCTCAAAGACCCCGAACCATGAAGAGCCTTTCCATTACCATCGATCACATACAAAATTGTCTGGGCCTACCGTATATACAAAAAAATCAAAAACACAATTGCAAAAACTCAATGCTGTGGTGCAAAATGATCGGAACTAACCTCACCGAAATATTACATCAAGGCTCTATTGACACACCATCATCATTAAGGAAAATGCAGGCACCATCGAATATATGGTGAATGGAATGGGATTACCTCTAACCTGCCAAAGGGACTCGATAACAATCTAGCGAACATCCCTCATCAAAAACCACTCTAATTTGAGCAGATAGGATACGGTATTTTTCATCTTCGTAAGAACCTGCAGAAGCTTGTAACTCGTAATGTCTCTCAATATACAAGTTCGATCATGCCGTTGGGCATAAGTAATGGAAGCAGGCATCTGGCATAATGAACATAGCTATAGAATTGGTAAATAACATAAACCAATGAAGCTTAATAGACGTTAGGCCTTGATTGAGAGTTGCGCAATATGTAGGAGTCGTAGTCAAAAGCTGCTGTCATCCATAGTCGTCGAACCTGCACAGGAAATCACCTAAGGGTAAACTACTTGAGGGATAAATCTGAAAACAAAAGAATTATGATAGAATCAGAAAGAGCAATACAAATTCCATGATGTGAAAGAAAGTGCTTTATATCTGCCAACTTCTAGAGAATCCTAGCACAAATTGACGGGAATGTACTAAAGCTTGTGTTCGATAATTACCTCCGTCAGTCGAAGATCGCTGAGATAAAGCAACTGGCTTCTTCTCAAGTATAAGTCTTCCTGCGCCGGCTGATACGAGTTAAATTCGTTAAATATAAATTCGTTAAATTTAATCTCGTTAAATATCAATAAATTGCCAGCCAAGAAAAGAAATTCAACGAAGCAAGATAAAAAGACGAGGATTCCTAACCTCCCCATGGATGTCTAAGTATAATGAGAGCCCCATGCACGTCCGGTTGTTGCGAAGCAGTAGAAGCTGAGTAGAACGTAGCAACAGAAATATTCCCACACCAGCTGATTCTGTTACGATGACAAACAACATGCGATTACTTATGTAACTGATTAATAAGAACATGGCAATACAATACATGTTCGTCCATACTAAATCACTCCCGGAGAACTTGCTGACAAATGACTTAAATTACTGGATGTTTCATGATCTCAGTAGGTGTGCAAAATCACACCTTTGGCTGCATGTGAAGAACACTCTCCTATTCCCTCTGGGGATCTGCAGCAACCGGTATTACAACACAGAAGTTCTCCACAAATGAGGCAGATCGCAGGATCACTGCAAAGGTAACAAAAAAGCTGTGCGAATTTGTTAGTACAATGCTTGGTAAGCACCAAGCGGTGAATCCCGTCAGGAAAATAAGACATCGATTCAAATCAAAGAGACAACGAGATAGGACGTAATTCAACAGCACAAACATATCATTTTATGATTATATTAAGAAATCAGGTCTAGAAGGAAACTCATAGTAGAAGTGACGACTCACTCAGGCATTTGCCCACAAGATGTACACTGTTTCTTATTGTGAATGTTCACCAGAAGTAATTCCTGAACAAAGCACACATACAGCCTCAGTATAGCGATTTTAATTTCTATGCCAACACCACCCATGTATCATAGGTCAAGCTGCAGCAAGCATCACCTGGGTGGATGCGAGGGGGTTTCAATTTGTATCATGCCAAAGGGCAGAGCACGTAACTCTTTCCAAAACCATCCCTAAATACGAAATCAAATAAAACAAAGAATATAGTTCAATGTCAGTTTGAACCTGGAAAACATGAGGCAATCCATGGAGCAACGTCTTGTGAGGAACTTTATGCAGCTCAAATGTAAACGTTTCTGGAACCTGTAGAACAAAGACCGAATCAAGTGACTTGAATCATTTTCAGGGAAGCGATGAGGACATTCAGACAATATTTTGCACCTTTCAACTAGGATGCTCGAACCAAGTTGTAACAACTTCCTCTAATGACTTGAACTTCCACAGGTGTAACAAAAACACCTGACTTACACGTTGATGCAGTTCAGTCGCCAACGTCTCCTTCGCTCCTGGATTGTTTAGCAAAAACAGTGATTACATTACTCAATAAAATATACTCAAACTAGGAAAAGCATACATTTATAAATCTTACATCCCAATACATATCAATATATGTGCAAAATGCTTATGAACTTCTCCAACTTCTAGTGATATGTGAATTCTGAACATCAAGTGTGGTAGAATCAATTTCTGGACATCACATCATCACAAGGATGTTCGGATACGAGTTACAATTTCAGCTCCATGAGGTGACATCAAGTGAAAACATCTGAAGTATCACCAAACGTTACCATGAACTTGGGGTTGCAATATTTGAGCGCAGTCTGGAAGTTGCAATGCCAGCTGTAAACTGTTGAATTCCATCACTTTTGTCCCTGAAAAGCATGAAAAACTCGGTGTCTTAGGATCACCAAAGATGATCACGTCATAGAAAATCAAAAAGGTAAAATACTGAAAGGATATTGAAATATTCAGTGATGACAGAACACCCAGCGGACATAAGAGCGCAGTAACCAACTATCATGGAAAAGCGAATTCGGGAAACCTGCCAGATTCTATACCTGATAATCCATGCTGTACCCTGAAGTCCTCCCGAGTGATTATTTGTACCTGAGCACTCAAAATTACCAGTTAGCACCTGACCGATTTCACTTGAAACTCACATTAACATACAGACTGGATGAAAAAGCAGCATCCATGGAACGAGAACACAATTTCACAACCACATACTACCGACCATTTCAAATCTGGAGGCAGCAGCTGCTTCCATTGACACACTGCATGACCAAGTTCTGCATTCTGAACAAGAGCATAATCATCGGCAAGGGCAGAGACGAGTTACCAGCATCGCAGCTCTTCGCAGAAATGGAAGACAGGCCCTTTGTACAAGTGTCTCCACCATAGGACCTTTAACACCCAGCTTAGTGACTGCTATTTGTGTCTGCAAAACTGCCGCAGTGTATGCAAACTTCACCATAGAGTGTAGAGAACCCTTATCAGGTTTACCAGTGAAGATCTGCACAGCAAAACATTAAGAAAAAGTCTATTACAATCGGAGAATTCACTTCAAAACCGATTCTAACAAATCATCCAAAAACACGTCCCTCAATATCAATTTCAGAGTAAAGACCATGGATATATCGTCAAAACTTGAAATGCCTTGAACTGTAAGAAATGAAACAAGAAAAATAACAGAGCCGAAGAAGGGCACTCACAATTAAGAGCAAGGTGAGAAGCATCAACGGATCAGCTGTAAGAACACCATTTTTCATAATGTCTGGAATCCAGTTGAAACGGTTCTCCAGCTTATCCCCAGAGCTGCCCGGCTTCAGCTCTAGAGATGCTAGCTGACTAGGACAGCGGTCCGGTATAATTTCATCTCCTACTTGATTCTCATCAGTTTCCTTGAATGGATTATCGAACCTTTGCAGAGGAAAAACTTGAGGAACGGAAAAAGCAGCAGTTGGCGCACCATCTTGCGTGCCATGATGTGCACCATGGTGAGATTCAGCATATTTAGGATCGTTAAAGCAGCTGTCCTTGCTCTCCTCGAGTACTGGTCTGTGATTTAAAGCTATATTTTGAGGAGCTAGCTCCTCTTCACTATCTTGCTTAGTTATAAGGGAAGGCAAAGGAGTTGAGACTGCATTCTCTTGAAGGTTTTTAGCTTCATCCAGACAGTGTTGGGTCTCAATGGACATCTCTGCCGATTCCACCATTTCAGAAGGCTCTTCATAACAGAGCCACTTCTGCGGAAATATCTTCTGTATAATTTTCTCAAGCTCACTGATCCCAGCCGTATTGGGTGAGGACTCTCTGTCTGAATCAGACTCGGGTAAAGTCTTCCTCTTATCAGGCAATCCAAGGCAGGCCCTTAGCCTCCCCAACATCTTGTCCTTCTCTTGCACTGTAGAAATGAATAATGCTCAGTGTCCAAAAATTCCATGCTCGCTCATTGCTGATGACTCAATAGAATTTGAATAGTTGACTACGTCGAAACTTAGCAAAGCGAGTGACAGCAGTGTGTAATAATTAAAGAAGAAATTACTAGCTTAAAGTGAAAGACGTAGAATCAGTGGGCAAATGACTGAAGATGGCTCTCTGCTTCAGGGAAGACCAACAATATACACTGGAAAACAAATCTTCTCTCTCGTGTGACATGTTTCAGACCATAGTCCCAGTGCAAACAAGTAAAAACGGCATGACTATTAATCTAGTACTTTCTTTTGCAGTAAATTAAATTTTAACCTAAGATTAAATTTTAGTAAATACCTTAGAACGATGAAACTAAGCTCAAACTAATAAAAGAGAACTCAATGGCCAAAAGAGTTCAAACAACCGAAGAAGCAAAATATAAACCGCATCGTAATAGGCAGCTCAATGGTATAGAAGCAATTATCAGAGACCCAAGTCAACCCCCAGTGGCGACGTTTGTGAAAACCTCACCTGCACCTGGCAAGGTGTTCGAAAGGATGGCTAGCCTTCCTAGTTCCCGAAGAGCTATCCAATGGGCAGAATCTCCACCCCAAGTACATTCATCAGAGAGCCTTATTGGTGCCGATGAAGATGACGCGGAGTCGCTTTGTATATAGCCATCCCTAGTTTCCACTTCGCAGTGCATGACATTTAAAACAAGTCCCTCCCAAAGTGCCTACATACAAACCAGAAATTTCCACACATTCAATACTGACTTTGGTTTGGTAGATCTGAAAGATACTGATAAGCTATTTACTGATATGCTGGCATCTGTTCACACATTCAATAAACCAGATCACCAACATTGTCTCTCCAGCGAAAAACGAAAACAACATGACCGAGATCTTAATTAATAATTACTGAATATACCACCCCACGGTTCCAGCACTGAAAGACTGAAAACGTAGGAGCCTTCAATGGACATAAGGCATATCAACGAAAAATGACTGCGGGGGTAAGAAAGTACACTACTGATGCAGCTTGTCTAAATGATGGAGTGTGAACTAAACCAATTTCGACATGAAAGGGGTCCTCAAGGCTTACCTGGGATATTTCAAACTTATTTGGATCTTCTCTCTGTTTATACTGCATCTGTACTCTCAACACCTGTGATACAAGGCCAGCACCATCCCATAGAAAAAACTATCTAACATCAATTCGATTTTCAAATAATGATTGTCCAATAAAAAATACCTGCTTTCGTCGCAAGTGCAACTGTTGCAGCCAGACCTAGCTATGCTTGAAACTAGATCACACACATTGCTGTCAAGTTGGAAAATCAGTACTTAAATGACTCAGAGTGCGAAGGGCTTGTCTAATTCAACTTTGTTGATGCACATCATCGAACAAGTGATAACATACCTGACAACAGAAATGATCTACAGCGCACTCTAGATTCTTGTTTGATTGCCAAAACTTGCTCCAAAACTTTCCTGTTTCTTCCATACCCTTGCCATCCTCAAGTATATCAAGTTTTTTGGTAGAAACAGATGCATCCACATCTGGCAGAAGAACATTTGCCAAACGCCGGCAGGTCGGACATTGGAATTCCGCCTTCAAAGGGTCCACAACACCATTCCCTGAGATTCCAAGTCAACGAGAAATAATTCTGTAAGACCTCAGAATAGGAGGTATCTAATGAAGCTCATCTTGCAGACCACAAAACATTCAGTCCGGTGTTTGCGAGGATTAGTAATAATTGACGTATTAAGTTCAAAGTCCACGGGAAGACCAATTTGTAAGAACCGTTCCGAAAGATTTGAAATAAAAAACTAAGCACGAGATGCATATGATAAAATAAAATAAATTACACTGAAGGTATCCTCACAAATATCAGGTCTACACGATATAATAGTATAGAACCTAATATATTCCCACCAACTTAAAAAACTGACAATCTGGTACAAAGGTCACAAGTTTGTAATGAGCATTAAATTGGGATAAGATTCTTCATATACGGATACTCACCTGAACCACTCAACATAAGATTCTTCATATGGCGATGGAAGCAGTCAAAATGCATCTGACATGTGAAGATGTTAGTCGTCTAATAATATTGTAATCAAATAAAGGTACGTTGATTATTTTCAACAAGAAAAAAAATGAAGCCCAAGATGTCCATTTTTAGGCTTTAAAGGAGGGATTTATTTTAGAGCGGCAAGTGTCAATCAGTAGCATCATGTGTAACGAACCCATTGCAAGTAATAGATGCAAATTGTCATTCACTTGCAATAAGCAGCAACAACAACGAAAACCTTGACAGCATATACTGTAAAATGTAAATCACCTATGTAGACTTAAAATCAGATGCAACTCAACCTCCCTTGACCAACGTTCTTACTATCCTCCAACAATAACTGGAAGTAGAAAATCACGTAGTGACTATCTGAACCCAACAACCTTATAAGGAACGCCCACATCATGGGAATACAACATTTAAAAACAGACGAAATGCATACAAAGTCTAATACCTGGTGCCCACAACATTGAACATGCTCAATAGTAGAAAAATCAATTGTATTTGAAACTCCTGAGTCATTCGAAATCCCCACAGTAACAAGCTGGTCAAGGCCTTCATCATTCATATTAACTTCACGAGACTGGTCGAAATTAGGAAGAGGGACCACATCGCTGACGTCTGCTACTTCCCCTCTCTTCTCCAGCACTTGGCATGGAAAATTATACCGCTGTATAAAAGCAATCCAGCATGTTGAAGAATTCTTGTCATCTTTCTGGAAAATCATCCAAAACTTCCAGTCAAAGTAGTGTTTAGGTCTGTTTGCTTAATAAAGTAAGAACGCAGAGTAACAGCAAGCAAACACTTTTCCAAGACATGCTTATCAGACACTACAGTATACAAACATCCCTCAATAGTGTTAATCTGCAAAGATAGAAGCCGGACAATATAATCATCACATACCTTCCTTTTGCAAAGAACACATTCCTTTGTCTCAGAAGAAGTTTCCATTGCCACATTGTCGGACTCAGCCCCAGGTAGCACAGCTTTACTGAGCTTCTCAGAAGCAGAATCAATTCCGCTTTTGTAAGAAAAGCTTTCGTCAGCAATATCCGACACTTCCATCTGAGAGCTTTCGTCAAGGCCTTCTTCGGAGTCATCATCATCATCACTGACATCCAGGTGTTCCATAAAAGCGTTTCGCCTGTATACAACACATTCATCATATCAGCCACATTAACCTAATGTAGGCCATCTTCAAGTACAAAACAGTAATCAGTAAACAGCTGTAAATAGACATTATGAGTTTGATAGTCACAAGAGTACTGATTCATCCAAACTTGCAAATACGTCCCACTGGCATCTCGCTAATGAAATCGACTAAAATTGAAATAAAACACTACATTACGTTACCACTACCATTCCTCCTTAACAGATTCAAAACTCACTTGGCAGCAAACTCCTCAAGGATTGCTTTCTGTCGCTGCTCTTTCAGCAATCTACGCTGCAATTCTTCGTTCCCTTGGGAGTCAACCTGTAGAGTAGATATCACAAAAACTTCAATGTCAACTCCAAGTTAACAGTTAGCAGCGTATGTATATGCCGTAAATAGTTGACGTGGCTTACTGTGTATGCACCTATGTCGAGAAAAGGTTCAATTGAAGATAATAGCGTACAGAATCGAAACAAAATAATGAGGATTCGTAAGCTTAGCACCTCAGGAGCATAACCCTTTTCATTGGTTGAAGGACAAAGGAGCTCGAGAACATGATTAGCAGAGTCCACCAAGCCTGCCACATGCATAAAATTATGATCACGACTGAACACGACTCCAGCTGAAGAAAGCCGCAAATTCAACGGAAACAGAAAGAAGACATTCGCCATCCTTAAACGATACTTAGCATCTGAAGATAGTAGGCTTGCAGGAAGCATATACGTAGACTGTTATAAACAGCAAAATTAGAAGCTTTCTGCATTGGAATATCATACGTGTGCAGTCATTAGCACCCAATAATTCGAGTAGCATCTCATGGATGGTAATAGACTTCAGTGCTGCATTACTAGAATCCATTCGAATAGCAACATCAATATTGACAACAATATTATCTGTAGGAAACTCGTCCAGTGGTCCAACTGGCAAGTGGACTTCTGAAGCACCATTCCTGCAACCACAGCCACGTTCTTTCTAAATCAAAATGTTATGCTAGTCTCAGCACTTACATCGATTCTAAAGGGGCTGTAGGGAATTGTGTCAGTGAAATGTCATGGCAAAGTGAAGAATATTACAATGCAACAAGAAAAGTATGATACACTCATCATGTGAGATGAAACTCCCATCACTAACCTGATGTTGTCCCGTGAATCAGACACCAGAACTGCCATCATTTGCAAAGCAGTTACACCAAGAGCTTCCCCGGCTGTTGCTGTTGTGCTTTCTTTGACAAGATATCTCACCTCGTCCAACACATTTAGCAGAAACATATGACAAGCCTGGCAAACAGTTCAACACTCAGTAATTCATCAACAAGGACGGTCCAAATACTGAACATGCTGGATGAGAATAAAAGAACATGATGAAGCATCACATTCCCGATTAATCCAACAGCAAGGCACTTCCAACGTATAATTTTAAGAATAATATTTAGAACTGATACCTTTGTGTGAAGGAGACTAGACAGACGATCATAAGGGGCTCCAGCAGCTGGAGGTGCCGTAATCCGCCAGTAATGGTCAAGTTTCCCAACTTTCACAGCTCGATCCTGAAAGAGACCAGAACTCCCCAAAAGTTAGTAACCTCCAAATTAATACAGCTCCACTGACAGGCAGACACTGTTTTGAAGCACTAGGAGAAATCCACAGGCACCTCATAAATGCTAGTGTTCTATTCTAGAAAGAAGATCAGCTGTGAAACTGCAGCTCCGGCCCCTAAAGTAAGGAAGTCCTATAGTGGACAACTGGCATATGTCGTGATAGTACTATAAATAGCAGTCCATTCTTTCATGATTACTCTACTGAACCAATGCTAACCACCATAGTGAAACAGAAATACACCCACCTCCGCATCCTCCAACTCGTTGAGATAGTAATGAGCAAACAAAGGATCAAACTCTTTCCAGTATTCTGGTTTCAGCTGATAGTAACCTCGATCAGCGACCTGTCATCCCAGTCATTTGGTAAGACCATATTTCCATGCTTCAGAAGTGAACAACGAACCTAAAAGCCAAATACCATAATAAACTATATATAAGAATTCACTGCATGCGTTCATAATGTACACTTACTGTGTACGTTCTGCCATCAAATGAATCACCAATGTCGAAAAGAAAGAAACAGACCTTAGGCTCGTGATAGATAGCTACTTTATCCAACATAATATTCAGTTTCCGATGCTCCATTGGGACTGCACTCAAGGCCCGACAAAGCTGAATCCAGAAATTTGCATTTGAATCAGTCCTAGGTACTACAAGCAAATCACGTGGCCAAAAAACACTGGTAGAACCCCAAACTCATCCACAGATTGCACAACATATTATAATTCCAATAAAAATGCAAGACTGAAAGGACCCACCTGAGAGTAAGTTTGGTCACGAACACAAAGCCATTGTATGACATCATACTGCAGACACTTATTTTCAGCTTCCCCCAAATTGCGGCGCTCACGCACAATCTACAAGCCGAGACAAAATATACGGGTAAGGCTTGATGAATTTACCGCAAGAAATGCGGTAAAGGAAATTCTGTGAAAACATAGTACAAATAAATTCACGAGCTCCTCAAAAATGGGCAGACATTCCTAGAGTTCAACCGAATGGTTTGATTTCATCCACTATGACCAACCTGCAATAATCCTGCAAAAACTCTAGATGAAGAGACTAAATTCATGCAGACAAGGCTAGGGCTCTATATCAGAAGGTAAAGCCAGTAACAGTTGCCTTTGATCAACAAGTCTCTGATCAAGCAACTCAGGAAAGCATTGGCCAATTGGTATTAGGAACAAACCTAGCCCCAAGACAAACAAGCTCAACTTCAAGAATAAACTTGCCATAAACCAAATATAAACGTACCAACAAAATTAATCGCATGAAATCTTGTAAGAGAGCAATCTTGGATGTCGGCCGACGGCCAACCTTTGGAGTCACACGTGATGTTGCCATTTCCTTAAACTGTCAGATCAAGTCAAACATTATATTACCAATTATACAAAACACGTATCTGGTAAGTCTTTGGATCACACATGCGACTACATAAAATGTAGAGACTCTAACCACTGCTAAATAAGAAAATTTATAGTGAAATCCGTCTGAAATTGACAACACTGACGAACATTTTTGCAGACAATTATCCGGGTACTAAAATATCAGCATGCCTTGCATTGTTCCTGATATACTCAACAGCGACACAATCAGCCAACAACAACTTGACAGAGAAAAGAATTCATAGCGTACTTCGAATTGCTCGGCTATCTTTATGAAGATTGTCTCTTGCATATTTTCAAGAGCGACAGTGCAGAACTGTATAAGTAATATATCCATGTCCATTGACCTGAAGAATGCAACCATTGCTTACATTAGAAAACATTAAGGAGGTGATATCACAAAGTCTCTGTTACAGGTAAACATTTTCATAGAACGACCAAGGCAACCACAACAATTTCGACCAGCAATGAACAATTCGGTGCTCAAAGACATATATACGCTTCTCATCATCACTCTTATTAAGAGGATGACTCGAACATGCACCCAAAAGGATAGAAGTGTAAACGCTCTCTTACTGATCATGCCAGAAACTTCCTCTATATATAAGCTCTAGTCGACTAAATTCCTCTGAAGTCCTGCGCCATGTTTGCGCACGAATCTACATAGACATGAAAAAATTCAATAAGGATTACAGAACAGTTAATATAGACCTAAATAAGTCAACCAATAAGCTTCGTTGCCAAAATCGACAACTTCCAACGGCAAAGTTGTTAAGAACCAATGATCAACAGTCAGCATCTTCAAATACCTGCAACTTCAGCATCTGAATCTAAGAATACAAAACAAGGCGCAGCCAATATTGTAGAAAATTGAACACAGAAAATAGGAACAAAAGGAGACCCCTCCGGCACAATAATGTAGAACTAGAGAATAAGATGGTCAGTCAATCACGTTAACCCCTAAATGCCTAGAGCCCTCTCCAAATTCGGCAGTATTGTAAAGATGCATTATAAAATGCAACCTAGAGGGATATTTTGAACTTGATATATGAATAAAAATTGTACATTATGAATTTTAGATTCTATCCATACGGTTAGATCTATGATTGCTATTACCAATAATTTTGTATAAAATTTGAAACGTGAAATTCAAAATTATTTTGTAATTCAATTACGAATAAGATATTGACAATCTACGGATGAATTTTTTTGTGATTGGTTGAAATGTAATACTCTAAGTGCATTGATTTTTGTAGATTTTTTGGTTGTTTAATTTTATGAGTTGACTTTTTTTAGAGCACTTTTACATTGAAATCTTCAAAATTTTGGGTGAATCACTACAACATGAAATGAGGCATACAAATTTCACAAATCATCCCCTTTCTAATCAGATCACATATGCATGAAGCTAACTTCCCATAGAATCTACAGTAAAAATTCCACACTACAAAAAGTGCATGACAGATGATAAATTTTGGATGAAATCTGTACATCGTCCAAAAAATGGACGCTCAGGCAGTTAGGGGTTAATCTTCTGTGAAAAAGAAAGAGCAAGCCAGTATATAGTCACCAAACCTGTGCCATCCAGACCAAAATGCGTAGCGGATGTTCCATGAGTCGTAGCACCTACAAAAAAGCCAGTAGACTTATCACCAACTGTTACAATAACTCTGCAGCCTGTGCGCGTGACTGGTGCTAGCAGCAGATTAGAACCAAACCACAGAAATATCACGTTATAGTACCTCAGCTTTTGTGAAGATTTCTTTATCGTGATTATCGCGAGGTAAGAGCGCAGAAAGAAAGCCCCTTTCGTGGTTATCCCAAGGTAAGAGCACAAGCTTCTGTAGAATTGCACTTAATGTCCTATGGAGAGGTATATGTAGTGAAACTGGTTTAGACTGTTCGACCTGTTCAGTTCTGGGCTTAACCTGTAGAAATAAAACGCCGTCTTAGAATCAAGTTCAAAAGTCAAAGTGTAAATTCAATTCAATAACCGATTGCAACACCACAGATACAAAAGAAAACCTTTTGCACAGCCATGTCATGGCATGGGTATACTTATCACCGGAAAATGTTCTGAGTATGTGCACATAACAGATTAAAACCGATACGTATTTTTCCAATCCATGATACCAAAGACATAATAATGAGATGAAACTAGGAATCAACGTCTATTTACTATTATTATACCTGCTGCAGGTACTCCTTCAAGGCCTTCAGTGTGTATGTAGCTGCCGTAACAAGGGTATTTTTCCCAACCACGGGATCTTCAACTGAAAAACAGCGTGAGATCAACTGAAAAACTATCGCCATACTGTTCATCTGCAAACCAAAATATTTTCAAGAATAAGCAAGAGAAAATCAATATTTGAAAATTAATACAAACAATCACAACAGTCAAAAGGGAGGCTAAATGAGTAATGCAGAAGCCATTGATCACCATTCCGCTATATCTTTTGCCTACTCAGTACAATGAAGGTCTAGTACCCTCAACCGGATCAATTAAATGTAAATGAACATCCATGAAAACCAGGAAGATGAATTGAGCATGATCTTTGCATACATTCATAAATTGCATGAGGAAAACTAACTCCAGTCAAAAATATGTAAATTAGGATATTCTAAAGACTGCTTACCTCCAGCTGGATAGCAAGTGTCCACGAATTCTCAAATTCAATATCATCTTCACCGCGAGTATAGTCATTCATCCACTGCACAGACATGAGGCAAAACTCCACAGTAAGTCATTCTTAATCTCTGCAAGACAATTGAATGAAAGCTCGAATACTGAATCTTAAACAAAATTAGACTACATGGCAGGGAAACTGCTAAAATGCCATCAACAAAGCCGGGCTTGGAATGGCACTCAATGAGTCAATATTTATACACATATCTGAGGAGAGCACCGCGTATTTAAGCAAGCAGAAATTCACATTCAACCAGTTCTTTCACAAACCTGTAACTTGACTAGCACTTTGAGAATATCGGGAAAGAGGTGTGCTTGCTTTGAAAGCATATGAACCGCAGTATTTCCATGTGAAACTATCAGTCGCAAATCACCTTGAGGCCGGAGGTAAACCTGGTCGAGTTCTCATCATAAAGAGGCAAAATCAGATTCAACAACAAATCGAAATAATTACACACTTTTACTAGGCATTCCACTCCTATTAACATCCAAACGACCAGTCTCGGATACAACAGTCCAATTAACTAATAGTTAGTCCACAATAAGAACTTCACACCAGAGAGAATCCAAGTTTCCCGTAGCCAGGATCACTAACGCTTCCCACAATTAACCCTAAAGGTCCTCACCTGTTTTGTAAAGTCAAATCCCTACAATTTGCATACTTGAAATATCACATTGTATGATTTATAGATTCTCATAGATAGTCATCAACATTATGGAGGTATGACAAAAATTTCAACAGGATTGGATGATATTTGAAATATTTACAAATTTTGTCATATAAACAAGATAAAACTTCAAAATAAATATATGTTTGACAAATTTAATATCAAAAAATATATTCAATGTAGAAAACAGTTATGTTTACGAGTAGTTAAAAAATGAAAGTGAAGAAATTAAAAGAGACGCATGAATAGAACATCCTTAGAAAACCCTTTGTATTTTGGACACTAAAATTCCAGATTTCTCGAAGGTGTAAAATCTTCAAATGAAGTCTATTCTCCAATCCCAACGATCAAAAGATGTATCATAACTCAACTTAAACATCTAATGATAACACCAATACCATAAAGCAAATACACTTGACTATTGGGGCCTTTGGCCAAAACCCATTCACAAAATGGATGGTTGGTCTTCTAGGGGTTAACCCATAACTGCCTAAGCATCCATTTCTTGGACGATGTATAGATTCCATCCACATTATCTTATCTGTCATGCACTTTTTGCAGTGTGAATGTTTTAGTATGGATTTTATGGGAAGTTAGCTTCATGCATGTGTGAACCAATTAGAAAGGGATGATTTGTGAAATTTTTATGCCATATTTCATGTTGCATGTTGCAGTGATTCACCAAAAAATTCTAAGATCTTAGTTTAAAAGTGTTCAACAGTGCTCTTGAAAGAGTCAACTCAAAAAATTGAGCAACCAAACAATCTCCAAAAATCACTACACTTAAGAGTATTACATTTCAACCCATCACAACAAATTTCATCCTTATTTGTAATTATTTGTCATTGAATTACAAAAGAATTTTGAATTTCAAGTTTGAAATATTATACAAAAATATTGGTGATTGCAATCATAGATTTAACCGTATGGATAGAATCTAAAATTCGTAATGTACAACTTTTATTCATACATGAAGTTCCAAATATCCCTCTTAAGTTGCATTTTATAATGCATTTTTGCAAAACTGCCCAATTGGAGAGGGCTGTAGGGGTTAACACAACCATCCGCAAATTGATTGCCATTCAAAAATCAAGAATGCTTAACCGGACCTAGTCCACATCCCAAAAAAAAAAAAAATACTCGAGTGGGTAATAGAGTGTACCTTGGATTTGATAGCGGGATGCTCAACACTCACAACTGGAGGCTCACTGAGTTATTTTGCAAAGCATCAAATTAAATGTCAGGATGAGATTCTGTTCAGAACAGATTCTGTTTCGATACAAAGACAAAAGACCAACTGTATAGTCTGCATACGTAGGACTTGAACAGAAAATCTACGTTCCGGAGGATAACTACACAAGTGGACAAGAGGATTAAAATTCTGCCAAGCTCTATCCCATTCGTCTCTACATTGGCTACACAGTAAGAAATTTCATATCAAAAGCATAAGAAGTTCCCGAGTGATCTCCTAAGTACAAAGTTGTTTCTTCAAACTTGATTGCAAGTCACCCTTTTCTGGAAAACCAATATATTCTCACACCCAGCGAAGTAAAATTAGAATATCAACTAATATAAAAAACAGGGTTAGAGGGAGAAATTACCCCGCGGCAGCACAAGAGATAACCTTGGAGAAGACTCCGATAAATAATTCAAGTAAGTTGTATTCGTTGACAAGGCGAGCTGTCATATCTGGATCGTTAAATAACTGCACCATTACTGGAAATCACAAGTTGCTCGAGTCAATACTTCCCAGAAAAATCATAGGATTTGTCGAGCACGAACCGTAGGACCAAGCGATACCAACTCGATGCATGTCAGATTTTATTAAGTGAGCTCAACCTATCTCGTAAAATTAATCTACATCAAGCCAACAAATTTGCTGGGAATTACAACCAAAAGAAGTTTCTGAAACAGCAGCTTGTCATTTCAAGATTTCTCTAGTAGTTTTGAGCTCTGACAAGTTGGAAACACTGGTAAGGCGCTAACATGGGAACTGTCGCCATTTAGTTCCATGATAAACATCAAAACTTCTGCTATTTCGTAAAACAATCTCAAGCTAGCACACCAAGTATTAATTCTCTCTCTGAACCCATTTTTGTTTCGCCTCCATCAGAGAACAAAGTATTATGGTTATCTAACAATATTTCCCATCTATTTATCCATTTTCAAGTTAAACATACCATATGAGCCGTGGACAGATAACAGAATCTTCTAGTGTAGACATCATGAGTCAAATTGTAGATCACTTGGTCATCACCATAATTACTGTGCTAAATGCAACAACAGAAACAAAAATATTCATAAAGAACAGTAGAGAACAATGATAGCCACAAACAACCTTAGCATAGCCAAGAACCCAATACCTGTGAACCTAGCATGGTACTAAGGAATTGAAATACATACCTCTGTCTAAGTTTGTGTCAAGGTCCTTGTAATTCTTCAAATATGTGCTTGGACTATTGACAGCAAGCATGATCATCTTCTCATACTTCCCTTTCAGAACATTTAAAAATTGAATCTTAAAATCGTTCTTATAAAGCAGCTGTAAAAACAAAGTTGTCTCCTGCACACAGGTAAACCACAGAGCCAAATGGTCAAACAGCGAACAACTCTTGGTTTTGGGCTTCCAGACTTACAGCCTGCAACAATTCTTCTACCATACAGCAGCTGGTACTCCAATTTAACAATCTAAAGACATGATAATCAAAGAAGTTTGTTAAACCAAAATGCCTAAAAAAAAGCTCTGAGATGTACCAAATGGTTGTCAGCTAGTTTGAGCCCTCTTTGAAATTACTACAGAGAGCAAGTCCTCATGGTATATGCACAGATATTCTGTTGTTCATAATTCAGTCTAGTGTGCTCATACGCAAGGAAAAACATATGAAAATACCGCTTCAATAATAACGTTTGGCATCGAGCCCAAGCAGTCCAGCAAGATGTCCAGCGGTGACGTTAAACTATCAATCTGCAAATAAAGTCAACATGCAGACTTGAGGACACTTCAGATCGAATCCAAGAACAGCGGTGCCAAAAATGTCAATATCGCTTAGAATGTAAGGGATTCACTGACCAACAGATAGAAACCCTGTCAACCACCACATCCTTACTGACATGAGGTCTTGCGATCTCAGTGGTGAAGGCAAGTTCTCCTATACTTGCCAGTAATAGGAAAGCAACAATTCAAAACAATACGCATATGAACAGCTTACAAGATCTTAGCGCTAAACGACGGCTGTCAGAGTGGCACGCAGTCAACTGAATACAGAGTTCTGTACAAAGTCTCAGAGAGAGCACGCTTACAGTTATGTCTCATAGGCTTATACTATTACTAAAGAGATATCATTCAGACAACCCCTCAGAAACTGAATCTACAAACTTGTTGCTATCTTCATTACATACCTGATATGGTATTTCGTACTCTATTATATGCTTGCAAACTATGCTCCGTAGCGGATCTACAGCACAGATCTGCCAAGCAACAAGAGCACACTGTTTGCAAACATAACCAATTCAAACGACAAGACAAGTAAAAGAAGGATTATCATTACAACATACAACCATTCATGGATATTCATCATGAGGGACAGCAGCGTGTTATTTTAATCATGTGTCAGGGGATACTTGGATAACTGCTGGAAGTAACAGGTGGACAACTAGCACTATCAAAGAGTGTGGAAGCAAAGCAACATATTCTGACCTGCAGTGACCAATCCAAATAAAACTTGGCCATTGTCACATCCATCTCCGTCTCTTGCTCAGAATTACGAACCCTCTCATAAAGCTTCTTAACCCAAGCCAGCAGCTCTTTCAGCACATATCGCACTGCAGAAATATAATTTCAAAGTCCAATAAGAAACCGTGCAAGGCTAGACAACCACTAGGCATTCCATACAGTCCAAGCCTGACGTATGACCATATCTATTTCCAATGATTTCAACAGCCTCTCAATCACTAACATTTCGGATTATCAGAGTGTCACAGCTAGTGAGTGTCCAAAGTTGCTAAGTTGGCTAAATTAGAACCTAAATGGCAATGATTGTTAGAACCTACTTAACACTCGAAAAGGGATATAACCACGTATTTGACACTGGGGTTCCGTTCTCGGAACTTCAGACATCATCTTTTAACCTCTTTCACCTCAGCTTTTGAAATGCCAAAATTGATCAACTCGGCAAATACAAACCATCTTAATCACCACGTAGACCTCAAATCAGTGTGTTCCACCTTCACATCTTGAAGGTAATGCGCCTTGCTAACAACTGCCCAGCCCATAACCTTCTACCTTTTGGACGAAGTTCTCCATTGTAACACATACTTAGACTCTATATTGTCAGTCATTGTTCATAAGTTTCTAGCCCAACACTATCCACCATGAGAACTAAAGCTCCAACCCAACCACGTAATCTGCAAAATATCTTGATCCAATCAATACCTCCACATGACGACAGCAATCACATGAGAATCAACTGAAAAATCCACATACCAGCATCATGTGTTTGGCTCACAAGCTCATCCTTCACTTTTGCTTCTGGCACATGCAGATGTTGATGGGAAGAACAAAACCTGAAGAAATTGAGTTGTCAGCACGAAAGAACTTATGGTTTATAGAACTCCCGAAGAACTGGAGCTTTTAAAATTCCCAAATATTATCTCGCCATCTATACATTGCTGGAGAATGAACAAGCTCGACTCGTTTACCCAGCTGGTTCAAGAGCTACCAACTACCAAAAAAACTGTTTAGTGCTAATATCACCGGCGATAGAGGCGCCACTACAAGGCTAAAGGGACCGCTTCAGCCTAAATCGGCCAATAAGAGAATCCATCAGTGCTACTTGAACGTACCCCGACTCTTTCCATGCAGCCCGGTCTCCACAGTCACAGCACCCACCAGATTCACTGTGGTACATCACTGCATACATGCCACCGTCAGACTTCAAGACGACAGAAATAAGGTCCTATTCTTCAAAGCCGCAGCTAGAGAGCATCTTCACGACATTTTGGTGCACGCTCAACAAATCAGGACAAAAAAAATTACTCTTAAAAGCTACCAAGAGAATGTAGTACATCTATGTCATTAAATTCACTTGCACATTCATGTCTCCAAAAGATACACAAAGCATAAAAAGCCAAAAGAAAACTTGTACAGTCTAAAACATGGAGGGAGGAGTGGAATACCATAGTCATGCGTCCTATGGTTGCCGTTCTGGAAACACTCAACACATATTGCACTGCATCACAACACCCCGGACCAGAGAAAGAGGTCACTACGTCAGGGAAACTATAACAAGGAAACTCATCGAACGTTACGAATACAAGCCACCGAGTATCAGTCAAGCCTGTGTCCAGAAATCAAGGCCAATTCAAAATCAAGGCCAAAACAGGTGCCAAATCCGTCTACTAAAGGGAAATTTTGATGGATTTTTAAAACCAATTGCCTACAGCAGTGTCTATTGATACTACCGTCCTGGATTGACAATCGAGCCGAATCCCAGCCAAAGGAAACGTCCCCAAGCAGATATTTATCGGATACAATGATATCGAAGCAATGCATTATACCCCACATGGCATAGAATACATTTCCAATTCACTTCACGTGGCCAGAATACCCTACGTTACGGCCAGCTTCGACATAAAGTTAATTCGTTGCCACAGTGTGACACGTGTCAACTTGTGATTGGATGTAATTTCTTGGAGTATGACGTGGAAATCCAATTTCGACAAAAACATTGTTGAATCTGACCCAAATGTACAATATCAGATCGAGAAACCACGGGCACAGAAAATGAAAAACGGTAAGAAGACAAATAATTAATGTCAGGCACTATAACGACGAAGCATATGTCAATATATTAGGTCGCAAAAGGGAGAGGGGAAGAGGCAGAGAAGTGAGCCTCGTACGCATTCTGAAAGGGAAATCTGATAATGAGATTAAGCCAAAATCCAGCACATACTATACACAAGTGGAGGTGTCCTGTGCTGAACTAAAAAGCATCGTGCAAATCTCATCCCTTCTGAAAATTGGAGAGTATTGATCAATGTCGTTCTCATGCGGAATATATTTATTAACATCGCAGCTACTGGCAGAATCTGCAGAGAGATTTCTGGAATCAATCCAGATATCCAATTGAAACGGGCAACTTCCACTGTCAGCGATATCAAACGCCTCCATGAAGCATGCCACGACGATTTGCCAAATCATTCAACCTATCGACCAGGTCAAATACATCTCTTCATCCAATTCTCACATCTCACATAGTTTACGTTATGTCGTTTTAGATCGTCACGATCCAATCTTGCCAAGTGAATTTCAAGCAAAAAAATCACCTCGAATTATTCCGAGCAAGAAATATCGACCACAACATCCAACCGCTTGAAACGGGCATCCAAAAAAAGCTGGAATTCGTAATCCGATCCGAAAATTCAACACATTTGTTATTGTCGGTAGGCTTGATCCACTCTACGAAACAGAAATGCAACTACGTCGTGAGGAGGAGGAGATCGTACTAACATACCTAGAATCACTTTCTTGACAAGTGCGGCAGCGATATGCAATTATCCCCTTGGACCACACATTCGTGCATTGCGTTTCTCCTTGAGCTCGAAACTCCTCAAGGTAGGCTGATAGAGGCATCCCCCCGCACATGGCCAAATTGAGCTCCTCGAGTCGAATCGTCGCTCCATCCTCACTAACATGACTAGGTTGGAGCTCAGACATTTCCTTCACCTTCACGCGCCTTCACGCAACTACGAAATTAGAGATAAACAGTAACACGGTATGTTCCGTCGACGCATCCGGAGCAACAATTTGTGAGTATTGTCGATTTCGCACCACCGAAGCCTCTTCCCTTCCATGAGGCCTCTGTTACCTTCCCCTGTTTCCTCACAAGCTCACTCTCACCCTTCCCTAAACCCTAAGACCATCGCCATATCCTATCCATCGCCCCTTCGCCACTCGGACCGCGTCGTCCCCGCACAGCGGCTTTGTAAAAGCTTACACCGTCGCAGCACACGAGTTTAACCTCCGGCGTCGAAAAAAAACAAACGACAACAAAAACAACAACAAAGCCACTCAAGCTCCGTCCACGAGCTTCCGAAATTAATTTCTCTACAATAAATATGAAAAGTAATAGAAGAAATAAGAAAGATCTCGTCTCACATGGCCGAAGTGAGACGAGGGTTAGCATGTCCTTCCATTGACGAAACCCGCATCGAAGGATTTCTGAGGGAAAAAAGAATGGATTCAGAAAAAGAAAAGGACCTCTGAGACAAAAGCACTGACGGAGGAGAAAAGGACTGATTATCAAAACGGCCTTAAGAACATAACACGTAAACTGCCAACGCGGAAACTCGGCCGTCGTTTTGGTAAATGAAATGGCAAGGAAACCCCGTTTGCCGACAGCTTGACTGGCGGGAGTGGTTGGCGGGTAATGGTGCCATTGCAGGGCGGGACGGGCCCGGGTTTAGGGCCTTTTCCAGGAAATTGGATGATACCGACTAGATTCATTCGTCGATTTTCCTATTTCTTTTTCTTTTCCTTTCCATTTCTTTTTCTTTCCGTTTTGAATTAGACCACTGACGAATTGATTGCCGGTTCGGTTGACTTACCGTGTCTCTTCCGGTTAGACTTCGGAGAAACAGAGCGGGTGCTCATCGTTTTTGACTGAATGGGTTAGGTCCAACTTGCATGGGTGAAGTTTCTTACTAAAAGGCAACTGAAGTTTTTAGGGACTTTCGGGGATCAAGTTTCACATTTCAAGTAAGCTTTTAAGAAAAAAGTGGAGGAGAAGTTGTCATGAAGTATAAGGTAACTATACCTTAAAGCGACCGTTTACTGAAATGTGTTCATATTTACGGTAGTCTGACATTCATTAGCTAAAATGTCACACTAAAGTAAATAGAGACACATTTCAATACCTTATAGGATTCTCAAGCCCTCGACTTCATGATAACTTCTCCCTAACCAATCGAATTTGTTCATGTTTCACCCCCAAGGTGCACTACGTTGATTTTGCGAAAGTATATGTGAGTACGTAAAAGTGGAATTAATTTGGACATTCCCATACAAAGTACACAAAATATACATATTTAAAGCTAAGGATATTGAAGTATACTTAATTTAGACATATATTTAGGATCGAATGGATTTGTATACAAAGGTTTTTAGACAATTAATCTATGTATTAATGGAGTTTTTAGAAGGGGTCATGAATGCATATGATTCTCAAATTCAATGCAGAGTGCACTCCTCGGGGTTTCATCCTAACCAATCAAATTTATTCATGTTTCACATTATGGAAGTCTATAGAAGTGTGTCCCACTTCATGACCATATATGAGACAAACCCAAGTTCTATTCTCCCCTTCCTCTTGCCTACTTCCATGAACAACTTCTCAAACCCATAGAAGACAGTCGGTTCTAACTATGGTTAAATTATACCAATTTTAACCATTAAAGGACATGGCTTTCAATAATTCCCACATCCCAAAATCTCTTTTAAACTCCATGTAAAGCATGTTTCGCTCTTTAATTTACTTGGGTTCTATTCAAAAGAAGTATAAATACCTTAAACATGTTTGTTGTGGCATTTAAAAATCTCCTTTTGGTTCAACGGAGTAGAAGGTATGAGCAAAATTTTCCCAAACAAAAAATAAGCATATTGGGCTTAGTTTGTCCTTTAAAGATTAAGGATATAGATAGGCATGCTAGTTGTGTGCATCCTTAGATGAAAAGGCAAGGATTTGCGTTTTATGTGGTTTGTCATTGGAAATGAATAACAACTCCAATAGTACGGGCCTATAAGCAAAGCACTAGTAGTCCGGTATAGTGTCTGACTAGTAGTTTGAAGATGTCGTGGATATAGAGTAGCCCACTGGGCCTCTACAAACCCAGCAGTCAAGGTTGGCGTGACAAGATGAAGGCACCACAAGGTTGGATGTTGCGGACTCAGCAACGACATTGCCAGTTAGGACAGAAAGGGGTCTCAGTAGTCGAAACTTCTATGCACATACTACTTTTAGTTATCCCTCACAATTCATGCTTGTTTGTTGTTCCTGCTCGCTCTGTGTTTCACAGTTTGTAGTGCTGGCATTATTTTACTACATCTCAAATTAGTTGTGAAGTTACATTACTATCATTCTTTTCTACATTATATTCATTATGCATTGAGTGTTTGCATGGAGAGAGAATATTTTGAGATGTTGTAGAATAATAGACTTAGAGTTTCGTAGAATCTCACCTGATCGGATGGTTACAAGTCGTAGAAGAAGATATTGTTGAAGATGAAATGATTATGAGATTTGCATTGCAACAGTTGCAGCAGCTTCTAAAAGATGATGCACTTTCACATGGCACTCATGGTGGCTCAACATCCAACGGTTGTGCAAATGTCATTAGGTCTAAAGAAAAAGTTCTTTAAAATCAGTCCAACTGAGTTTAGCCACTACCTCTGCATTTTCATCGCAATAACAAGTCTACCATAGCAACCTACTTGTCGTATATCTAATCACTCTAAATACAAAATTTGAAGGCATTTTTAGTAGTTTTGGGAAACTCTGGGACAATATTTCAATCACTATGACTTCATTCTTTGAGTACCTTATCACTAGTAGGATTTTGGTCCTTTGTAACTGGTCTTTTATTACTTAAATGGTCCAAAACAACTTTTTTTGAAAAAATTGAGTCACAAAGGACCATTTAAGTCTCAAAGGACCAATTATATGGGACCAAAAACCTACTAGTGTATACTAAGAGAAACATTTGTCATATCTATAAAAAATCAAGTCACATTTATGATAATAGTTTTCATGTAATGGCATTTAAAGATGAAATTCAATCCAAGTAATTTCATATTTTGGGAATTTAATATTTTTTTATTTTAAAGAATATTGTCTAGATGCACCTAGTGTGAATCAATAAGAGCACCCAAAATGAATGTGACTCTGTACACTTATCTAATAGCCTATAGCAATAATCTATAGACTCGTCTATAGATTTTGTAGTTGTTTGATTTATATCAATTTAAATCATTATGAGAGTAGATGTGCACTGACTCCAAAAGGCCCATCAATCTCTATACATGTGTTTTATAATCATGAAAAAACAAATCCAATTTATTTGAACAATTTTTTACTGTAGTGCTAAAAAGAAATCTTATTATAAACAATGCCGGATGTTTAAATAAAATGTAATGTTTTCAAATTTTTATGGAAAAAAAATGAGGTCTTTGTAATGTTTAGTTGTCTATGGATAATATAAATTAATATGAATTATAAAGCGTATTCAAGATATGCAAATTTTATGAATGGCTTGTTTTTCCTTAAAATAAAAGAGTAATATATTCTATTTTCAAAAGAAAAAAACATTTTTCCAATAGCCATATAGAACCCTCTAGAAAAATTATTTCATTACAAAATAAATAAGGTTACGACTTTTGCCTTGCCAACTGAGGTCATGCATAAAACTGAAGTCATTTGCTTCAAAAACATTGAATTGGCCAATGCTCGACTGCAATACACATTCATTCTCGACTCGTTGTTACCTCTATTTACACACACATTTATATTCCATCACACACAAAATTTATGCTGCTTGAGTCGAGTAGTCTTCGATGAATACAACATGTTTTTTCAGTAAATTGAATGCACTATAAGTTAATAAATAATATAATATTTTTTGAGGTTAGTTCATGCGGTCCCTTCAAGCCCTGATTTCTTTCGTAATGTTATGAAAATCTACCGTCAAAAGGGGGCATTAAACCCAAGGTATTTCCATATAAAACGTGGAACCCTAAGATGACATCATTTTTTTCATAGCCAATGAACTTTCTCTTCTTTCATCTTTGCCACAAATTTATGCACTAGTAGAAAAGGTGGCAGTGCCAAGGGAGATGCCTAGGTAAACAATATCCAATTCCATGCATGCATGGTGATTTTGCCTGGGCATCTCCCTGGAAAGCGCCACCTTTTTTTATTAGTGATGGGGAGCTCTCTTGTGTGATGTCATCTTTGGTGATTCCCACCACACCCTGAATTTAAGGGTAGCACGTGCTACCTAGGTCCTCGTGGCCCAAGTAATAACACAAACTCTCATTCACGCCGAGTTACTCTTCTTATGAAAGATGTTGATTGGGATACATAACATTCTTTAACAACCCTACTATTCGTTCTTCGGAATCAGCATCGCAAGCCAAGATCATAGCAGGAATCGTAATCTTCTGAAGAATAAAAGCCATCTCTAATTAATAATGGCTTGGCATCTCAACAAACTTATGTTTCTAATAGTCTCGGGTGGGTCACTTACTGCATTTTACAAACAACGTGCGGCAGAAAATAGCATGGGTTTTATTCATCATAAGTAAAATTTATAAGAATTTATAAAAAAATTACAAATAAGATAGAATGCAATGAAAGAGTACATGCCATTATAAATAATTTAGGTACACCACAATTTTGGTCCATTATGATTTTAGTACATGTAATTTAGGGAATTGCAAATGGGATCCAAGGTATTAAACTGAGTACAATTTTTTTTGGGGGAGGGAACAGCTGGAGCACAGTTGGTAGGAAAGGGCGGTCAGCTGCGCGGTGGACGAAAAGTAGGTCTAGAAGTGCACATTTTCCAGAATGTATGAAAGAAGGTTAAGTTCTGGTCATTTTCTTGAGGCCATTTTTCTCAAATTTTTAAAGTCATGTTACTTTTAGATTATATTTAAGCCTTTACAAGGAAGATAGCATATAAAAAATTGCATTGGTCACCGTTTTATAAAAAATGATAGAGTCCATAATATAGGCCATTTTTTCCCATTAAGTAATCATAGGGGTCCTTTTAATTTCAGCTAGGAGGTAAATAGCCCCCCAAAAAACACCCCCTCGCCGCACGTGGTACCCAAAATATATGAAGAGTGACCCACCCGAGCTAATAGTTTCTGCATGTTCCACATCATCAATTCCCTGTTCATATGCTAATTTTTTTGCACAAGCAAAAGGGTGTGTTGCAGTACTAGCTAAAGAATGTTATGTAAATTCAAACACAAAAACCTTTTTTCCAAGAGAGTGTAAATAAAAACTAGTGTCTTTTAAAATTTGATCCTAACGTCCTAACCAATCCTTAGAAGAATATCCTACTAACACAAGACCGTGACATCACTGGCATGGGTAAGGGGGATTGTACAGTACCCACCAACAAGTTTACGTTCATTCAACTTTTTAGAGAATTGCGAATAAAAATTACAAAATTATAAGCTTTGAGCCTAATTTGAACAAGTTGTATTGCATAAGATGAACCACACATACAATTAAGTTTTGATAATAAGAGATTTTTAAAAAATTTGTTTTTATTTGAAATTCAAACCTTCATTTTTTTCCCTTAATTCAAACAACTATGAAATACAAATTTTGTTACTTATGGTTTATAAAACTTTCAATGGAAAGAATGCAAATCCTCCGTAGAATCATGTGAAAAGAAAATCATGAGTTTTGGGGTCATATTTACTAAAATATCAATGTTTGAAGTTTTCAGTCCACAAATGTTCAATTTGAATATAAAATTTGTATTTTCTAATATCTGATTCAAAAATTGTCCAAATATGTAATTTTTCACACTTCAAATGATTTGATATATTTTAATATTGATATTAATATTTTTATAAATTTAATTATTTGATTCAATTCTTTGAAAAGCTGAATGAACATAAACTTATTGGTGGGTACTGTACACTAAGTTATATGGTAGCAGAATGCAGGACATGGTACAAAATGTCCTAATAGTTCAGGCATTCTCACAGTAGGGTTGCTTTCTAAGTCAGCCCTTGGGAATTGGGTACGAGAGACCATGCCTGTGCTCCATACAGTAACTGAGTATGGAAAATAAAATGCTCACACGTCTTTGGTTAGTTGGACAACAGAGTTTTTATAAGTTATGTACATTCCATGGTCGGTCTGTACATTGCCACTTACAAACTGACACCCACTGATTTGTACATAAGTGGTAGCGAATTTCTCCCCACGAATCTCGGCCTGCCCCTCGTTTTCATATCAGCGTCATTTTAGACTATGGACCAAGAGCCGAGACTAAGAAAAATTGATTGTTCTCATGGTCATATTTCCACGGTCAAACATCGTAAAAATGCAATTTTTAAGGCTCTCGGGCCACTCACTAGGTGTAAATCAAACTTGGACTAGGGGAATGACCATGCACCAAAAAGAGAGTGAGTTGATTTTTTTAATGTATACCAAAAAAGCTACCACGTTAACTCTACATTAAACCCAGGGTTTCGGTATATAAGACAACTATAGGGGGTCTTACAGGCGGACTCATTTGAATCCTCCTAACACTATGAAGACTTAAATTCTCAATCAGCAACTTTAATCGTTCATATCTCATTCAGTACTAGGAGTTAGCATTTGATCTTGGGCTCATTGGAAATATCTCGCCGTACACTACAAGATGCATGTATCACAAGCAAGATTTGAGTAAGTTTTGAGCAAGATGTGAACAATATAACATCTAATTTTTAAAAACCAACACCCCATGCTTTTAAAAACCTCTTTCAATATTAGTCATGGGGTGTTGTTCTTTAGCTCTTTGGAAACTGCATGACGAGGGCTAGAACCAATAGCACTGGAGTAGATTGTATACTGGTGGTAACCACCAGCCTAGATGGCCTTTTATACCGAAACCCTTGGTTTAATGTTGGAGAATAAATTAAAATACTAAAACAGCATTTTCCTACCATGTTTTCATAGTTTCTCTGTGAGAGAGGCTATTTTGCTTGATACACAAAAAAAAACAACTTGGATCATGAAACATTCTCCACTATGCCACTTTATAGACCTTTTGGGGATCTCAACACTTGTGGTCGTTATCCTTTTTTTCCGACACTGTGTACCCAAGTCATCTCGGGACAACTTCATAAGCCAATCACAAATTTTAAATGGGCATGAAACAACTTCTTAGTCCATAGTATAAATTGGCCATCAAGGGGGAGCAATACACTCAAAAGTCCTAGCTAGTGACTCGGAAGCACCATGAATACATTCCTTTAATCAATATCTATTATTCCTTTATTGCAGAAATAATTTAAGAACATTTACCAAAACAAACTTTAACTATTTGTAACTTTTCAATACAACATATCCAAATGACACATATTTTGGATGCATTGAAATTCTTTTATAGGAAAAATTTGACAACAAGAAGAAAAATAATAAATAAATAAATAAAATTAGACAAGTGTAATAACAGTAATTGTGCTCATTAGCACCCCAAAAAAAATGACCATTTGGGGTTCCCACCTTCTATCAAAGGTTCAGATCATTCCTTTGAAAGAAGAAAAAAAAAAAAAAACAAAAACCCAAGTCATTGCAATAGACTCTTGAGCTGCTTCGTGCCAATTCCAACCAACCACCACAATATTTTACAAGAATTGGTAAACTGGCCATCATCTTCAGGTTGAAATCTTAGGTTATCATCAATTCTCATACAGTTGGTAGAACTACCATATTCATCAATTCCAAAAGCATGTCACAATTTGGTACTACTTCTACCTTTCAACAAAAATCAGCCGATTGATAGAAAAGATATTGCATGTCAGTTTGGGAATCGAATCATTCAAATTTAAAATTGTCAAAGTCATACCCCTAGCTTAGGATTGTACTAAGTACACTCAGCCCACTCTCTATGATACCGTATAAGCTACTACACTACTTTTTGCTAATAGTATGTGCGGTAGTGATTCCAAAGACACGCTCTATTTTGCAAAATCATGAAATTGGCGAGGAATTAAATTTTTACTGAGTGTCTCAAATCTTCATTTCGCACTGATTTTATATTTTAGTGTCACCTTTACTAATTCCTCTCCCTCACTATCAGCAAAAAGTAGTGTACAAGCTTACACTACACTTATAATTATAGGTAAATTCAAAGTCACAAATTTGCCATCCTAAAATCTTAGGAAACATGTTTATATTGAATTAGGAAATTGTACATCACTTCAACATATGATCAAGTGATGGCTTCAAAACATTCATCAATAAAATGTTATCTTCCATAACCTTTTGTACATAATATCTAAAGGACACGTTTCTATTGCAAGTTGAAAACTTCAATCATTTATCGACAAATTTTTAATTGGTCTAATAATAGTATCCAAACTCAAAAATTTAAAATAAAGTCGCGATTTCCCTAACTGTAGTTGAATATACCCTTTTATATCTTGAGAATATTTCATGTTGTGCAGACTTCTTCTACGTGTCTAGTTGTAAACACATGTGAGAATGCATTTACAAGTCCATTTGTGTACAATATATAGTAACCTACATGCCAACAATAACATATACTTCCTCTATTCCAAAAAATAAAATAAAACTTCGTAGGAACATTGCTTCCGGTTCTAAAAGGTGCTTTTTATTTCGGAACAAAGATTTTTTTTTAAATTTGGATAAGTTTAATAGTAATATCTATTTTCCATAACAAAAGTAACAATTTTAAGATTTGCATACTTTCAATAAATATATATATATAGTATCTCGAAAGGTTGTACCTTGAGAATCTCTTGTGTACACATCAAGTTGTGAACATATGTGATAGTACACTTACAAAACCCATGTGTGTCACTATACCTACACTAGTGCATGGAAACATGTGGTAATCCAACTGTCATGTATAGTGGATGGCCCATAAACCAACGCTTTAAGCTTTTCACGCAAATCTAGTACTGGTATAGAATTAGAAGCCACCAAGAGTAAACCTCGTTGTCCATAGATATACATAAATAACATTCAGTAGCATGCATTGTTCCTACCTTGGCTCTATAGTAGATGATGTGGAATATTCCACACCCAACAATACTTCATCAGTAGCTAAGTGGACACGTGGAGGCTCAAAGTGATGAGCAGAGTGCATGAAGGAAAAGTAGTGGACATGAAGGCTACTAAATGTTATGGGCATGAGCTAGTACCCCTAACAAAATCTCCATTCACAACAGTTTTCCTGACCAGCACGTTACAGTTATTGTTTTTTTTTTTTAATTACGTCTACGGGACAGTAGCTTTAAACTTGAAATATGAACTGTGAGACAATCAATCAGTGCATCAGTTTCTATAGAAGTGAGCCAATGGTCAGCAGCTGCTTGAGACACCAGGACTCTGACATGTCTGATTGAGTTGATTTGAATTGGGAAGGGCAAGCATGGTATGTTATTAGTGGAGAGCATCATGGCCACTCTCATTTGATTTGTTTGAGAGGCTCGGAGCAGCATCCGAGGAGGTTCGGCTGCTAATTTTTGTCTGCAGCAGGCTTTGAGGGCCGAGCCTTCAAAGCAAGTAACTTGTGCGACTGAAAGTGGTGCAATTTTCAAGGATTTTATTGACAAGTCTTATCCTGGTGCTGTACACTTTGCTGTTTGCATGTATGTCAAGTCTCAAATGAATGATATTGTGTAGGAAGACCCAGTTTTTCCATTTGTTGATTATGTCATGAAATCAATGATCATGAAGCCTTTGTTGACTGACCCAAGTTCTAGAACAAAGAAAAAGTTGTCTTTAAAGTTATGATTACTTTTCAATTGAAACCATTGGAGTGAGTGGTCTCTGGGCACCAAGGAATAGGTCCCAAGGAGTCACTATTGGCACCAAGCAAGTGGCCGACAGTAGTGACTTTGGATACCGTGTCAAAAGACCACCTTTCTACTAATGATCGAAAGACGGTCATTTTGGCTTTGAGATCATCATGAATAACAAGTTTGTTATGTGTAATTCTACTACCTACACTATATAAGTTATAAGTAGTAAATGCTATCATCGATGTTTCTTGTCAACAATAGACACTTCCATAAAATAAAAAAATTGTTTTCAACATTGTTTCCTACACTTTCAATGTTCATAAACTATTTTCCAACTCTTAAATGTCAGAGGCATACCAAAATTACTTTCCATAATACAATAGAAGGACAAATTCATTACATAATATGTCTGTTTTAAAAAGGAAGGTGTCACATTACCGTTATATGAAACCTCTGAAAATATCTATTTAACACACTGATTTTTCAATTTGGACAAATAAATCAATGAACTTATCAAAATTGACAATATCGTGTCAAATACTCCATATTTGTTGAATCATGAAGAAAAAAAAAAAAAAAAAAAAAAAAAACTTGAGTAGTTGATCACCAAACTCTTAGGCATGGGTTCGTGATCATTGAATTCCAGAGATGATGACCAAATGAAAAGCCTGTAACAATGCTTTTACTGTAAACAATATCATTCATTTGAGTACTCACATACATGTATCATCAAAGATTAGAGCACCAGGATATGACTTGTCAGCACAATCCTTGAAATTTGGACCACTTTCTGTTGAATGAATAGATCGACGAGTAGACCATTATTGACCATCCATTACAGAATGTCTTGTGTTTGTGTACATTCTGGAATATTGTAGAGATTTTTTCACATGCATGATTTGTTCTTTGCCAAAACAGATGTAAGTTAAAGGTATCACTTGGTTCATGCACTTGATGAGCTGCTTGAGTAAACTACCATTTTAATGCAAGCTTCCAAAATAACCATGGCTATGGTCCAGAATGACCTTAAACTACCTACGTGACAGTGAGAAGGTGGGTTTTTCTTAGGAGTGCTTATTTGCAGTAACGAGGGCGGCAATTTGATTCTGGTCGGATGCACATCGTGAGGAATAATACTTCCTTGTTTGATAGGAACCCCAAGCATGATCAGGATTGCTCCCGGATCTCATGTTACGGTGGGGGTGTTGCTCTTAGTTGAAAATAATTAGGAACATTGTGTCTAGTTCAAATATTGTAGGAAGAAAATCTTAAAAAATCACCTGCGGGAAAGCACTGGTATGTGCTCTTTTCGTTCACAGTGTGATGTTTGTAATATGTTGTTGTGCAATGGAAATAAAGCATCCATTTGTTTCTAAAAAAAAAAAACCAGGGCTACAGCTCTTATACCAATTTTATTTTTCTCCTTGTTGAAAGGAAGGTTTGCATAATTTCAGAGAAGGAGAATAAATGAATCTGTAAATGTGTTTGTGTTTTGCCTTCGTACTTGATGTATTCATTTTCACTTGAATTTACATAGATTGTTTAACCCGTGGAGGATGAAGAAGTCTGGATTGGGACACCCTAATATTTCCGTCCGTTTGTTTTAAATTAACGCCAGAGGCGTGCCTCTCGGTTCAATGATGTTTGTCCTGTTTCTTTGCAATGGAATGAATTTCCTTTGTTTAAAATTAAAAAAAAAAAAAAAAAAAAAAAAACTTGTTTGTTTTTATACCAACACGTTCATAACATTGAGTAACTTGTAGTGGCTATGCCTTGCCCCACAATAGATGGTGCAACATATTCCACACCCAACAAGACCAAATCAGTAGCTAAGTGGACAAGTGGAGTCCCAAAATGATGCATGAAGGCTATTGAATGTTATGTTGGATTTTCTTCACTCATTCCACTGATACAATCTATCCCCATACAATGATAGTATTATTGTTTCAAAAAATACACATGTTAAAGACCTATCATCTTGAAGGTAGGGTGTCCCAAATATGTCATAATAGAGAGGGACAAGTGCACAAAATTTAAATTTGATCTCATTTGAATTATATTTTTTACAATATGATTGAATTTGTCATTTTGAAACCATGAATCTTTTTGTTAAAATATCAAAAAGAATTAAAACTTTACGATTATGAGAAGAAGAAGAAGAAAACAATCAGCCAAGATCCCGGATAGAGGGGTCCTAGCAATTCATCACCACAGGCGCTCACTTGGAAAAAGTAACACATCTTTGTGAAGCTCATCCATTCCTCTGCTATCAAAAATGATTTCAAACATTTATACTTAAAAAAAAATAGACATTGTAGGAACTTAGCTGAAATCTCTAATAGTCTATTCCTTGTAAACAACCAATTACGGATTAAATTGTTTTCTATTGGAATTAGCAAAATTTACTATTACTATAAGAATGTAATCAAATTATTTTAATAAAATTATTATGGAAATATTGAAACAGTTAATATGTGTACTAGTTAATTTTAAAATTTATTTTGATATTGATATATAATCCAACCAAAGGATAAAATCAAGACTAATGTGCAAATAAATTCCAATATTTAAATTCTTATAGGAATTGAAAAATACATGGAGCAATTTTTACTTACATAATTTGAGTTAATTGAAATTAGAATATGTGATCTGACCACCAAGATATAAGGAAACCAAAGTCTATGTCATCTTTGAGTGTAGCCAAAATCAAATCAAATCAAATAGTGAACCCAATATCTTCCACCTTCAATTTTAGACATCAGCTTTGCAAGTCAGTCCAAGTTGTTGAAGCCACTTAATCAAATCAACTACCTAATTATATCTTAAACCTACCACATGACCAGGCATTATTTCAAATTGAATGTGGGCCAACGCTTCCAAGGCTTGGCTCTCTGTGAATTCACCTTGGATTGAGTTTGGCCACCTTTGTGACGACAAAACTAGATTACCCTCCTTTTTATTTTGGATTTTTGGGAAACCATGCTAATTTGTTTGGCTACCTTAGATACCAGTTAGACTCACCTTACCTAACATGTATTCTCATTTTTTTTTGGTTTAAAATCAAATAAATAAGTAAATAAATAGTTCAAAAAAAGGACCAGGTCAATTAAAAAAACAGAGCAAGCATTAATAGAGGAGACATTTGAGAAAGTGAAGAGTTCTCAAGCAGAAACAATTATTCTTACACCATCCATCAAGAAATTCAACCTCTAAGACTTTTTGCCTTTTATTTACTTTTCATTTTTGTTAAAATTACGAATCAGAAGAATATAATGTGTGACTCCTTTTGGAACATACTACTGTAGCTGACAGCAGTTCTGGCACAAACTAATTCAAAATTTCAAGAGTGTAAACCCTACAGCCACCGGCTGAACCCTAAATGGCGACAAAGAAAATATAAATTAAACATTTTGTTGTTCAAGCTCCAACGTTAAGGTTCTTATGATTATGGCAAAATTGACTTAGTTCAAGTCCATGTGGTGTAGGAAGGAGTTGTTTGCTAGGTGGGATGGCTCCCGAATTTGTTGCATTTTATTTGGTCCTAGTTTTAGCTCGATCAGCGAGGTCTAAGTGTCACCGGCCTTGTCGGACCTGAGGCTGGACCTGGCAGGGTTCGCTTGTATTTGATCATTTATTTGTAATAAAAAATTAATTAATTTAAAAAATAAATAAATTATGGGAAGAATATTATTTATACCAACTCTTCAGATACATATTTTTTTCAATACATATCAGATTCTTAACTTCTTGTTAATTTACCGGCGTTTGAATATGAATTTTCTTGTTGAGCATGTTCCGACTTTATTCTCTTTTAGATGCTACAATTTAAAAAAAAAAACTTTAAAAAAAAAACAAATTAAACTTATTTTTTAATTTTTTAATTTTATATTTTTGAAACAAATGGATGCTTTATTTCCATTGCATAACAATAGATTACAAACATCATATTGTGAACGAAGAGAGCACATTTCTAGTACTCCCCCACGGATGATTTATTTAATATTTCTTCCTACAATACCTAGATTAAACTCAAAGCTCCTAATCATTTTCTACTGAGAGCGAAGCCCTCACCGTAGCATGAGGCCTGGAAGCAATCCCCGTCATGCTTGGGGTTCCTATCAAGCAGGGAAGTATTAGCCCTTACGACGTGCATCCGACCGGAATCAAACTGCTACCCTCTTTGGTGCTAATAAACCCTCCTAAAAAGAACCCACCTCTTCACTATCACATAGGTAGTTTAACCCTTAAAGGGCTGATAGGGAAAGTAGATACGTTGGCATATATTTGACATTTGTTGTAAATTGAAAGTTCCAAATTGAGATCCCAATAGCTCATTAAAATCACGTCGACGCGAATTTTTAACTTCACTTTTGATCTTAAACCATAGGAAGTATGTAACCATGCCAAATATAATGGAATATTGTTGTATACTATTGGTCAGAAAGGGCTCTCTGGACCTTTAAGGGTTAACCCCTAAAGGTTGGGCCTATGACCATGGAATCATGTTTTATCTGTCACACTCAATTTTGCTACTAAAAAATAATACCAGAATTCAAATTTATTTTTTTAGTAGATGAAGTCACATGTCTACTACAAATCATGAATTTTTCATAAATTTTGGTGAAAATTTGAAATTACTATGGTTTTATGAAGTGATTGTAAAGAAAATCTATATCAATTACAAAATGTACTAGAAAATTCCAATTTTTTTACCTAAGGTTTAAATTACAATGAAGAAAAGTTTAGTTGATGAAAATCATCCGTGTATCTAAATTTAGAAAATTTGCTACACCTTGGTGATATCTACTGAACTTGTAACTACAATAAAACACTCAATTTTCAAATTTTTCCAAAAATTCAAAGTGGAGTAGAATCTAGACTTGGCAAGCTTCGTTTTGTTAGTTAAGCTCAAATGCAATGGAACTCATTTTCATGGCCTAAATTTAGTTTAAGTAGAACAAGCAAACAAATTTAAAATACACTACACGGTGAACCGTTTTTACGAGTCTTTTTGTAGTTGGGACCCCATGTAAAATCTAAAAACACCTTGAATGATTGAATTTAACTTGAAGGGGTGGCATCACCAAGCAAAACCCTTCACATAAAGAATTGAATGGAAATCATCCACGCAGCAGTTGGAATTGAACAGTCAACTTCATTCATAGGGTATTTTTGGTCTCGGCGGCGTTTAGGGGTTAAGGTCAATCCGGACCAACAAAACAATATTTCATTGCAACATGAAATAGGTGCTGCAGTTCATTGTTATAGCCTAGCCCCTAAACGTCCCAGCGCCCAGAAACTGAATGACGAACGGATTGAAAGCCTTGCAACTGTCTCATACAATCTCGGATGACTTTCATCCAAATCACCTTTGGAAGCCTATTAAATTCTTTACCAATTACAATAAATCTCTTGTGATGAGAAACTTTTGATATTATTGAAGAGGCCTCCAACTACAAATATGTCAAATTTATTGGATAGATTTTATGCTTGCAATGGTCCTCTCATATACACCTCATGTACATCTGAGCCATACTAATATCTATTTTTGACGCTAGCATCTAAGGTGGTTGCCCCATTCCCAACTGGCGCTTTAAACCAACAGCTAGGGGCATTTTCCACAATCAATGTTGCAATGATGTTGGTTGTAGGATGAGTTACAGTTGGTAATGGGTTCTCTCTTGTTGGTTTTAGTATATGTAAGTGTGGTTATGGATTCGTCGTTGTTGGTTTAAGCATCTTTAGTGTGTGCAATACAAATCTTCTTTGGACAAAAACAACTATACCTATGTGACGTGAATGGGATGTGTCATACTTCAACTTTGAAAATTTATAACTAATTCATTCTTCATCCAAAAATTATGTTTCAACTTGTGTTGGAATATGTTTCTTCTTGCCTAACTCTAAAAAATAATAATACTAAATAATATCAATGTCTCATATCCGTATTTCTTATTCAGTTGGGAATGGGGTAACCACCTTACTTCTGTTAACCCCTTTAGGATGTTCTCAGAATGACATACGAGAGTTATTCCTGGGTATTCTGAAGATAACTGATGTACAGTCACTATTTTGTAACCCACAACCACAACTTTTTGAGGTAGATGTTTTTACATAGTGAACACTTGCAAGTGTGATACACAATTTCACAATCGAAAGTGAATTTGAAAGATCTATGCTCTGGTAAGAAATTTGTGAATGCCAACGGATGATGGGCCCCAAGTATACTAAGTTTGTACTGTATAAAGATGGAGAAGAAGTAAAACAGGCGGGCTTGTAATCGTTGTATGTGTTGTAATACGTATAATGTGCCACTTGCGCAGGCACATAATTTTCAATATGACTCAAAAAAAATCTCCAAAAATCTTAAAATATTACCGGAGTCCATGCCCAAAAATTTGTAGAAACCATAATCCTTGAATACTTTCACCATCAGGCACTAAATCCTCAAATACAGAAAACGTAAGCCAATTCTGGCTGCAACATCCTAAAGGGGTTAAAAGGGTTCCAGGTACATTTAGGGGCTAGTATACTGATCATACAGGTAGCACATGTTATTCTCTGATCCTAATAATAAGTAAATAACTATCTTTGGCTTGGTCAATAAAATCTTAGTTTATGCTCTAAAGCCACTCAGTTACTCATGGACGGACACCAATATATGGTGGGTTTGAAACTGATGTATGTATTTCATAATTTGTTTTGAACTGTATAGGATGCTGTAAATATCAGACACAATATCATTCATCTGAGACAGGATGGGAGTCTGCCGCAAGCCTTCAGTAAAGTGCATTCATCTATAAAGATTTTTTAATTTTTTTAATTGTTTTTTTACTCAAATAAAGGGAATCCTTTACTGCACACAAAGAAAGAGGAACATGCAAACATGCCCCACCATGACCGATGAGACCGGTGGACACCTAGACCTCACTAATCAAGCTAAACCTAGGACATTTATAAAGTTTATGCAAGTTGCATAAGTTTGATCCATTTCAAGAATACTACCCCACAATCACCATATACCGTAGTAGGTCGCCACCCCACGAACGAATATTTAATATTTTTTGAAAAATAAGGTACATTTCTCAAAAAATCGAAATTCATGGTTTTCGCTTTTGAGCAAAAAAATAATTAAAAATCAATCAAAGTGGCCCAAAATACCTTAGAAATAGCAAAATATAGCTAAAATAATTAATTATAGTTTCAGGTTTTGGTCCACATGATTTCCAAATTTTTACGCTTTTAAATTTTATTTTTTTGGTGACCCAACTATGGTACTACGGTACCATGTCCTATGGTATTTATGCACTAATAAATATCTTTTCAAAATATTGTGGTAAAATTCATCCAAATTGTATGAAAATTTGTTCAAATGGATGAAATTTGTTTAAATAGATGAATGTACCCACTCCATTCACGCACCCATAGTATATGGTGATTTCGGTGTTTTCCATGATTTAGTCATGCTTTTATTTTATATTTTATATTAAAAATAATTTATCCATAATTTAATTTTTTTCATGGTGACAAAATTTGATTAAAAAATTGACTATAACTTTCTCATTGTAAGTTCAAAATTTACGAAACAACTTTTGTGCACCCTTATATATTGAAAGCTTTTCAACAATACCAAGAACTCAGTTGGCCGGCAAATTGTTTGGGAGATCTCAACGTTACATACAAAACAATGATACAAGCAAACTACCTTCTTTAGCCTTTAAAAGACCAACCAAGCCCATGGACTTGGTTTTCTCAATTTTCAAACTACTTTGACCATGAATTGCTAATAATGAAGAAACACTTTTATGGTTTTATTTTTAGGTATCGTCTATGAGAAGAATATTATGTACCTACATTTTTAGAATGTGAACTATTTCTATATTTTGAGGTTAAAACTATGTTGGAAAGAAGCAATCTTTGAAATAATTAATTGCAATTATCTTAAGCCCTAAAGATAATTAATGGTGAACATTAAAATGACAAGTTAAATTACTATATCATGGAAATTATAATCCAAATTGGATCAAATTTTGTGTTACTGGAATCATTGAAGAACATTGTGTGCGTTTGGTAAAAATATATAAAATTAAACAAAAAGAAGTCTACATAGGAACTACTCAATACTACTTTAAAAAAAAAACGAGGTTGAATTCATGCCATTTGGTCCATTAGGAGTTAATTTATAAAAGTCAAAACCCGCCTAGTTGAAATATTGATATGATTAGTTTAGATCGTAGCGTTTCATCAATCGAAACTTATTTAAGTAGTTTAAAGAGGGTTTCGAAATAGTGAAGAAAGTGATCCTTTGTAAAGTTACAATTTCAATTTGATGTAAAAATGTATTTAGTATTAATTTTGACAAAATTTGGTTCAATAGATATTTGAAAATTTAAAGTTTGTGAATGTGTTTTCATAGATTTCATATTGGCTTTCTAGATACAAAGATAGTCAAATAGTAAACTCATTCTTTTTACCATTTGTACAACTAGGAAATAATGTTATGTACATAATTGGTAATGTATCATATAGGACTTGGAATCTTGTTTACTTACTACACGAAAATCACCATATACTGTGGCCCACGGTATTTACGAGAGGCTTTACTAATAGTTATTTTTTCAAAACATTGTGGTAAAATTCATCCAAATTGGATGAAGATTTATTTAAATGGATGATAATATATCCAAATGGATGAATGTACCCACCCATAGTATATAGTGATTTTAGTGTATTTGTACAACTCAAATAGTTGTTTCATCTAATAATTGGTAACACCAATAAGAATTTCATTGGTTCTTTTAAACGGGTCCCTTGTGACTTATCATGACTCAATTATTTATATGAAAAGAAGTTTTTTTTGACCATTTCCGCCAGAAAGGACTACAATAGTTTAAAAGAACCAAATTCCTACTAGTGTAGCACTTGAAATCTTCTTTGCTTGCTATTTGTACAATTTATCAAATGGTTGTGCACATAATTGGTAATGACTCATGTAGGACTTGGAATCTTGACCGTTTACCATACTTGGACACTTGTGCACATAATTGGTAATGAGTCATGCAAGATTTTATTGCTTACCATTTGCACACCTTGGAAAGTTGTCTAAATAATTGGTAAGGAGTCATCTAGGATTTGGAATCTTGTTCGTTTACCATTTGTACAACTATTCACATGCATAAATGGTAAGCGAGGGCTTCACATAGAATTTGAATTTGAATTGCTTTTCATGTGTACAATTATGCATGTGATTCCCAATAGAATAGACAGACAACTGACTGACACTCCAGCTTCTGAATTCTTTATAATTCAATCACAAATCTACATACGCAAACTTCAGTTGTGCCCTTGCCAGCACCAGGAAATGACTGATCAACAAAAATCCCTGACAATCCTACCATATATTAAACGTACTACCAACGACCATGACTGAGTTTTACCAATTCATTTTACCATATATTTTTGTCTGTAAAGCCTACAGTCAAAAGACGACTGTCAGTCAATTCAGTCCTATCACAGCTGACACATAAAGGGCATTGGAAACTGCATTGATTACCTAAACGTAGACTCACCAACTCATGAGTTACTTGTTTTACCAATTCTTACCATATTTTATGTCAGCACCGTCATCTTTACCATATAACTCTCACAGCATGATGTCCGCAAAACGTACAGTTAAAAAGTCTGCAGCGCATGATAAAGTAGAAAAGAAATGACAGTCGATACTTTTCACACAGACACGTGAAAGCCGCTCTGATTGGAATAAAATGTCCATTTGTTCAAAAAAAAAAAAAAAAAAAAAGCCGCTCTGATTAAGCGCAATTTACAATACCACCGACACTAGTATTATTATTTATATATTTTTTTAAGACAAATGAAACAGACAAGATGATACAAGAATTCTAGTACCTCACAGTCAAGTCCATGCATGCCGACGGTTTGCAGACAAGAGAACTCCGATCCACTGTTGCTCAACTTCCGATGTTGCGTGATTCTTCAAAAGATTTCTGTTTCCGAAATCTTGCATTGAATCGGTACAGACAGGCTCAAGAATCGACAAATGTTTCTAAACGGTACGCAATCGAAATCGGTAGCGTGTTTGAAGGTAAACCAAATAATGGTGTTTGTAAAAGAACATTCGTACAATATTGTAAAGGACGGTTTTTTTAAAGCTTTCGGTTCCAGGCAGTAACAACTTCAGTTCCATCTGTACATACCGATTTTCCTGACTTGTCTGTCTAGTCTACCGATTTTCTGAAACAAATGACAGGGGTCCAATTGCAGGGTAAAACGATCAGGTTTTTGATTAGTCCGCAGATTGGGGCTGTGGGGAAGCGTTAGATTTGGCGAAGAACCCGTCAAGCCAGTGAGGCGCATGCTTCTAGTGTGAATGGCGTGCATGTCGGTAGGACTTTTTGTTTAATGGTAAAGTAATAGCAATGAATTATGCATGTGCATGATAAATAAATTTATATGTTGAGGAGACTGTTCATTGGGTCACGACACGGGCCCTCGGTTTCTGGATATGTCGAGTTGACCTATTCTTGGCGATGCAAGATGCTTGCAGAGGCGTGAGGAACTGAGATGAGTTTTTATTTGGGTTCTCTGTTGCTTTTGCTTCGATATTGCAGCTGTAGCTTCGTCGATCTGTCGGGGCTCCTGATTAGCTTATTTTTATGTCGGGTAACTGTTTTCGATGACGCTAGATTACAGTGAGCTTAGAATAATCGGTAGTGTTCTTATCGTAAATTTAGGGTTTGCTGGAAGTCAGGCATCCAACTGTTGCTCTGCCCAGGCGATGTGGATTAAGGAAATTTAGGAGAACCACGTGGAAGGTGATTCATAATTACTGATCGAACCCATGCATGCATTAAATATGGACTGAGACTGTAGTTTGTGTGTCTGTTGCTCCGGTAATTAATCAACTTTGTGCTTTGAAAGTTCCGGAGTCTAATATATGTGATCGAAGCTTTGCCTTAGCTAGTCGAATATCACTGGCTAGCTTTGATTTGCTTAGATGACGCTAGAGTACAGTGAGCTTAGAATAATCGGTAGCGATTTTAATCGGTATCGTAAATTTAGGGTTTGCTGGAATCCGTCTGGGCGATCCAACTGTTGCTTTGTCCAGGCGATATGGCTTTAGGAAATTTAGGAGAAACACGTGGGAGGTGATTTATTACTGAACCCATGCATTGCATTAAATATGGACTGAGACTGCAGTTTGTTTGGTTATTACTGTCTCTATTGCAAGCTCGGGTAATTAATTATAAACTGTGTGCTTTGAAAGTTCCGGAGTCTACACTCTACAGTAGTCGATTTGATCGAAGCTTTGCTAAGCTAACTTACTAGGCTGTTCACAAGAAGAGTAACACTGGTGTGAACGATTACCCCATTCACGATAGGCTTTTTGTTATTATTGGTATATATGAAGCGTACGTATAGTTCTACAGTTTAAGAAAGCTTTGCAAAAACAATAAAAATTTAAAGTTGCGTCTTTGGAAAGGGAAAATCAGAAGCAGATGGAACACTGAGGCGTCACGGATTAGGTCAGATCACTGTCGACGTTTTAGGTCATGAGATTACTGTGGATCGCTCCTGGATTGGTCTCTGATGATGTTGGAGTTCAGATGTCGACGAGCTTGCATGGTGTTGGAGATCGATGGAGTGTCAAGGTTTTCCAGAATGGCAGCCAAAGTGTCAGGTAAGCAGTACTCTTCCGTTTCCGAAAGCTTCAGTTTAATGGCACTATCGATCTTCCTCACACTGTAACAAGTTTTGCAAACCTCATGTTGGAGAATATATAATTAACAACATAAAGAAAACAACATGGGGATGTTGTTTCAATCTCGACGTTGGTGGAACCAACATTTCTACTACTGTATGATTGTTACGTTTGTTAGCATCGTTGAGGGAGTAGCTACTTGTAATAACATTATGGTTTCAAAATTATGTTGCTTAACAAGCTGTATCTTTGCTTGAGTTACTCCCCTGCGTTGATAGTAAACGCGGCACAGTGCTAATGTTGTTTTCAACACAGGGGTCTCATATGGTTTCCCTGTGTTGATTCCCCTGTGAGTGCCACTTTCCCCTCTGAGCTTCAGAATTCGACACATGTTAAAGCTTTCCTTCTACAAGTAGGTGACTAAGCTTAAGTAGGTGATTTTGTACACATGTCAAAACTCAAAATCACAGGGAAAAGTGACACTTACGGGGAATCAACACAGGGGAACCATATGAGCTCCTTGTGCAAGAGGGGTTTGCATTAGCACAAGTGGGGAGAGAAATTTAGAACGACATTCAAAATGGCGTTAGGATGTCGTTCTAATACATTGGAACATTGGAACGGCATTCTAATGTGGTTCTATCTTGCTCTAGAATAATGTCATTCTCACCATGTCGAACTTATCACCTCTTCCTACACAATTCAACATAATTTACATCTTTGCATTAGCCAGTAAACATGTACTTTGTTCATTCTGTGTTTGTTGGTGACGTCTTGGTGATGGAAGTACGAAACTAAAGTGAATGTTGTCAGGTGTTAGACCATGAGCATCTAGTTGAAAGCAGGGAAGCATCCTCTTCTTTCCGTGTTTGTTGCAATGATTAGATTGAATGCAACTTTGTTTAGTTTTTCGCATGAACTGAATGAGATATATATGTTTTTAGAGGTGGTTTTAGACTTGTTTACTTGGCAGAAGTGTACAGTACCCATCAATAAGCCATTTCCGCTTTTATTCAAAAGCTCTTTCCACCATCAAAGAATAAACAATGAAATTGTGCAAATTGGTGTTATAATCCACCTCTTAGCTTGGCAAGAACGAAGCTCCAAAAGAATGAACGTCAAACTTCATGTAGCACTTCGAACTCTTCTACAATAAACGTTTCAAGTTGGTGCAGCTGCGGTTCTTGATATTGCCAACAAAACTTGTGTCTTAGAGAACCCAAAATCCCTCATGCATCAACATACTTTCATCAACATAGCGGAGTGTCTCAAATAAATCATGAGCACAAGATAGTTTGTGCCTGACCACCCAAACCTCAGACAGTTTTGGATCACTCATGCCTTTCATGATAGCCTCGTAAGATTGACAAATACTAATCTCAATCTCACTCTTACGACCATCTTCTCTAAGCTCATCTATCAAATGCATGAGGTTAATCAATGCCACACAACCTTCGTTCTCTGTGCCATACTCTCCGGTCATAGTTAATTCCCTAGCCTCAGCAAGAAAAGGTTCAAGAAATTCCGGTCCATAATCATCCGAAGCAACATTCTCGAGCGCAAAAATGTCCTCCTACACCACCATACGTAATAACTGACAGGTTAATATATAGAATTACCATAAAAAACTGAAAATCAATAGTTACATCAGTATGATATTTTATTTAAGATATAAATTATGTATTTTAGAAAAAAAACTAAATCAAACAAAGGTAAAAAAAGTAGGAAACATTTACCTTTTTTTCAAAACACTCTTGTGTCCACGTTATTCTAGGTAGGTGCAGCCAAATAATCGGAATAATGCTGTACAATTATATAAAACACATACAAAATATAAAAAGTTCTCCAAATAAAGAACATAAGATAGTTTTTGAATATTATTTTCAAGGATTAAACTTCTGATTTACAAAATCAACATTTAGTTTTTTCATTGTCAATCCAATCTCGAACATAATACTTATTGAAAAATTAATAAACAAAACATGAAACTAGAAATAATAACCACCTATTGCAAATCTAAGCACTTGAGATGTTTTGAATTCTTTTCATGGACTCCTTCCTTTCCTAAGGTTTGGCATATGAAACACCACTTCAAATCCGATTCTCTGTTGTAAACACTTCACTATTGCCCTTTTATGCTTTGTCTTTGAAGCATAATCCTCTTTTTGATGAGGCGAAAATTCAGACACACATGTAGGACAATACAAATGTCCAGACTTTAAGCCAGACAAAGGTACATAAGCATCCTGTCTCCGGGGGGTGCACTCCATTGTCAAGTTGAACACCACGTTCAATAAAAAAAAATTCACTTTTTACATAAAGCATGACCAAAATGGGTCAAAATTTTATCAAATTTTTTATGAGTAGATATACACGGTATTTATTACATAGTAAAAAATGATAACTAAATTTGATGATTTGTTTTTTTTAATAAAACATACCGTTTCTAACTAGAATGACGCAGAATTGAACTAAAACAATTAGTACAAAAGATGAAGATGACGAAAAATTTCAAAAAAATATACAAAAGATATTATCAATGGTTATGTATGTAGAGAAAATATCATAATTTTAAAAATTATCTATGGCATATAATATAGGATAGCAAATTTTGATCGCACATGGTTATGAAACGTAAGGGGGTGTGATCTCCTCGAGATCCTGCCATATTGCAAAAGTTGTAAATCACATATCACTTGAACAAATCATTAACGAATAAATGAATGCTAGAATTGTAGAACGTACACGTGATTTTCTAAACCACCAAACAGTTTGTATAAGTCGATGATAACAAACAACATCTTACCTCCAGTGTTATCAAATCCATTGTAAACAAATGGATTAGCAATTATAAAATGGAGCCAAAAATAGAAAATTGTGACTTCAACAAATAACAAGCCGTCGATATGCAAGAGCAACATCGAATAGTTAGTCTTTCCAATACAACGAAATGAATCCCAACCACAGAGTACTAGAAAATTGTTGAAAACATACATGGCCATACTTCACCACTACCCATCACAATGGAACCGAAAAAAATATTTCAAGAACACTAAAGGGAAACTTGGGGGTCAACTCAACATCACCCATCCCACATCTATGTCAATCATCATTATCAATTGAACACAATGACATTCACTACCAATGGCAAGAGGAAGGCCACACTGATGCCCACTAGACCACTCAACGGCCACGAAAACACGATCATTACGAATTTGAACCTCGGAGACTCAACATAGTCACATATGTGACCAACAGCAAGAGGAGGGTGATAATGGCGCCCGCCATCCCACATATCCTCCAAGAGCACACCATGAACTCTATTCTAAATACAAACATAATCAGGCAATGTCAAGATGGACTACAAAAGAGAATAAATCAAGCAAGATCGCGCACTTCTTCATGACCTCTCTACTTGTACTATGTCTTAATAATAACTTGCGATCGATCGTATATCCATACACCACAGGGCAATAGAAATAAATTTGGGAACTGATGGCATGAAAACTACAAAAAATCACAAAGTTAGTACAAACTATAGCAAGGTGTTGCTTTATATACTAATAGTGTTAAACTACAATATCCGTTGCTAGTAAAAACTACAAAATAATGAAAGTATCCCTTTATCAACTGCTCATATGATGAGAACTAAACCTCAATTCATGATAGATAAAAGTTGATTTGTTGTTGAATAACATAGTCACATCCATTACCAATGGCAAGAGGAGGGCGACAATGGCGCCCTCCATCCTGCGCATCAGCCATGGACACAACATGCACCCGGAGCTCTAGAACCACCAACATCCAATAAAGTTGCAACTATGACCAACTACAAGAGAAGGGCGACAATGGAGTTTGCCATCCCAAACATTGGCTACGGACACAATATGAATTCTAGACTCTAAAACTACCAACATTCAATAAAGTTGCAACCATGACCAACCACGAGAGGAGGGCAACAATGACGCCCGCCATCCCAAACATCGGCTATGGACACACCATAAACCCTAAATTCTAAATCAGGCACTGTAAATGTGAACCACAGAAGATAAATTTTTTAGCAAGGTCACACACCTCTTCTTGACTTCTCTTCTTGTATTTTGCCTTCATAAAAGCTTGCAATCTATTGTATATCCAAGCACTACAAAGCAAATAGAATCAACTTCCGGAATTGATGGCATGAAAACCACAAAGATAGTACAAAGTACACCAATTTTTTTTTTCTATTTGTCAATATACTAGTATACTAGCAAACCCCCTTGGTTGGGCAATTCACATGGGGTTTTTCTGTACATTTCAATAGCGAGCTTGTGAGCCCTTGAAACAACTCACGAACCACGGTAAGCATTTACAGTGGTATTTGATGTTGGTATTTATTCCGAGTCCTTAACCTAGGTATTTTATTAGATTTGGATTTTTGATGGCATTTTAGTAGAATAATTAGCATGAAGTCATATGTTTACCGTGAGATGGATTTTTGGTGTGATTGGTGTGTATTTGTAGAAAGTAGATGCATTGATTGTGACTTTTTGCAAGTTATTAGGTAATGTGCGGCTAACATGTTTGATGGTAGAATGGATAGTTAGAAAGAAGAGAAGTTAGGAAGAAGAACCGGTGGGTCAATGCCCAACCGAATGAAAGGTTAGTTGAATGTAGGATGATTGAATGTTAGGTTAGAGGAGGTTTTAGGAGAGGGGTCGTCACCTCTCTCCCCATCTTTCATTGTGTGGGTGTGGAGAGAGCATAGGAGGAGAAGGTTAGAGGTAGGGAATTAGGAGAAAAAGACCGTAGAGGAAAACGTCGATAATTTATTAACCCTAATGAGGATTGGGTTGAGATTTTAGCACAACTTAGATCAGAGTGTTAGCTTTCTAGGGATTCCTTGTACGCCGGATTTGGAGCTATAACAAAGGAGTGACGGCCGACCAAGTGCGAGGAGGTTGGCGACCGCAAGAGTTCGAGATCTGCAACTTTGGAAGCTCATATCTTTCGATTGGTAAGAGCTTTTTGAGTGAAATTTGTGCGTGTTGGAGCGTGGTGAAGTCTTCTACATGCTAGTCAATTTTTGTGATCTCTAGACCTACAACGAAGTTATGGAAACCATTCTAATGACAGGAGGTCTGCTGGCATCTAAAAGTAGAGGTTTAGCTTATCCGTCCTTAGTTTTTTTCCCATTTTTATTGCTTTTGGGGTGCATTTTATGCACCCCATGTTTTCATAGTATTGCATTTCATTAATTATAATTTTCATTGCATCATTTTAAGTTCTTATTGAGTATCTTTTCATTTTGTGGGTTGAGCTTGATGTTGATAGATAGATGTATGCCAAGTCTCATTTTCCATTGATGTATTAAGCTGTTTGGGTTTGTTGTATGTAGCGATTTAAGTCTTTTGGGACAATTTTCATGCCCATTTAGGTTATAGTATGATGTTGTTCTTTTTGTGCGATTGTGATTTTTGAGCATTTGGGAGTACAATTGAGCCAATTGAAGCTCATTTTCGACCATTTAGTCCCCATGTACCACTTAATGTAGAATTGAGGTGAATGGTGGTTATTTTTAGGTCAAAATTCTAGTATTATTGTGTGCTGCCATTTTGGGTGAGGGTGCAATTTCACTTCATCCACTTGGTTTTTTCATCAAATTAAGCTCATTTATGAGTACTTAGAACTCTAAGGCAATTTGGTGAGAAATTAAGGCATATTGTGACATTTTCTAGGTCAAAATTTAGAGTGATATTGTGCTGCCATTTTCTTGCACACACCCATTTTGGTCATTTAGGCACTGTTTTTCACTCTTGTGTCTACTTGTTTCACCACATGCATTCCTAGCTAAAAGGTGTTCATTGCTTAGAGTACAAATACCCATCCCTCGGCCGGCTATGTGATGCGTTGATCGGGCAACCGGTCAAAGTACTCATAGAGTTGTCACCCCATCTAGGAACCTTTAACAATAGAGCTCAATACAAAATTGAAATGAGTTTTATCTTCATTTCTGAATCATGATACATTTCATTACACTTAGTGAGACATGAGGTGAATGGGCACCTTAACAGATTTGCAAGGCCTCTAAAACCTTTGGTTACGTTTCCTGTTTGTTGAAGTAGATAAAAAAAACCAAGAAATAACCACATGAAACACTTCCATAATTGAACAATCGACAAATGAATTCGCTTCATCTTAACTTCAAACTAAGCCGAACTGAAACCTTTACACCCTAAATAAAAATCCTCTATTTTCACCCCGTGAAAACGAAAAAAGATAGAAACAATCACCAAACACGTAGGATTGGCCGGACACAGGCGCTCCGGTTAGATTGCAAAACACAATGGAATTCGAGCCGAGCTTCCACGGACTCCCTCTCACCGCTTCCACTTTACTTAGCGACCGCACTCGTATTGTCACGAGAATCTTCTCTATATTGTCTGCTAACAAAAACCGTTTGAAATAAATCAGCACCTTAAAACGGCAAGATAAAATCTCAAATGCCTAACTCCACTCCAATCATTACACATGCTCTCCTCCTCTTCCGCTGCAGCTTCTATGAAACCGCGCACGAGTGACTATCCTTTCTCCGCGACATGCATCCTTCTCCTTGCTTCGCAAAAAACCTCAAATGACGTCCTCTTCTTCTATCATGCCCTTCCTAAGACCTAGCGACTACCAATTTCCAATTTGTGGCAAGAAACATCTCCTCAATCACGCTCGTCTCCGTAGCGTCCTGGAACCGATGAAGCAATCAGCCACTCCGTGTCTAGAAACGCTTATTAATACCACATTGATCATCGTCTTCATGTCATGACCTTCATCCACAAAGAGAGCATTGACAACAAAGTATCGTCAAACTTGCGCTTCCAAGTGCAAAATTTTGCACGAGCCGCGCAGAGAATGCACAACCGTCATTTTATCTAAAGTCGTCACATTAAACACACATATAAACACTCCAGTCTGAAACCATCAATGATAACTATGAAAAAGATGAGAAAGAGATGTAAAGCAAAAAACAATCTAGTAGTTTGTCATGCCTTCTAATCGGACTGACCAACTTTACTGATTTTTCTATTCCTAATCATCACAACCTACAACCTCCCAAAAATAAAAACTCATGAGTAGACAATAAAATACATGAGAAATGAGGGATTTAAACAATACTATTGATACTCGCATATCCATGCATGATTGGTTTATGATCAAACACATATACATCTCTTTTAAAATGTAAAAGCAAATTAACTTAAAATTAAAACAAATTAACTATGAGTTCAAATAACTTAACTCAAAGTAAAAGATATAATTAAAAACAAAGGTGAGTTCACTTAAAATAAAAATATTTAATTTAAAGTTAAAACCAGTTATCTTAAAGTACAAGCAAGTCAATTCAAAGTACAAACAAATTTACTCAAAGTAAGAGCAAGTTAGCGTAAGCAAAACAACTTGGAACCCAACTTCGTGACTTTAGGACCAAATCTTGAATAAGTTGAGACCCAAACTTCATGACTTTGGAACCTAAACCTCAACCGCTTGGGACCGAAACTTTATGACTTTGACACCCAACCGGTCAAACCTCAACAACTTGGGATCTAAAATTCATAATATGAATTCTTCTCTGGAGCTCTCATCTCCGGCCACGGGAATCTAGTTTTACAAATCCTAACGAAGAAAAATCACAAGACAAGCGCACGTAAAGTGTTTTTGGTTAGCGAAACTCGTCATTGCCCATATGTAGATCACTACCAACAAGCTTATATCAATGCTAGCATATGTTTGTTGCATCAGAGAACAAACAACTAATAACGCATCACCCTACTGTTTAGATCAAATTTTACACAGACTGTAACTTTTCTTAGAACTATCATGCTGAGAGCTAACAATTGGTATTCTATGAGGGAATATTGTAAGAATCAAACAAGGAAAATTCACTTAAGCAATGAAGAAAAGAGCATCCAAGAGTATGAAAGTGCATCGCAAAGAATCTTAGAAACTTTAGTAGGGGTGGAAAGTCTAGGACTTAATAACGTAAAAACTTAAAATTAAAAAATTAAAAAAAAACAATGTATGCACTCCAAGTGCATGTAACTTTTCATAACGGTTGTTTGTATAACAGTCTTTTTACACTTATTGTGCATGTAGACAGGGTCTTGAGCAAGGGTTCGAACAGGGTTTTGAACAGGGTTTTGCGCTAATCCACATCTCCAAAATCTACAATGGTGAAAGCACAAAAAACTGTACCAAAAAGTTAGTCTGCTATACTAAAATCATAATTGTTTTGGTCAAAGGCCATAAATTTATATCAAAATATATTGTATTTTGGTTTTAATTTCATAAAGCCCTCTAGAGTTCTTATAGGTACTTGAATCCAAATTTTCAAAACAAAATCTTCAAAAAAGTTTACAAAAAGTAGTGTTTGAAAATGAATGCCTAAATCCAATCTCGGTTGCAAAATTGATGGCCTTAAATACACTCAACATAAATATAAATTTTATGACCTTTGAGATAATGATAGAATTGAGGTCCTTGTCCAAAAAGAAAGTAGAAAAAATATGTTTTGGTATACATTTTGTTTGTTTTATATCAACTTTGTTGATTGTACGTAATTACTTTTTCAATTTTGGTCACTTCTACGTCAATAAATTTTTTATAACTACTTATTGAAGATCATTTTCTCAATTTTTTTTGGTAGACTTTATAAAACAATAGGTGTTTTATTTTATTGTTATTTAATTTTTTACAAAATTCTAATTTATAATGTATTTTTGAACCCTGCATTGTTGAATGGTCATAATAGTTAGAGGTGGTACACTTTTTTGTGCTTTCACCCACAAGCTAATTAGTCTCTCGTATACTTACAAATATCGTGCGACAACATTCCAATCAATTTGGAAGTTTGAAACTACTTAGTACGACATGATTTGTGTGTTTTGATCACTAATTTGAGAAAATCATACCATTATATACATCAAGAACATCATATACTCTCTGGCACCAAATTATCATTAGAGAGTTTTTGAGCCCAACAAGTGCCCCTTATAGAGCTTGTGCGGGGTACCTTAGTTTTGATTTAAATTGGTACTCCAAATGTGAAAGACGGGAACATTTCTCCTATTTCCGCCTATGTACTCTGTGGCATGGTACTGTGAGTCAGAGCATGGTGGAGGGAGTTGATTGGTGAGCCATGGTGGTTCACGGAGGACATGGGAAGTGAACAAGCGTGGGTAAGTCTTATAAAATTCTATGGTACCTGGAATAAGGACCATAGGGGTCTCTGACTTCTTGAATATTATAATGTGCACAACAATGACGGGATTTTTTTCACCAAAATAAGAGATTTGTTTCCAACAAAGATATCACCCCTTCTTGCTATGTGTTAAGGAGAGGAATATAAACATACTAATACATTCCTAGGCTTGGAGGTGCTATCAATTTTACCAATATTTTGAAACCCATATTTGGTTATTTAAAAAAAAAATCCTTTTAAAGTCACAAATTGGTAATTACACGAAGACAAAATGTCTCACACAATGTACATAGAAAATTAATCATACTACCCAAGATGATGTGTTTATTTATAATTAAAACCACATAATCATGTTAAGAAATCCATATCTCACAAAAGGTAGTTCACTATAGAGTACATTGTAAACTATATGTGCTATTTTTGTGCTTTCTTTCCGTCCTCCTCAAATCGCAATCTTAGAAGGGTTGAGTAGGACTCTCATTGCACTCCCTCCTTAACCCTTAAACCTCGGACCCATGACTACGGTAAATGAAAATCATCCATGTATCTAAATTTAGAAAATGGTTACACCATGGTAATAACCACCAAACTTCTAACTCCAATATAACACTCAATTTTTAGAGTTTTCCAAACATTCAAAGTGGAGTAGGAACTAGACTTGGTAAGCTTCATTTTCTTAGTTAGGCTCAAATCAAATAGAATTCATTTTCATCGTCTAAATTTACTTTAAGCAAGAAAATAGAAAAATCCAAAATACACTACATGTTCAAACGTTTTTACAACTCTTTTTGTATTTTGGACCCTATATAAAATCCAAAAATAGTTTGAATGAACTTAATCTAACTTGAAGAGGTGGCATGACCAATGAAGAGCCTTTACAGAAAGAATTGGATGAAAATTCCTTCATCTACTCCCAAATTCTAAACATCAAGAAAGTTAACGCCCATTCTTCAAAGTCATAGTGTCTATTTCTCCCAAAAGGTGATAGATTAGGAAAATGTTTTTACATACTTGGATTCACAATGTTTGAAAATGGAGGGGTAGGTCACTTCAAAATCCCAAAATAACTATGCACTTTTTCAGGGAACACTCATGTAACCCTAAACCCTAAAATCCTAAATAGAGGAGTAGGTCACCTCAAATATCCCAAATTCCAAAAATAGAAGTGGATATGAAGCAGAAACCAAAATATCTTAAAACCTTTATAACTTTCAAACCATACATTTTTAGGAAAAACTAAATACGACACTAGATTCACAATGTCTTAAAATAGGGGGTAAATTATCTTCAAAAGTTCAAAACTCTAAACATCAACAAAGTCAACCCCCAATCCTCAAAGTCAAAGTGTCTATATCTCCCAAATGGTGATAGATTAGGAAAATGGTTTTACATATTTGGATTCACAATGTTCGAAAATACGGGGTAGTTCACTTCAAAATCCCAAAATATGTATGTACTTTTTGAGGGAACACTCATGTAACCCTAAACCCTAAAACCTGTCAGGTTGACACAATTGGTATGCTAAAATGTATATCATGCTAAAATGCATGCTAAAATGTATGTATCTATGTCACTCTTATTGTGAGTCTTGTTTGAAGTGGATAGTGCCTTGTTTGAAGATTGCTTTTGAGTAATCCGTTGTTAGAATTAGTTCAAAGCATTGCAGTTCTGGAATTGGTTATTGAATCATTTCATGGAATTGAAGATTGACTTTGATGTGTTCAGTTTCCAAGTGCGCCACCACGATCACCAGTCACATGCAAAATCAGGTATATATACACGCTCCGCTTTTTGTCAATTTCAGAGCTCTTTGTTTCACCTTTTTTTTGGCTTGAATCAATTACGTTACAAATAGAATCCCCATCACATTGAACAAGTTTGATATTTAAGTTCATTGTCATGTTAGTGGAATGCATATATTGTTAGCTGCTTTGGCATTAGCTACTAAGAGTCTACTGTACATTCTAGACCCACTGTTAGCCATTTGGAACCACTTGCATTTATTTCGACCCCCTGCAAACCATGTGTTTCAATTTCACAATATTGATCTTGTGGCAGGGCATTCATAAGACCGTGAAGGTTTGGGAAGCGACTTGTTTGGATTTTTTTAGATTTGTGCATATTTTGATTTGTGCTACAAATTTGTGCATGTTAAGAGTTGTTTAGGCTGCAAATTTGTTTAGGCTAGAGATATGTGTATATTTTGTTTGTTCTAACATCATCATGAACATTACATTGCAGTAGAAATGATCATTAGATTGCACTGGGAATGCATTAACATACCTCAACGATCAATAATTTGCACTAGGAATGCCATGGTTAGGATTGCTGAAGACATAGACTAGGAGATAGAGCCAAAATGACAGATTTAGATCAACCCCAAACCCCAAACTCCAATTAGGGCAAATTAGGGTTTTCACATAACTAAGAATTTCAAAAAAATCTTGGGGTATTCAGAATTCTTGCGAGAAGATGATTCCAACCGTATGTTTAGATCACATAGATACTTAATACACAAGGATACCTAAAACCCCTAGGACACTCTTGTAACCCTAAATCCTAAACCCCCTTTAACTTCCTTTAACTCTCAACACTAAGCCTTAAACCCTAAACCAACAGAAGCACCTTTAAAAAAACACCAAAAGTATGATTTAGCGTGATCCACATAATTTCAAAATTTCACACTAATTTACAATTGAATACCAAGAGTCGAAGACATCATAGATGTAAAGTTGTTGTATCTGCAAAGTGACCTTTTAGAAGTAACTTCTAGGAACTGTACAGTACACTGATTTGAAGCCCACACTTATTACCTTTTCGGTGTATGAGATTCTAGTCTTTGAGGCTGTTTCCAGACTAGGAATTTTTCTCCTTGCTTTTGACCTACTATTGGTGCATAAAGCTGCAACAGGACCCTTCTTCAGCATATTCCAGAAACATTTTTTTAAATATATTTTTTGGGTAAGAAACTTCTTCTGGGTCCATGTAACTCTCTATTATCACTCTCTAGGAAGCCAAAGTAATTATAATTCTTTTGTAATGTAACTTGTATGGTTTTAAAATTATAAAACCATAATATGATGTGTAAATAAATGATGTAAAATTATATTATATAAATGCACTCACATGATGCCAAAATCATACATATAGTTCAACCCCATACATACGAACATGTATTGTATTGCCAGTGTTAACATTATAAAGCTCCGGGTAAGGCTCTTCAAAATCACTAGCACTTTGATTGCGTGGGATGTGATAAAGAAGCATTCTAAAGTGGTTTCCCTATTTAGCTAATAATGGTAAAAATGTAATCCTTGAAAATGGAGGCTGAATCCATAACAAATAATTCATTCTTATAAGAAATACATCAAGTAGTTGCAAGTCACGACAATGAGATTTCTATAATGTTGGGTTTCTAGTAAGAGGGTCAAGATTACTAAAGTTTAAAGTTTAAAGAAGTGGTTCATTTTGACACTTTTGTGGTCTTCAATTCGGTATTTAAATGTACAGTCTAAAGGAAGGGGCCGGGGGACACCTGAGCATGATAATAGAGTTATCTTTAAAGTCACCTTGTGTTTTTCTTTAATACCATGTCTTTTCCTTTATTATACTCTTATTTGTTCACTCAAATAGTTAAAAGGTTTGGCAGAGCTTGGTGGTTTACAAAATGCCTAATAATATGATTTTTTAAGGGAAAATGTAAATAATAGTGATGAACAACAAGGTGTAGGTGCCATGCTTATTGAGCTTATATAAAAAGAAATTCGATTGAAAAACGTTTTCTACAGTGTATATTGGAATTTTAGGGCTGTGAGCTTTGAAGTGCTTAAAAAACGCAATTTTAACTATTTTGAAGAATCGTGAATTGGACTAGAAAGTAAAAGATAGCTCCCACACTTTCTTAATTGAGACCATTTTCATTTGAAGTTAAAAACTAGGTGAAAATCAATGTTTGACTAAAAAATGATCAAACATGGCCCCACATGGCTCCTTGCACGCTTAAGGGTTAACGAATCCAGAGAGTCATAAGGTAGAGGGCTCTAAACCCACCCCTTTAAGCGCTGTGGTATATGGTATGTATGAGAAAATATGAGGCATATTTTTTGCTGAAAGGCAGATGAGAATAAAGACCAACAAAGTTGAAATCATATTTTTTGGATGTTCCTAGAATAAGTTATAATTTTTCAAAATCAGTAACCAATAGGCTCCTATTTATGTCCACTAGCTGGAGCATAATCAATGAGGAAATGGTCCCATAGCCAGGTTCAGACAAATAGTAATCAGGTATTAAAAGGTTCTAAAACGGACCCATAATTGATAAAACCTGCCATTGCAACACAAAGTTACATAAATGTCAAAATGTTAGTACAGACAATAAAGAAAGAGGCTTTGGTTTAGATACATGCATGAAAGGCCTGTTAACCCTTAAACGTCAAAGTAAGCCCCATGGGCTTATTTATGAGAGAATAATGAAGAAAAAAGTGGATTTTCTCAACCAAATCAAGCGAGGATTGGTGCGTTGGAAAGCTACTGAAAAAACGATCTAGATTCCAAATTTGTGCCTCATTTGGGAGATTGTGGAAACATTGGCAAGCAATCAAAGTTATCAAAATGAGCAGGAGTTGAGGTTGGGACAGCTGAGGTCGTTTTTTGAAAAGTGCCACAGTGCTACAGCGCTGGCCAACAGTGGCCAGCAGAGTCGTTTTTTTTTTTTTTTTTTTTCATTTTTTTCGTTCTTTTTTTTTTTTTTTTTTTTTTTTTTTTTCCCTCCGAAAATTTAGATGCCTTCCGGGCTGCCCCGTCCAGGGCCTCTTGACGTTTAAGGGTTAAGTACAAAGCGTCACAATACCATGTCACTACCTTGCTTGGTATCCGTCACAATATCATGTCACAAAATCATCCACATTTACATCCATACATTTCATCCAATTTTTCATCATGTTCTCAAATCGTTTTCCACAGTTCCCATGATGTTCCCCAAAGTTTTGCATCACATTCCCTAGCATTCCCACCATGTTCCCCAAAGCTTTGCATCACATTCCCTAGCATTCCCACCATGTTCCCAAGTTCTCTTTATGTTCCCAAAGTTCCTATGTTCCTTTTGTGTTCCCAATTGATTCCCACATTCCCAATGCAATGTTGGTGCATTGCAACAGGGTGTTTGCTAGTGTATTTTAAAGACGGTTTCATCATTAGAATGATCATGGTTTGATATGGGCTATGGTTTGACATCGGTTTCATCATACATCTGCAAACAGACCAATCATATTGAATATAATTCACAATTTATTGTGGACATTGTATAACAGGATTTGAACAATTCGAGAATTGGTACGTGTACGCTAGCATTCTCACTTGATCTAGTAAAGAAGTAAAGAAAGAAAATTAGAGACGCACCTGCCAGATTCCATGTGCAAAATTATAATTACTAGGCTCAGCAACAACAAATTATATGAATAGTCATCACTGCAGTACGTCATCTTTGAATTTGCTTCCATGAATTATTATCACATTCTCCTGAAAATATTTCTCCACAATGTGCACTGCTCATCAATTCTCCTACACGTGTCATACTGCTCTGGCTACGGAGATCTCAAGTTTTGAATCATCCTTACTACCTTCAAAGGATTGTGCCTTGATATTTCAGCACACACTAGAGCAAACGCTGGTTTTTTCAACTAGTATATCGTCCACATTCTGAGTTATTTTTTGCACTACCCACTCGAGTGGGGTGACTTAGAATGGGCCACAACAGACAAGAGACTTTCTCCGAGACACATGCATTTCGATTCTGTCGATTTGCTCTCCTGGTAACTTTCTCCCAGAACTTTTTCCTCGTATATTTGTTTTCTGCCCGAATGTTGTTGATCTCGACCTGAAAAATTAGTTTTGGGCCCAACATCTGGAACCCTTGTACTCGACGTCGCGCTTCTATGAAAATGGAATTTCCGAATTTTTGATTGGCCTTGGCTGCCGCAACGACGCGGCTGCATGTGTTAGCTGCACGTTTAATCTGACCTGCTTTGCGTGTCACTGTTCTGCGTAGCTTGTCCAGTGTAGAATAAGGAAATTTTGTCTCTCCATGGGCCATTCGATACATGGTTTGAGATTCTCCCGTGCACTGCCGTCTGCTTGCCTTACGAATTCATGTGCTCTGCAACCACGTGTGCCCATTTTGTTCGTTACCACTGTTGTCTGAATAGTAATTGCAATGAGTCATCTTCCACTCCTATGAGTGACACGTCTGTGGGCGTCATTCGTTGAAAGAATGAAATTTCAGCTGTTAGATCTCATTTGGGATTAAAGGAGGATCGTTGGATTTGCATTTAAAAGCCACCAGTACACAACTACATATGAGACCAATGTCTCTGAGTTTGCTGAAGTGTGGCAATATAGACATAATTTCATTTAACACAGTTTATTTATACGTTCAGGAGCACACTACATTTGCCATAACAGTGACTGTTCTTGGTACAAGAACAAACACAGAGCATATAACATTTTTTACGGCTTTGTATGAGCATGAAACAAATCATGCCAAAGCTAAATTCTACAAACAAGACAAAACCACAACGTCTGCTTTTATAATCTAAGACTCAGAACTATAACAGATACCTACAACACAACACTTCTACACAAAACTACGACACAGGACCACGTCAGTTGACCAATATCTACAATGACTAAAGTGGAACCCAAAAAAAAATTGCAAATACATCAGTATATTTCATTCCAATAGAAACCAACTGAAGGAAGAAACAGACCTATACAGTGCAGTAATCTTCACTTTCTTCAAACAAACTGTTGACAACATACTTCTATACATATGGCTAGCAGGTTGGAAAAGGGCTTATTATCCACGACCTTCTATCTTCAACGCTACCCCTTTGACTTAGTAGAATCGCATGGATCTGGCACTTGAATTTGTCTCATTCAAGATTCTCCTTCCACACTGCTAGCATTGATCGTCAATTTCCAGAAACTTGTTTAATAATCCCATTTCGTCCTTCCAAGTGTTTAGCCAACATTAAACGTGAAACTTCAACAAATATCATCGCATTTCTTTCTTCCAAAAAGCCAACATCAAACCTGATGGTTAGAAAACAACTCCATCCATCAATTGATTATCTGCACATTAGACAAAAAAGTAATCAAAACATTGCACTCAAATCAAGGGAAGAATTTCGGTAATCCACCAGAACAGGGCATACATTTACTTATATAACAAACAGTGTATGCAAGTGGCAGGACGGATGGCAAGAGTATATATATACACCTATACAACGTCTATTAATAGACTTACTTAGTCTACCGGCAGCAAATAATTTGATCCCCACATCACCCAGCAATCGTTCACAAATGCCGAGTTAAGAGCGTCCTCCAACACGTCCAAATGAAGTTGATGTGCTTGATACATCGGCTTAATGTCTGGATATAGCACTTGCTCGACCATGACCAACTGTGCGCCAACTTCGCAGATAATGGATGTTAAAGACTTCGATTTTGGGGTCTTCCAACTCACACCAGCTTTCCCCTTCCCGATAGCCTTTCCTGGGTGTTCTGGATGAAGGATCCATACATCGATGTGGAGCGGCACTGCGAGCTGCGGATCATGGATCCTATGAGTACAGGACAAGCCGATGCTTTGAAATTTCACAACCAACAAAACATAATACTTACGTCCAGTTGTATTCATATCATGAATATATAATAATTAGCATACGAACACAATTAAACAAAATATATCTAATTACCTACGACTATTGACAATGAATTGTGATGACAAAAATTTAACTTGAGTAACTAGCTTCAAAAGGATAGTTTACCTGTCCTGTGCGTGGTTTGAGGTTTTGCTTTGGAACTTGAAATTCACCAAACCGTGCCGGCCTCTTCTTCTGTCTCTGTTTCTGAGGGCGTACTACCGCCGAGCCATTTGTATGTCCATCCTGACCAAGGTCGACTAACATGCCGCCCTCTACCTGGACACCAGGATGATCTTGCTTTCTCTTCTGGCCTTTTGGACCTGCTTTAGGAGCTCCATCTCCTGCATTCCGCCTACGATATGGCCGCTTCTGACGCTCTCCTGTGCAAGCACACCCCTAAAAGGATTAGTTGTGCACTGCAAACTTGTATAAGGATACATGAAAAAATCAAATAGATTTCAAAATATATGCATGTGATGGCTCATATCATAATAAAGTAAACAAGAGCAATTGAAACAAGCTAAATAGACTGTATTCACATTGTCATTTGTAGCATGATAATGTGTAACATACCGTTGGTGTTACTGAGGGGAACGTTAGGTGCTTCAGTCTGCTCTGAAGTCGGTTCAGACATAGTGACCGTTTGATTTTCCTGTACTGGCAGCGTTGCCTGCACACTTGGCGTCGCCGTATCGAAGCTGTTTTCACTAACCGTATGTGCAGAATCCGGCGCAATTGATTCCTGTCTAATGGGTTACCCCGACCTCCGTGCACATAAATTGGTATCCGGTGCGATCAATTCCTGCCCAATGGGCGATGGTGACCTCCGCGAACTCATATTGGTATCTTCCATGCCAGTCAATTGACCGGAGTCTACAGCATGTGCACCAACAGCAGTACGTGCACCTCTCCACGTAGTAGGTCCGACACTATGAGTTCTGAAGAGAGTTTGTAAATCACTACAAGTGCGGTCCCCTTCAGGTGTATCTTCTCGGTTTGTAACGCTTGCGGGACTGCCCATCAAGTCATGCACAGCGGTAGCTCTTTCCTGAATCGAGTTCGCATTCACTTGTCCACTAGCAGGTAGGATGGAAGATATGGCTGTCGGCTTCCTATTGGGGACGTACACTGTGCCTTCAGGGGAGATTTTCATCATCTTCATTGTCTTCGGCATTTTGTATTGTGCATCCCGACTGTGCTCATATTCTCTCCTCAAGGTCGTGAGGAATTCTTTCCTCGTGTTCTGTTCATGAAGCAAGCAGTCGGCTAACTTCGTTTCCAGGTCTTGTACTTTCTGCTGAATTTTCTGTAGCTCCGTTGCGGACACTTTGACCATGCCTTCATTTTCTTGTTCTCGACGACGGGTGCCAACCTGTGAAGCACAATTTGCAGCACATACTTGACAGTCGAGGCGGTAACTATATGCAAGTCAGTGAAATATTTTGAAGCGAAATTTTGATTATTCATTTGACAAACGAAACTTAGCCTACCTCAGAAATATAGCCAAATCCTACGGGATAACTGAAGGGTCCATTCTCCGAAAAACGAACCAACCCCGCCTACTTTTGATTGTTTTTTAGAGTCCTTTGGAGAGTAGATAGAGACAAGAAAGTCATGATTTTCATTCGAAGAACAATTTGTAGTGTATTTTTTTCAATTTTTCATTCACATGATCATCATTCTCATTCAATTATCCAAAAATTTATACCAAAAAAGTGTTATTTACCATTTAGAAAAGTCCTTGGTGAGTCATTAAAACCACTGATGATATAGCTATTCTAGTGCTCTTGATAGCTTTTTGTTTACAATATTGCTTTCATCTTGTACTATGTGTTTTATATACATGTTGGAAACGTTGACATATCAATTTCCTCTCTCATTACAATTTAAATCAAACATCACATTGAAAATGCTTTGTAAAAAGCACTGAAAAAGCACTGATGACGCTCTAGGTGGTTTGCTTTTCGGAGATTAGACCATGAACTACTGAAGAGAAACTTGGTTGCTCCAAGATAAAACCAGACTTACCTTAATATTTGAAGCATATCCTACAAGGGAATCATTGGATGTCTTGTCTGCATCCCGCGTTGGAGAGACATTGGGCGTCGTCTTTGCATTCTCTTTCTCACTCCCAACCGCTTCGTAAGAGTGATTATGATGAATCAAATTCTGTAGATTCTCATCTGCCGGTCCGAAGGTTTCTTCATCTTCGTCGTTCTCCTCGTCATCATTCTGTTAAGCCGAAAAAAAACAAATCTTATATCATTTGCTAACACAAATAATAAGAAATTGAAGAGTTGACGACAGACATTGCTATTGTGATGGAAAATTTTGAACATAGTATTTATTATCCTTGTACATAGCATGGCGTGAAAGTCAAACATTGAATCCCTAAGTAATACAATATATGGTCTTTATCAAGGGCTTTTCACCATTTATTTTCTTTTCAGCTAAAATAGCCCAATTGCTACACTTGAAAAACAGTGGCTACTTTTAATGAAGGATTTTTGAAAATATGAGAGGAAAAATAGCCAAATACTTAGGAAAATTTTAGATGAGTTGCCAAATTTTGCCTAGGTATCACCCAAGTATCATCATGGTAACACTGAGTATCACCCAAGTATCATCATGGTAACACTGAGTATCACCCAATTATCACCATAGTATCGTGAAAAAAGTTGGCTACGTCGGAAAATTGAATAAAAAATCACTGCTTTTCACTAACCTCATCTTCATAGTAGTTTTGCGGAGGGATCTCCAGATCATCATATGGATCCGCCAATCTTGCAACAACAGCAACGGAGCGCATCTGTTCACAAATCGAAGTCCTGTCTTTGTTACAAGAGTCCATGTTCATCCCTGGACCAAATAAACTCTCGGGGGCGACGTAGTTTTTGTCAATGGTGCCTGGTTCGCTGCCCTCCACAGTTTCATCGCCAGTTGCAGTTCTGGGGGCTGTTGAATCAGTTGTTGGTACATTTGAACATTCCGTCCTTCGTCTAAGCTTCCTCGCCCTTTGCATTCGCAAACTCTCTAACTCTGCTGCAGGTGTACACCAGTACGAGACCAGTGCAGGAAATCTTCGCTCGGGACAGTTCTTGTGCCTCAATCCGGTCTTCTTCCAGTGCTTTCTCCACTGACATCGTGCAGTACCTAACGCACTTTGAAGAAAGTCCTTCACATAGTTCTCTCGTAGAGGTGGCTCGAAGAAGAACTGTCGATCTAGGTCATGTTGAATGAGCTCAAAGCAAAACAACGGATGCTCTGAGAAGTGGATTATGCTCACATCTAACACTCTTCCCGCAATGTCTCGAATGCCGTTGTTCAACACTTGTTTTAGCACCAGAGGCTCTCCATTCTTGTCTGTACGAATTGTGTGGCGTTCGGTGCTTGAATGTTGACGATGCTGCATGTAGTCCGTGAGCTCACGTCTTTGATCCCTCCTCCTCATCGACAACAACGAAGCTTCTTCGGTGTTTCGACGTGACAGTATGGTATTTTTGGGGACAGGATCTCCTCCTGTATTGGATCCTGATGGTCCGACTGCTTCACCCGATGTAGATCCTGATTTTGTTTCTGAAATACCTCGTGAGCCAATAAGTCTTGGTGAAACAAACTTGCCATTTGTTCCTCGGGGGTTCAAATACGTGTTGTTGACAGCCGCCATAGGAACACTAACAGGTGTGGGCCGTGTGGCAACGTAGGACACTTGACTCATTCCAGTAGAAGTAGTAGCATTAGCTATTGGCTCATGAGCATATGAAGGGCAAATATTTTGATGCCAAGAGCTGGAAGCAGCTGGATGGTACATTGGAACAGGCGTGTGCGGCATTGACTCTGACCTATACTGTTTTCCAGAGGGCATTCTGCTTGCATCAACTTGCGAGCTGTTCAATGGTGCTTGCTGTAGCCCTGGTGTTCCCAAGCTTTTATCGTACATGGCAGGAAAACACTGACTAGTTGGATTCATGCCATGCATGGGTGGGAACATGATCTGTTGTGCCCAGGTCGGTGGAAAAACAAACGGATTTTGAGGAAATTGTGGGTGCTGCGTCATTCTAGCGCTAGTTGTTCCATCAAAGAAACACGGCGGTCTTTGATCATGTTGTGTATCCACTGACGGTTGTTGCATATTCCATGTCGTTGGAGTCAAAATCTGTAACACACAAGCTCAATCACATTCAATATAACAGTACTATAAACTATAAATTAATCAACATTGTGACGTGTTTATGTATCTGTGTCTAATAGTATGGAATTCACCTCAACTGCAAAGTTCTCAAAAATTGTGACAAAATTTGCAATACGCAAAGTTTCTGAAGCTTAAACTTCTATCTTGAGTGACAACAAACACCGAATTCAAAAAATCAAAGCAGGAACATTCTCATACCTCACTATCTGCCTGAATTGTCACCATCGCGTCGAAATGTCCTCGTACGTTCACTGAAAAAAACGACAATGTACACAATGAAATAGCTCCTAACACAATAACACTGGCAGCATCGGGAGTGATTTTGTGGGAGTAAAGTATGTATAATTCTCACCTTAAATTCATTCACCAGTGCAGACGGATGTCAAATGTATGATCGAGATGTTGCTATTGTGGTATTTCCATTTTAGAAATTATTGGTGCAATCTCACATCTACATTTTTTCAATATCACTTGAAATAGTATCTCACTGCGCAATTCCATTCTAGATGCAGTACGTGTCGACATACGATACTTGCCAAAACAGAAAGGGAAGTGCAATAATATTGGACAGACTAGCAGAAGTAGGCCTAATTTCCATGCCACCCAGTATTCCATTAGAATGAAGTATGACATGGCAGTCACAGATCACTTTGGACCACAATGCTTTGAATGAACAGATCGAGGGCCATGTCATGCATGCTTGAAAATTGTTTTGGGAAACTCAAGACTGGAACTACATAGAATTAGAAGCTTCGACTTTCTAATTCATCAAATATCTGTGAGCCTCAGAAATCGAAGGAACGTCGACAGTAGAAACCCTAGTAACCCTGATTACGTGTTTTGACCATCAATTTCAAAGGTGTCATGAATTCAACTTGCTCGTAAGCATCGTCACACTACTCACAACATCATAACATGCGTTCTGGTCTAAATTTCAGCAAGGGTTTCGAGCTCCCGAACATTTTCATAGCACAACCGCCTTGGAATGAAATGAATTGAATTGTAAAGGGACTACCGAACAGTATAGATTACCAAGAAATTGAAGCAACGACGGACTTCTTTCGAAGTAACCATGAGTTACAAGAGCGTGATCTAACTATTTAAATTGCAACTGGAGCTAGTGCGAGTCAATTGCAAAAGATTAGTCGAAGAAAGACCAACCTGAGTATCACGGCAACAATCAAAAAACTTCATACTCGTCGTCGTCTGCTCAAAATGTACACAAGCAAATCCTCCGGATTGTTTGAAACTAATCCATCTCTACTTTAATCTCGGAAGCCACTCTCTGAAGCATCCATCTCCAGTGACATCCCATCCACTAAAGACTTTCTGCTTCACATTCCTAGAGCCCTGTGTCGGAAGACAATATTGTTGCCTGGGGCGTGCAACTCGGAGTGTCCCGCGGTTTTCAAGTTTTGCAATGTTGACGGTGTTTGAAACTAATCCATGTTCCATCGTGGAGATGAAAACTCCCGCTAATCCGCCTGTCATTTTCCTCTCAACCCTTGCTCACTTCTAAGTTTGAACACTCTTCTTCAAACTCAAAAGCTTCTTCTCACTCACTAACTTAAATTGAAGAAACTCACTATGGCTCTCACATACTATTTTTCCAACACTAATATAAATAAACAGAAGCACTTATGTAATGATGTTAATGGAACACAGTACCTGCTAATCATGGAAATATTATGATGATTAGAATTTTTCCATATACTTTATTAGTCTTCTGAATGATGATTGAAAATTGATAGCTTAAAAGAAATTAATGTAGTCAATTACACATCAATATGATTATTGTTATTGTTACATATCAATGTGAAGTGACATTTCATAAATGGATTTGATGAATAATTTGATTTTATTTGTAATCACCAATATTTTATAATCACACATCAATATGATTATGTTATTGTTACATGTCAATGTGAAGTGACATTTCATAAAAGGATTTGATGAATAATTTGATTTTATTTGTAATCACCAATATTTTATAATAAAAATAAGAAATTGACAATGTATGGACGAATTTTTTTGTGATGGGTTGTATCATCTACTTAATAATTCTAAACCCCCAATAGAAATTAAGTTGGTTGCTTATAGTTTAAATATCTATGGCAAAGTGATCATTTGGTGCAATGGCAATGGCAGTGGCAGTGGCAATGGCAATGGCAATTGCAATGCCAATTGCAATGCCAATTGCAATGCCAATTGCAATGCCAATTGCAATGCCAATTGCAATAGTAGAGATAAAAGGCAATAGTAGAGAGGGCATAATATAACCTTATTTATAACCCTATTATTATCTTGTCTACATACTTAGAATATATAAAGACTATCTGTACTAAGTAACTTAATCATAGACAAGAGAATTGATAGACGAAGAGTCTATGACCTTATTTATAATCCTATTATTATAACCTTATTAATATAACCTTATTAACCCTATTAATATAACCTTATTTATAAACCCTATTATTATCTTGTCTACATACTTAGAATATGTAAAGACTGTCTATACTAAGTAACTTAATCATAGACAAGAGAATTGATAGACCAAGAGTCTATGACTCAAAGTTAGTTAGAACACCATAGTAGTATCATAGATAGTTTGTACATATTCTAAGTATGTAAAGAGACAGTGCTAGGACAATAAATTTGGTTTGGTGAGTGAAAAAGATAACTGTTGAGAGAGAACAAATAAATATATATAATAGACATACAGCTCTCTAGAAGAAGAAGTGTCCCAACCTGAGGAAGGGTTGGCTTTACATACTCTTAAGTTAAAATTATAACTAAGAGTTAATAAAGTAAAAGTCATTCTTTTACCTTAATAAAAATAGAAACTACAAATCGTTTCTAATAGTTAACTACAGGTTAACTATTTGTGACTTCTATTTTAACAATAACATTGTTTAATTAACAAGGTCCCCCTTCAATGATGGAGTTTCTTAGAATCTTTGTTGTTTAACTATATCACCATAGCACCTTGCTGTCTTGTTTAGGAGAGGCTTAGAATCAAACTCATTTTGCCTAGTTTTTGTACTTTCATAGCTATATATTTATTTATTTATTTTTCTTGAGTCATAGCATTTTTTATTGAAGCTATATATAGACGATAAAGAAAATGCATCGAGTGACACACATGTGTCGCCCTTGTGAGAAAGTTTTTAATTCTAAACAACAATGGAAAGCTCACAAGGGCGGAAAAAAGCACAAGCATAATTGTAAGAACGTAGAGAATTATAATAACAATGATAGCATTGATGTAGACATACGGAAGATGAGAGAACAGGGAATATCTATTCCTAAAACCGTCAATAAAGTTATATAGTGCAAAAAACTAGGAGATCAAGGTCTTCGGTTTGATATATCTCAGATGGTAGAGTTATCAGAGTCTTGTGTCCTTAAAGAAGGGGAAAAAATACTTGGTATTTATGTTGAAAGCTTTTTTCCAAGTCAAAAGTGTCAGCAATGCTATGATCTCTTGGAGTTCATTTATGAGCACGGAGGTGCAGTTGAACGAGGAGAGGGCCAAAGCGGGGGAGTGATGGTGATGGCGGGATGGAGACATGACTCCTTTCTTGATAAACCTGTCATGTAAGTACATTCCTATTTGTTTCAAGTTAAATAGAAATAGTTATATTAACCCTGAACTTCCGAAATCATTTTGAGCGCATGTTATTCCAATTTCATTACAATATTTTATTTAAAAATTCAGTTAATTCATGATTTTTAATTGATTTTCAAGAGAAAACCTTGCTAAATTGATTAGAAAATATTAATGAAATATATGATAAACCAACTGTAATGATAAACCAAAGTCAGGGCTTGTCGTTTTCAGACACTACTAATGTCTAAGCAGTTATTGGCACAACATTTTCACTGTATTTAGCTTAAAACAATTTCACTACTCTAGTATGACTACATGACCGTATGACCAGACCCATATTACGTTATACCTCATCAGTGTACAATGCAGTACCAAAGATGAATATGAAGAGACGACCATCACGACTCATTTGGAAAACTTTAAATAATTTTCTTCTGCTAGTTGTAAACAATGGACTTGAGACCTAGAGTACTGGTCAAGGCCAGTGATCTCAAAACTGGCTTAATTTTGTTGGATTCCTACCAAACAAAATTCTTGTGCTACTAGTACATTGTAGTTAAAAATAGTCAGTAGCAAAATATTGGACAAATTTTATAACTCAATAGACAATTTGCTTCATCATTCATTTTGAAGGTAGCATCAATAACAACCAATTAAGACTTCATAAGTACTCGGCGACTAATAAGAACTCTCCAAATATACTTTGTAAGAATAATTTTATTTTTCCTGTTCTACTTGTACATACTTGGGTAGCAAAAGTAACTAACTCGCCTAGGAAGTTAAGGGTTAATGATGTTCTTTGAATTTGATTAAATTACTATAATTATCTAATATGATTTTTGTTTAACAACATTGTTTATAGATATGCCCAATCGTTGAGAGAAAACAATAACATAAAACCATCAGGAGAGGAAATACATAAACTTGGAGAACTATTTGCGACAGACGTTTACAAGTTTTTACAGCCATCGTTTGCGTCCTGGATACAAACGTTAGAAAACTTGTATCCCACTACTATTCCAAAACAATACGGAAGACTCGGCGACACCCCGTTCTCTCATCTCGGGATTACTAAGAATTACTGGGTTCCACCCCATACGGATCGGCATGATAATCACATGGGATTTATCATGTGGTTTACCAAAGGTAACGATTTAAAAATTAAGTTTCAGTACTCTAAAATTTCAATAATGATATCACGTTTAATACATAACTTCATCATTAATAAACATACTTTAAAATAGATTTTATTTTTTATTTTTTTTCTTATTATCATTACAATTATTATTATTCTTGATATTATTATTTTTTTTATTTTTATTTTAGTCAGAATACCCATATGGAATACCAAAACGAGGAGGAGAATTCTGTTTACAAGATTATGGCTACTACATAAAACCTAAAACAGGATCAGTTTTACTGTTAGATTCAAAAAATGTTAGGCACGGAACTATAGCAAATAGTGGCTTTATCCGAATGGGAGCTGCTCTTTTAACAAAAAAATCTATTTTAGATTCTTTTCAAAGAATCACACAGGAAATAGATGAGATTAGGAGAACCAAAACCAAAAAAAACAAACACCTTTATGACCAAATTTTGCAAAATTTGGAAGTGAAGAAAATTAGAAAGTAATTTGAGTTCTTAACCCCCTAACCATCCCAACGTTCATACTTTGAATGTTTTTTGGGTACATTCACCTCCAAAGAAGTGTACTTCTGCAAGAAATTGTTTGATTTTAACAATTTTTTTGAAAAAACCACTTTATGATGTATGAAATGAGTGGTAAAACTTTCATAATTATATGCAACAAAAATTAGCATTTAGCTTTTGAATTTACCAGTATCGATTTAGAGCATCTCCTGCGACTGGCTTAAATTTAGCCCGACAGACCACATTTGGAGGGGAGGACTGGCCAGCTTTTGCAAATTCCCCGGGGGACAGTCCGACCTTCCCCTGCCGCCCGTCATGTTGAAGCCCCGGGACTCCAGTTGAGGTGCAATCGCGGCCTTCGTGGCAAACGCTGTCATTACAGGTGGCAGCCGCGGTTTGACCTCGTGGCGGTCAAATAATTTAAAATAAGTATATTTCATATACTAATATACTTTTATTTTTATACAATTTTATTTTTATATACTTTTATTTTTATAAAATTCTATTTTTATACAATTTATTTTTATGTACAGTAGGGGGATAAAAAGTTTGGCGTTTTTGGTTTCGCAGTGGGAAAAAATTCAAGTCTGCCCACTTTGAAAGCCTCTAGAGAGATCAAAAATTGGAATTTTACCTTGAAATGTTTACCATCAACCTAAAATCAAGTTGTTAGTATGCCTACCAAATTTCAAAGCCAAATAATTCACCAAAACAAAGTTATTCAAAATCTACCAACATTGGTAGTTATTCACTGATGCCAACTTTGACAGCCTCCCAAAGATTGAATTTTTTTTTTTTGCCATGAAATTCTCGGAAAAAAAACCTCTTTATGTTAACAACATATGATAAAAATTTCAAGACCAAAAGATTAATGCAAAAAAAGATACTAACAATCTACCAACATGTGTACCGGTAGTTGTGGGATACAATGGGGAAACCATTTCATTCCTACCAACTTTGAATACTGCCAACTTTGAAAGCCTCCCGAGAGCTCAAAAATTGGTATTTTACCACGAAAGTTTTACCAAAGAAATATCTTTAAGTGAATTATATGTATGCCAAATTTTAAGGCCAAAAGATTCACCAAAAAAAAGTTATTTATAATCTACCAACATAGTCTTCAAAGTTGGTAGCAATGAAATGGTTTCCCCCATTGTTTCCCACAACTACACATATTGATAGATTGGGAATATCTTTTTTTCACTAATCTTTTAGACTTAAGATTTTTACCATATATTACTAACACAAATTGGTTTCTACCAAAAAAAATTACAGTAAGGAATTTTTTTTTTCAATTATGGGGACGCTGTCGAAGTTGGTAGGAGTGAAACTTTTTCCACAGCTACCTATATTGGTAGATTTTGAATAACTTTCTCTTGGTGAATTATTTGGCTTTGAAATTTGGTAGGAATACTAACAACTTGATTTCAGGTTCATGGTAAAAATTTCAAGGTAAAATACCAATTTTTGATCTCTCTAGAGGCTTTCAAAGTGGGCAGACTTGAATTTTTTCCCACTGCGAAACCAAAAACGCCAAACTTTTTGTCCCCCTACTGTACTTTTATTTTTATATATACTTTTATTTTTACACGTTTTTATTTTTATATACTTTTTTTTCATAATAACTATATATAGTTTTATATTCAAGTTTTGTATTTATTTTGCAAGTCATTATATTTTCTATCTATTTCTATTAAGATTGTTATATATTAAATACATATTTATGCTTCGATTTTTTCTATCAATTTGTATGTAATATATTTCTGCAAGATGTAGATATGTTAATAATTATCCTACGGATATTATATTATCTTAATTTACATCTTCTTATAATATTTACAATATGATTGATTTATAAAAACTTAGTAAATATGTTTTAGTATTATAATGATTTTTTGCGAAATCTATAATGATCCTGCGAAATACACAAAAAAGACTCCGACAAAGTTGGGCGGGTCTCCTCATCCTTCACGTAATTTTTCCCTTTCGGAGCTTTCGTTGCTGCCGCAAGGTCTGTAGAAAGGGAGAGAGACGGTGGTGTCGCGGCCATGGCAGCCGCCGGCGTCACCCACGATGGCCCAAAACTCCAGATTCCTGGTCACACGAGGCAAGTTTCATGCAGGGCTCAATTTCTTTCTATTGCATGAACAGTGCATCCTTGCCACGAGGCTTGCCAACTCTAACAATCGAGAAACACTCTCTAGATTACACGAGTACAGCACTTTGGACTGGAACTTTATGACACATATCTAGTTTCCATAATACAGCTGCTGTTGTGACCTAAAATATCTAAGAACTGTCTATTTTGAATGAAGCGGAAACATTCGACTTGTGATTCAAGCATTGGCTATATAGGAGATGGCTATGGTCATTGAGAAATAGACGCATTTGCCACTGTGGAACTGAATCGATGCGATACTGGAGTTATGCACAAGGAGAGGCAAATAGCAAATCAAAGTAAGATGCGACCTCTGTTTAGTGCTACATGTATTGCTGTATTCTCTTACTTTTGTTCTTGATCTTTTTCCGTCCTGTTCTCGATTACCCTTTGTCAGATTTGAGATACAGTTAGGCATATCTTATGCCTAACTAATTAGATGTGAACAAATTATCGATCTGGAATATTTTCCAGGCTTACTAGCTTGATCACTTAATATTCACTTCACAACCCAGGCTGCAAGTGACCTGTTTACATAATTTAACTGTCTATGATTCATTGCTTTCATCAGCATTGTATGTGAGGTCTCAAACTCTCTTTGATTCCGAATTCTTGATAATAAGAATTGATTTGAGACTTTCAAGCATGCATTGGCATGCTCAATCCCAGTGCATGCATCAATCGTTGAATGACATTAAATTGTGTAGCCTAGCCCCGGCCTTATTAATTACAATCAAGTTCACATGCAATGTACGTTCCAGCCCAAACTTTGAATATGCATGAAGGTCTACCGATTCTATGTTCAAGCTTGCAGATATATCGATTGTCTAGGCTCAGATAGAGTAGTAAGAGATTCCTTAAAACATTCAATCAACAATTTATCGATTGAGGCAGGCTTGCAACGTAACTGAAGGTAATTAAGCTATAATTCAGACGCATGCATGCATTCATGCATTCATGCAACTCGGCTTCAGTAAATGAATGTATCTCACAATTAATCTTCTATACACATACCGATTGATTAGCTTCCGGGCGGCATATGTACGTACACAATTGCAAGCGGCTCCAGTTGCTTAATCGATCGAGTCAGACTGTTCTTTACAATTGGCTCCTTCTCATGAAAGAACGGGTTAATGAAATGCAACTTAATACTTTAGAAAAAATCTTAAGGATAATCGACATGCTGTATTCTGAAAATAAAATATATTCCTTAAATTTCAATCCGAGAATTTATGTCGTGGAGATAGCCTGGATAATTATCCCCAGCATGCATGCCACTGAATGTAATTTGGTAAGTTCCTTCCTGAAGGTACATCTTGCACACTGGTTCCGGTTCAAGTATTAACGAGAGTATCTGTAATCATTCAGTAAGGCATAAGTTTTTTAATGTACCGCGTTTCACAGTCGCAAAAGATAATACAATTTGCCCATCCACTCATCTTTTCTATCTCTCGTCAATCATGCGTTAGCTAGGGTTTGTAAATGATGATGGTCACACATGATTTAAACATTTCCTTGCTTGCCCTTTACCCTGATTTTTCTTACTTGATAATACTTCCATTATTCTTTTTTCGTATGAACTCGCTAACTTACTGAGTTTTGTGTGAATATGACAAAACAACAGATGCGTCTGCCAATAGAGCACCCAGTGAGAGTCGAGGAGAGAGACAAGAAGCTGCTTTCACGGGAGACAACGCGAGCCATTACCACGGGGAAGACTAGGATATGGTGTCCGTGCTCAATCTGCAAGCGGCAGCCGGGGACAAAGCTCTGCCTCAACACAGTCAGAAAACACGTTTCACGATACAAATACCACGATTGGTTGCGAGGAAGCTCAGAGGTACTTTATCTTCCTCTACATCAAACTTCAGCTTGATAAGAATCGCTTGTACTTGGTGTTGTTTCTGGAATGTTTGAATTATTTTATTGAGCTTCGATTTATTTTGAAGGAATGTTAACAATCTATATCTCTTGTGTTAGCACCTCTTTTGTGAGAGTTTTTGCACTCTCTGTGATTGATTTGAACGAAGTGTACAAATTTTAGTGTAACTTCTATCACCTCAAACGTATTTTTAGATGTGTCAAACATACGAGCTTGATTCAATTGTTTGTTTTCTATGCTAGGGTTATGAGTCAGATGACTCTGACAACGAATGGAATGAGTATATAGATCACAAGTATGGAGCAATTGCACGCGAAGTTATGGGTGATAACGAAGATGATGAAGATCCCTTCAATGCCGAGGCTGCAGTGCACGATACTTTTGACATGTGGGACACCATGCGAGAGGAACTGCCTGAGGTCGCTCAAGATAAGGCACAAAATGATTTCGGAGGCCTAGGAGGTGAAGACGAGATGGACACAGAAGGTGGTGAAGACAACTTCTTTGATGTTGAGGACAATGTGCCATGGGGAGATCCAGATGCAATTGATAGAGCGGCAGCTGAAGAGTTCGAACGTCTAAACGAGGCGGGACGCATACCATGCTTCGAAGGATCTTCAATTTCTATGTTGTCGGCAACTATTCTCATTCTGAACCTGCTGAAGACGCATGGATCATCAGCTCTTCTCATCTCCGAGATGTTCACTCTTCTCCATCGTATAATACTTCCTCAGCCTAACACTCTTCCCGATTCAGGTTATGAGGCACACTCTCATCTTCAAAGGCTCGGTTTGGAGTATGATACCATTCACGTTTGTCCCAACAATTGCATCCTCTTCAGAGGACCTCACAAGGACAAGTTACTGTGCCCCAACTGCCACAGTATGCGCATGAAGAAGCAGGGCAACAGCTGGGTGCCGCAGAAGGTGCTGCGACACTTCCCTTTAGTTGGACGTCTTACTCGAATGTTTCGAAGTCCTGTGCAAGCAGCAGCCATGACTTGGCATGAAAGACCCCAAGTCCAGGACAATCTGATGCGAGGACCTTCAGACAGCCCCCAGTGGGCTTTTATCAACAACTTATTTAGCTCTTTTGCAGCTGATGCAAGACGGCTGCGACTCGCCATAGCTACAGACGGGATGAACCCATTCAGTGAGAAGAGGAGCGTGTACTCAACCTGGCCAGTTGTCCTTTTAAACTATAATGTGGCACCGTGGTTGACAATGAAGCGATACTTTATCATGTTATCACTCATAATCCCGGGGAAAAAGACTGTCACTTCAGAGAATTTCGACGTCTTTTTAGAACCATTGGTGGATGAGCTCTGCATGTTGTGGATGGAAGGTGTCATGTGTAGAGATGCTGGAAGGTGGAGAAATGAAAGCCACTTCATTCTAAAGGTCATTGTGATATGGACTATACATGATTTGCCAGCATATGGCATGATGGCAGGTTGTACGACCAAGGGGTTCAAAGGGTGTCCCATATGCGGTCCAAGAACCATTTGTAGGCGATCAAGGTCCCTGTCAAAGATGGTTTTTGACAATCAACATCGTCGTTTTTTGCCTCCTGGTCATCCCATGCGGCAAGACAACATCCACTTTAGGGGAGGTGTGGATCACAACGTTTGTCCTCCCCTCGTAACTGGCATAGAAGTAATGACATGGGGAGCAGAACGCGAAACATTTTTGAAGAATGGTGGGGTGCCGAAGTCAGTTGGAGATCCCGTCCACAAACACGGGATCAAGCGTGTGTCTATCTTATACCGACTTCCATATTGGAAGGTATGTATTGTTGTTGTTTTCTGTTTTATGCTACTTGTACAGTAACCCCTAAAGGACCAAGGATTCATGGTTTTAAAATGACAAGTTTGAATGATCATAGTGTGAAAATTATAATTTGAATGGCACCAAGTTTTATATCACTGAAATAAGTGAAGAATACTACATATGTTGAATTTTTTTAATTTTAAAAATTAACCAAAAGGAATCTATATAAAACCAACTCAAAATTACTCAAAAAAAACAGGAGCCACCTGGTGGCTTCGTGGTCCTTTAGGGGTTAATGTTGATCCAACATGTTCATTTAAATGGAAGCTATTAATAGACTTGTTGCGCACTTATTTAATTAAATTGGCTGAAATGTTTTTTGTTTGTCATCTTAACAGGATCTTCCCATTAGGCACATACTGGACGTAATGCATGTTGAACGTAACGTGAGCGCAAGCATCTTGGGATATCTTTTTGGGGACAGAGACACACTCGCTGTAAGGAGGGATATGCAAGAGATTCGAACGATGAGGCATCTACAACTACAACGCCAGGGCACTACATCAACGTTCTTGAAACCGCATGCTCCATATTCCTTGAGGCCAGCCGAGGGTACTGTTTTTCGCCAAACAGTGTCATCTATCAGGACACCTTCAGGATACATAAGCTCAGGCTTATCAAAGCATTTCGGGAAAAAAAAGTTCCAAGGACTGAAGAGTCATGATCATCATGTTCTCTTACAACAGATCATTCCTGCGTGTATTCGCAGTTTCCTTGAACCAGGACCAAGAGATGCCATCATCCGCATGGGACATGTATTTCGCCGCCTATGCGCAAAGGTTGTAGACCCGTCAGACATGGACAACCTCGACACCTACACGGCAGAGACTTTGTGCCTCATGGAGATGTACTTTCCTCCAACATTCTTTGATTCAATGCCACATCTCGTTGTTCATCTGCCATATCAGTTGCGGTGGTGCGGACCAGTACACTCTCGGTGGTGTTATGGCATTGAGAGGTTTCTTTTTCATCTAAAGGGCTACATAAAGAATCGAGCAAGGCCGGAAGCCTGCATCGCCAACGGCCATTTGTACTCTGAAGCTTTAGGCTTCATAACAGAGCATCTTGTGCTCGATTCACAGGCCCGAAGAATCTGGAACATGGAAGAAGACGAGAGGGACGGAGGTGAGGTCCTCGAGGGCAAAGGGAGGCCGCGTACCTTGTCCGACATGGAGCTCCAACAGATTCATGACTTCATCATTGAAAACACAGAGTGTACAACAATATACCACAGGTAAAAAAATGTACTCTGCAATCTTGCTAATTATTTGTTGTTGTTGTTTTATTAGACTCTAGACTACTGAAGATTGGTATATCATACATTAAATGACCTTTTCTGTCATGTGTGCAGAGAGTACTTGGCTGCAAAGCAATCACACGAAGGAGTACCTGAGAATCGTAATCTACCATTCATGAAGTTCAGTGTGTGGCTGCAAGTTCGGGTTGCTGCATTTCTGTCCCTACGCTTGGAGGTGCCACTTGATGTTATACTACTTTCTGAGCTTCCATCGAAGAAGGTTGTCGAGTACTCTGCTATGCATGCCTATGGAAATCACTACAGATGCGAGAGTGTATTGTACGGAAACAGACATTTGTCATACGACTCAGGCATAGCATACATTGCCCAGACAACATGTCGTGCATCTTCGAGGGATCGTAGCCCGGTGCAGGCAGACCTGAAGTTTGTCGGAGTGTTGAGGAACATCATCCGAGTAAGCTATGGTTCGATCACATTCAATGTGATGAAGTGCGCATGGATACAGCCAAACCTGGTTGGCCGCGCCACCATGCGGGTTGATGAGCACAAGTTCTTGCTGATCAAGCGGAGTGCACTAAAGGAAGATTCTCCCGATCCTTATATCATGCCTGCTCACGCCTCTCAGGTTACTACACTGCAACATCGCGTTGCTTATTATTTTTATTGCAATATCCGCTTCTAACTTTATGTGATTGTGTTGTACTCAGTGTTACAGCAACTGATGCATTTTGGTAGTGACAGGTATTTTTTGCTCCAAACTTGGCCGATCGCTCCTGGATGGTGGTCCTTCAGAAAGAACAACGCTCGAGGAGGATGGAGGCTGGATTTCCTGATGTTGTTCTCGGAGCTCCAGGGCTAGACGGTCCTATTCTCAATGATAGGCATGAACAGCCGCTTGGCCAAGTTCCAGAGGCGATCCTTCGAGATGCAGAACAAGTGGCGTTTTCCGAAATTCAAAACATGGAAGCCAACATTGAACCTGAAAATGATCCTAATCAGTACATGGATCTCGACTTCGAGGACAATGAGGGCATCTACGAGGTTCTTCGAGATATGCAGGAGGACCCGACCATCGAAGACAGCGACGACGACGATCCATGGCTCATGGTACCACCGGCATGATAAGAGAAGTGTCCCTACTCGGAGAACTTACAACATTGATTACTTAGTATGTCAACGTAGAAGATCACGTTGCCGATGTATATAATGCAGTTTGCGGAAAGATGTTGGAAGTGTAGTGATAGGCGTCATAGATTTGTTTGTTACACAGTCCCTTCTATGTCTTTGTGGGAGGGAGTCTACTTCATGCATAGTTCATGCATGAAACATCGAGTATAAGTTGTCATTTGTAGATATGAGGATATTATGACCAGGTTTTCAGTGTAGACATGTCGTCGTGTTTTAGCAGTGTTTGTTGTAATGTCCAGTTTTAGTCTATATAATGGATTACATTTCATTTGCGTACCTGGTAGCTATGCATGTAGACGGGGAAAATAAAGACTTGTAGAAGAGATATCGTTTACATAGCTGCAGCAGGCGGACGACTTGTCTTGATGTTTTAAATTCTGTTTGCAGAACAGTCCTAGTTGTGTTTTTTTAGGAATGTAGAACTCCTGGAATAGTTCACGTAGTACGACGGTGTGAACACGTGTAATTTACGAGCTCCCCCAATGGAAGCCCGTGTAGGAGTAACATACATTCATGTTTGTTGCTAAATAAATCGTAATATAAGTGTTGTTTATAAATTGTGCCCTTGCCAAGATGCAAGTTATGAATTGCTGTACTATATTTTAATTTATTTTGTAGCCTTTCATGAATGCATGCATGCGTCTGAATTATAGCTTAATTACCTTCAGTTACGTTGCAGGCCTGCCTCAATCGATAAATTGTTGATTGAATGTTTTAAGGAATCTCTTACTACTCTATCTGAGCCTAGACAATCGATATATCTGCAAGCTTGAACATGGAATCGGTAGACCTTCATGCATATTCAAAGTTTGGGCTGAACGTACATTGCATGTGAACTTGACTGTAATTAATAAGACTGGGGCTCGGCTACACAATTATGCTATGCATTTAGGGGTTAAGCTAGCCAATACTAGAAATTCATAAGCAAGGCATCAAACCAGAATCCACTCAGAATTCGATCCACAAAAGGAGGGCTTCACTCATTCGACAAGCTGCCCGTCCCTCCCCAATTGCAGAAGACAAGGGGCAGCTTAGAGGTGACAACAGTACAGGAAGAAAAAAAGACGATTGGGTGGAAAACTTTAAACGGCAATTGTACGTAGAAGACGTAAAAGAAGTGGAAAGTATCAAAAGAATCTCGAAAGTCCAATGTGGCCATGAATGATAATTGCATTTTCCGAATGTAAAGAAGTTCGTCCTGACAGAAAACAGCAGATGAGGGCCGGGCATGTGGTCATCTTCTGTCAATTATCCGACATGGCGTCCAACGATTTGCTCTACGCAATCGAGACAGGATCCGACAAAGAAACACGTAACTCAGAGTGGGAGGTCCGGTGGGCTGGCTGAGTTAGACATACCAGCGTTTGCTCTAGTGTGATGAGCGATTGAAGGAAGAGTACCGGAGTGATACGAGGAACGGAGCTAGTGTGCAATGGGCACTTGTTTATATGTCCATGCTACCGGGGCTGCCCCATTCACGTGGCTGCAATCCCATTACCGTGGCGAGCGAAGAAAATGTAACTCACACAAGTACATGATGATCGTTTTTACTGTTGAAGAAGAGTCAAAGCCCACCTTGGTTTTTGTATTTTTGGATGGGTTGAAATGTTCTTTAAGTATGAAGCATAAGAGCATTCCCACCCATGCACGCTAGGACTAACTCGCTGAAATTATTCATCTAAGGTAGGGACACCCATTCCCGTGACTTTAAGCTGATTATCATACTTCTGAATGAGCAGTATGAAAAGCGATTATACCAAGGGAAAGGCAATTAGATATTCATGTAGAATGTATCGACGAAGTCATGTTATTCTAAAATTTGTATACGTTCTCGATAATCAAAGCCAAAAACTGGTTTGCACATTTGACTGTGTCTAAATGGCCCTGATTCCGTGACTTGAAGAAACGCTTGTGACTTGGAGAAACACCCTAAATATGTTCTCAAGCCACAACCACCCATGATCAGAAACACTCAGATTCAGGTGTCCTGTATGTAGACGGGAATAGGTGCAGTCACGGGAATGGGTGTCCCTACTTTACATTTGAAGAGCCCTTGCACCTACACTCCCCCACCCATACACGCCCCTAACATATCAAAAGTGCACATCAAATAGTCAATGGACCAATCATAAGTAGAATGTGAGGATATAGTCAACTAAATAGTGATTTGAAGTTCGGCCCATTTTTAACACGCTAGGATTGAGAGTCAAGAGGTATTTTTGAAGGGCCCTTGGCACTTTTCATCTACTTCTTGAGTGTGAGAGACTCTGGGAAGCATAGGTGGCCATGCTCTAAAGAAATTATTCATTTGGTTGGGTTTTCTCGTGTTGTGGATAAAAGGAGAGGTGAGGAAATGTAACTCACAAGTACAAGTACAACATCTAGTATTTGGTTATGATCTTGATGTTCAATTATTGAAGAATATAAAGGACAATCCATGGTTGGATTTTCTAGTGTTGTAGATAGAACTCAAGGTGAGGAAATGTAACTTATACAACATCTAACAATTATGAGCATGTTTAGATTTAGTCAGGATTGTCTTACTCAACTACTAAATAAAGTATCGATCAATAGACAAAGTGTCAACTATTTGACAGAGTATATTGTAGTAGAATCTTAGTATAGTATGAAATTAGCTAGGGAGTACACTTTCCGAAACCACAACCATTTGTTTGTACACCATTGTATGTGTTGAATGCCATATTTATATCTCTTTGGATGAATATACAAAATATTGATGTACATTCATCCAAATATTTCATTTAAGGAGGAAAGTTTACAAAAGGGGTAGTGTAAGACTCCTAGAAATTAAAAAAATACTTTTTTTCTTTGTCCCCAAGGTATTATATGAATATGGGTTATAATTAGAGAGGGCACATTGGAGACCTCCATGTGTGTTAGACAAGCATATTCTTTGAAAATTATTGGAATGTTCTGGACTATTTCATTTAAGTTGTTTAACATATTTAACACTTGTCTAATTAGGAAATCAACATCACATGTCTAATATGACATTAACCCCTAAATGTCCTCACTCCTTTCCATTAGAGAAAAAATGAACCCTCACATAGGCCCTCCGAATTCTCCTTATGGGACCCCTCGATTGCATTTAAATTGTACTTTTGTAGCGAGCATTCCCCTATTTACGCTCACCCTGTGATGTCAAGGGTGACAGAGGGGGTCGAATGTAATTGGAGCACGTAGTGTATGTACTGAAGTAGGCTAGGGCCTGAGGTACAAGAGGGAGCCTTTCATGATGTGGTACCTTGAGATTCTATCTTTTTTTAATTCAAGCACTATAGTGACATGTGTGAGTATTGTAGTTGAAAACACATGACCGAGACGCAATCATTCCTCCCACATGTGATCAAGTAATAAATATATGGATAACAAGGCTCCACTACGCACTTGTCCCTGGTACTAGTAGTGCAGAAAATTCAATTAAAAGTAATGAGCCCTACATGTACTGCATGTACCCTTCACCCAAAATACAGACAAGGTTTTTGTGTCCTTGCCCTACCCCATCTAGCTCCAAAGAAATAGGTGCCAATGTCCAAGCTTAGAGGCCCATTCGAGGGTTCATTTTTTCTCTAATGAAAATTTGAGAATTTCAAAAAAAATTTATAAAATTTAACTAAGAGGGATATTTTGAACTTCATATATATATATATATATATATATATATATATATATATATATATATATATATATAATTATATAATACAACTTGTACATTATGAAGTTTTGATTCCATCCATATAGTTAGATCTATGATTGTTGTCACCAATAATTTTGTACAAAATTAGTGAAACTTAAAATTGAAAATTCTTTTGTAATTTGATTACAAATAAGATATTGACAATTTGTACATGAAATTTGTTGTGATTGGTTGAAATGTAATACTCTAAGTGTAGTGATTTTTAGAGATTATTTGGTTGCTTAATTTTATGAGTTGACTTTTTTAAGAGCACTTTTACATTGACATTTTCGAAATTTTGGGTGAATCACTACAACATGAAATGAGGCATAAAAATTGCACTAATCATCCCCTTTCTAATAGGATCACACATGCATAAAGCTAACTTCCCATAAAATATATAGTAAAAAATTCACATTGCAAAAAGTCAATGACGGATGGAAAAATTGTATTTGATTCTGTACATTGTTCACTTTCTGGATAGTTGGACATTTAGGGGTTAAGATGGAAAAGTCTTAGACATGACAACTGTATGTTTAGCTTTTGAAGGATTATAGACTACTCCTAGATTACACAAAATGGGCAGTGCAAGTATAGTGGATGGCCCATAAACCAACGCTTTAAGCTTTTTACGCAACTATAGTACTAGTATAGAATTAGAAGTTTCCAATGAACACCCGTTGGAGATATTGTTGGTTTATAGTACACATCGGTTATTGGTTCATCCACCTTAAAGGTGAGTGATCGTGTAGAGGGACTTTGCGAATTCCTCTTCTGAGTGTACAAACATTTTTCAAGATTCTATTTTTCACCACTAAAAACCCTGAAAAAGCAATTTCCCAAAAATAGCGACATTTATTTCTTAAAATACTGCATGAGAAAGTACTGTTCAACCAGGAATAGAAAAGTCAGTCCCATGAATCTGGAACCACTCAGTACATGAGTACATGACTCCAGTCATTTCCGGTACACAATACACTATTGGGCAGGGATTTCTTTTTGGTTTTTAGAGAAGTGCTGAAGTGGAGACATAAAATAAAATAGTGTAGCCAAATATTTTAATAATCATCTATATTGAGGATAGAACTATCTTTTCATCCACACATTTGGATGAGTTTCATTTAAAACTAATGATTTCATCCAAAATTATTTTCAAAAATTGGAACAATCTAGAGTCTTCATCCATTTTCTCTTCAATTTTTTTCCTTAAGGTTCGGTGCATGCCAATTAAATTTTCTCGCTTTTAAAAGCCATAAAAAAATCACAACTTACAACATTCAGTAGCCTTCATGCCCATTGCCTTTCCTTCATGCATTGTGCTCATCACCTTAAACCTCTACCTGTCCACTTCGCTGCTGTTGGGTGTAGAATATTCCACACTATCTAATGTAGAGCCAAGGCACAGATAGTGCATGCTACTGAATGTTGTGTATTGGGATTCTTACACTAGGTAGATTGTAATTTATAGAGTCCCACCACCGAAAGGTGGCAGTACTCCAAAGAAGAGTTTGTCTAGCCACATGGGCCAACGGACAAACGGACTCTTTATTCACGCTGGTTGTAGTACCGGAATTCTATATATATATATATACTGGGATTCTACGAATCAAAGAGAAGATGCTTATTTGTTCTTTGTTTGCTGCTTTATGAGTGATTGAGAATTAAAGAGGCTCACTGAAGCAGATAAATATATACAGTTTCTCAGTTGCATGGTCGGATGAAGTTTGTACAGAAGATCGAGAAAGAGCAAACCATTAGGAACTCAAAAGTGGGAGCTACAAGTACTACTGAGGTAGTGCGTGAGTGGCTGGATGAATTCAGGAACAAACCTCAGCCATTGTCAACTTTTTAATGAGAGTATCAAAGTGGGCTCCATTTGTGAACTGCTTTTTGGGTGGGTCTCTTTGTCATGGCGGCCACATGCTTCTTCTTGCGACCAAGCAAAAGATTCCAAAGCATTTCGGAAAAAGATTTTGTGGATGTAAAGTGAAAAGAGATTACACTTATGCCGAACTACTTTATTTGTGCCATGTAACCTATAAAATGTAATGTAGGAGTACTACAAGGGTGGCGGTACTCTTAGGGTTTGAATGATCACTTAGGGGTTAAGAGTACCGCCACCCTTGTACGTTAACCCCTAAACGTCGTCACCCCTCTCCAAATTCAACAATTATGTAATTACACATTATAAAATGCAGCTATCATAAATATTTTGAAGTTGATGTATGAATAAAAGTTGTACATTATGAATTTCTGATTCTATCCAAACTATTAGATCTGCGATTGCTATCACCAATATTTTGTATAAAATTTGAAACTTGAAACTTAAAATTATTTTGTAATTCAATTACAAATAAGATATTGACAATCTGAATATGAAATTTGTTGTGATGGGTTGAAATGTAATACTTTAAGTGGAGTGAATTTTGGAAATTTTTGGTTGCTTAATTTTATGAGTTTATTTTTTCAAGAGCACATTTAGACTAAAAATTATCAAAATTTTTGGTGAATCGTTCCAAAATGAAATGGGGCATAAAATTTTCACAAATCATTCACTTTCTAATCGAATCACATATTCATGAACCAATCTTGCCATAGAATTTTGTAGTATTTTTTTTCGTTACAAAAAGTGCATGATGGATGAGAAAACGTCAATGAAATTTGTACATCGTCCAAAAAATGGACGCTTGGGCAATTAGGGGTTAAGTGATTTTGCCAAGTACAAAATAGCATGTTTAAGTTTGGAAAGGCTTAGTGTAACCATCTTGTATTCCCTACCCTCACTTGGTGAAGAGCTACGCCAACTCCCAAAAATATTGTTATTTAATTCAACTCGGCCCATAGTCCTTTCAAATCCACTTAGATTTGATCAATCAAAAGGCACTTGGAGGGATTCAAAGCGGCTTGTATCATCCTTGTCAAGGAATATGAAGGGATCAAACACGTCATTATCGTTGGCGACAACGTGGTGGGGAGTGTCGAGGAGTGGTCATCACGCTACAGGCTAGTGGTACTAGTGGTTGAGATGCTCTGAAGAACCAAGAAGCTCAAATTGGACCTCATCATGTTTTAACATTTTTGAGTAGTTCATAAGAGGACTTCCTTTTGATTTTGATTTTTACCAACACTTGCAATGTTCTTCGGTGATTCTAGTGACATAAAAATAGACCGTAAATGAATTATATGTTGGGTCTAAGCAACCACAAGTTCGAGTGCTCATTTGCTAAAGTGAAGGATATATGTGAGAGAAACAAAGTTACTGCATGTTATTGTAGAAGACTTGGAAGGACGTCGAAGCTTCTAGAAGTGGACTATACTAACTTTACAAGATTGAGAAAGAAGAATAAACTATGAGAATTTTCTAAAATTAGGTTACTCACTAATGGTTGAGTTTAATTTTAACTCGCCGGTTTAAGCGGGTATCTAAATCCCTCAGTTTTCTAAGAGCATCCGTATCCTTGCTCTAAGTTCGTGCTTTGTCAAAGGGGTAGTGGAGGGCTCCAAACAAGGGACGTGGCGCATCAAAAAATGAGACCTCCACTGTCGCTCTAGGAGTAGCTCATGAAGACTACGTCTGTCCCTTGGATCGCGGCTAGCCTGGGTCAGTCGGTCACCCCATCTGAAGTAAAAATGCCACGTCCATGCCCTCTCCAAATCACGTAGTTTTACAGCTGATGTTGCAGGGTGATGTGGCCCCAGGATACTCGCAACTGCAGGAGTTTTTTACGTCGCAGCAGACTAGGAGCTCATTTTTTTTACCAAAACTCCTTTGCATTTTCTCTCTAGACTGTTCTCTCTTCTGTCACCTTCTTGTTTGATGTTAATTTTGTATTTAGGGTTGTTGCAAGTATGGATCAATGGCTGGAGCTCCTTATTGCCAGTCGGGCACTCTTTCTCGAGGACAACGAGGAAGATGGTTTCAATGTTAATTAAGTTATGGGATTAGCGTTGAGGCCAGAATGTCGGAGAAGACCTAGTTTTGTGAGAGGTTCGCGTCTCGGTAAATTACCAAACATTGAGCGATATCGTCACAAAATGCATGTATGCATGATGTTGGATTATTTTGCAGAGCAACCAGTGTTTGGGCCAAATCTTTTCCGGCGCTGCTACCGTATGTGACGTTCACTGTTTTTGACGATTATGGATAGAGTGTGCGCTAAAGATGATTACTTTGTTTAGAAGACGGATGCATGTAGTTATTTGGGTTTGTCATCGCACCAGAAGATCACATCGGCCATGCGGATGCTTTGTTATGGGTTGTGTGTTGATGCCACAGACGAATATTGTAGGACAAGTGAGACTACCGCTATGAGGTCCATGAAACGATTTTGTATCGCAGTTAGGATTGAGTTTGAGGCTTATTATATGAGGCAACCTACATGTGCTGACTTTGATAAGCAATTAGTGATTAATTGCGATCGTGGCTTTTTGGGAATGTTTTTTTTACTTGATTGTATGCACTATGAGCACTTGGAAGAATTTCGGAGTGGCTTGGCAGGGTGATTTTGGCAATAGGGATGGCAAAAAGTCCATTGTTTTGGAGGCTGTGGCGGATGGTGGATTGCACGTATCGCATGCGTAGCAAAGGAGTTTGTCATTGGATGGATTAGTAGCAAGTGTGGTGAAGATTGAAAACATAAACAATCATTTTTGACTCTGCGGAGACCTAATTGAATACTTGTAGATGTTGAAAGGCGCCAATTTGGCATGATATATAAAAAGTGACTAGTATCACTATCATTAGTAAAAACTTTGGCCATTCGGTGCCAAATCAAGGTATAAGCACTTTGACCGTGCGACCAGTCAACGCGTCATAATATTGGGCCACGGGGTGGGGTGTGACCTAAAGGCCTCCAAACAATGGATTTCTCCCAAATTCCTTTCAGTTTACTATTTTTAAACGCTAGTTTCCTAAGTCCATCCAACCCTAAATTGTGGTTTATGCAATGTTATTCTTTACAAGCATGCATGAATGTAGACAATCCACCACTTTTCAAACACCTACTCACAAAGACAATAAAAGTAGTAGTGAACATTATAATTCAAGCATTCCATTGAAACTTCACCACACAATTTCAAGATGAACAAAATTGTAACTAAGATTACATTTCTTTTAATCCTTCAATTTCAAGACAACATCAAAATCAAGAGCTACGTTACTCTCAAGAAGGCAACAGACCTCCTTGCACAAAAACGGTCACTACGGTCTGCTCCAAGCTCCAAATGAAGTGAGACGGCAGTCCCTCTCCAAAGTTGGCAGTCCTTCTCGATAGCGGCAACAAACCTTCTTGCACTAGAACGGCTGTCTCGGCCTCATCCCAACTCCAAACATCACAAAATTTTCCTGGCACTTAGTGGACTTTCCTCCGCTTTAGCATGCACAAACCACACTAAAAAAGCTTTTATCAATCAAAAGATATGAGCCTCCAAAATTGATTATCTTCAACTCTTGCGGCCACCAACCTCTTCGCACTTGATCGGCTGTCATTTCTTCTTCGTAGCTCCAATTCTATTGTATGATATGTCCTTGCAAAGAAGACAGCTTGATCTACGTTTTCACCAACTTTGAGCTTCAAATTCGCAATAGGCCGTGCGCCACTGAGTTTCAAAGTCTTGCTCCAAGATCCGGCGGCACCCAAACTTCCCTTCACTCCGGTGGCTCTATTTCCTTGGTCTTTGCTCCAAATCCAGCATATGAGATGTCCCTAGAAATTTAACATTCTGATCTAACTCGTGCTTAAATCTCGCTAGGATTAGGAAGTTATCGCTGATTTTCTTCTACTGTCTTTTTCTCCCAACTACCTACCTCTAGTCTCTTCTCCCATAGAAGTAATAGAACACACAACACAATGAGAGAGAGTGAAAGAGAGAAGGGTCGATCCCTCTCCCAAATGCCTACTCTAACCTTACATTCAACTACCCGTCATCTTTTCATCCGATCCTTGGGCTTTGATCAACCAGTTCTTCTTTCTAGCTTCTTCTTCTCCTTTCTAACTATTCCTTCTTCCTTCTTGCATTCACACATACTTTATCAACTTCTTCCATAGCATACTTCTAAACCCATGCATTAAATCTTCCTTATTCCTATATTTTCCTAAGATTTTTACCTTAATGATAATATTCTACCACAACTCCTAATTTCTCTAGATTTTCTAATTGGATTTTTAACATTTAGCTTACAAGTCCACTTTTGTGGAGTAAATAACCAACTAATACTTGAGACATACTAACTCCTTACAAATTGTAAATATTTTCCTAAAACTAATTTGTGAGCCAGAGTTATGACTCACACAAGGCTACAATCGTGTAGTATGTCTACGTGTTGTACATTTTCATTTTGTCCCAAGACATTCCATGTGGTGGGCATTCCCGGACCAACATGCTCAATGTCATCCCATGTCCTACTATGGCCATGAATATCAACTTTCGTATTCTCATAAAAGTACAATTGGGCTTGTCTATCTTTTATTTGGAAGTCAAATCCATTGATGTCAACCGACCCTCGTTAATACTCCCGAAGTTGCCACTGTTTGCACGCTATTTGTTGCTGCAATAAACGAATCAAACATCAACAATATGATCAATAACATAATCCCACCATCATGCCATGTGAAATAACAACACCACATCCGTCATCACAAGACAAACATCAACACAACATCATCTAAATATCATGACAACATCACGAGATGAACATGACCTTGACCATCACGAGAGGAACATCAACACCACGACATCACTTAACTACAACAAAACAACACTACCACTATTACGAAAAAAACGTCAACACAACAATCTCTACAAAAACATCAGGAACTACCATCAAGAAGCCTCAATCATACGACAGCCATCATAAGAAGAAGAACAACACGACCATCACTGTAGGAGAGGATCAACACACTAGCTATCAAAAAACCAACATCACCAGACGGCTATTACGAAAAGAACATCACGATACAGCCATAACACACGGCCATAACAAGTGAGCTCTAATAGACCACCACCATACGAGAGGAACGTCAACACAACCACATGATTAACACCTCAACTATACTAGAGGATCACGACTATGGCCATCAGCACTATGGCCATCAAGAGAGGATCAATACCATGGCCATCACCACATGATCAGCAAGACGGCCATCACAAAAAGAACAGCACCACGGCCATCACCACATGATCAACTAACAGAAGACGAAATTATAAGATAACTCGGTAAAAAACCGCAGCTGAATTCAGCTACGGTTCGTTTGACCTCATACTACTGCAGTCGCTAAATGACTACATGTTTGTCTTTTTCCAATTTGCGGGCTTAATTTTGACAATATTGGGGCGTGTAATATACAATTGGAAAGGTATTTCCAAGACCTTTCCAACGGTATATTACACACCCTAAAATTCATAAAATTGAGGCCACAAATCGAAAAAACCAGTCTTGTAGTTGTTTAGCTATTGCAACAGAATGAAGTCAAACGAACCGCAACTGAATTCAACTGCGGTTTTTTTTTACCAAGTTTTCTTATAGTGCGGCCATCACAAAAAAAAACAACACCATGGCCATCACAAAAAGAATAGCACCATAGCCAATCACGAAAAGAACAACACCATGAGCATCATTAGAGGATCAGCACTCTAATGTATACTAGCGGGTCAGCACTCTAATCCATACTAGAGGGTCAACACTATGGCCATCACGAGAGGAATTGCACCATGGCCATCACAAGAAAAACCAAACACCACTATAGGAAATGCACAACACACGGCCACATGAGCCAAACAATAACACCACCATCCCGGAATAAGCAACACGCGGCCATTACGAAACGAACAAACGGCACTCATAAATCAAAAGTGCAGCCCAAGTCTAACATGGAAAAAAAACATGATCACCACCATCGAAGCACAACCAATTCTCACCTTGAAATTATTTGTCCTCTTCTTCATACTTTGCACCCTTTCGTAGTCCCCGTCTCCACCACCTTGGGCTTCCAAATTCTCTAATTTGACATTGTCTTCAAATTCCGCCCTTGCATCGCGCATTATTTTGTCTTCAAGTCTCTTTGTATTCCCGCACCTTTAATGCCGCAACTTGCTCTTGTCTTGCCGCTTTTGTCATTTCTAGTGCCTCTCGTTCACGTCAATCCTTCATCTCTTGAGCCGTCGAATCCGCCATCATACGTCGCAATTTCTTAAGCTCCTCTTCTCATAGTTGACAAATATATTCTTGTGCATTTAGTGTCGTTTGATCGACAGGGGTGGTAAATAGAAGCAATATGTTGTGGTACTTAAGATTAGCCGCCTTGTGAAGTGTTACTTCCCCGGGGAAGTCACTGTCAAGAATTTAGATAACTGTGAGAGAACAAATATAGGGTGTCTTTTATTCATTTGAGATAAAATTTATAAATTTTTAGAAGTAATATAGGGTGTTTTAAAACAATTCAGGAATAGTTTATGAATATTCCTAGTATATATCTTGAATATACCCTAAATATACTATAACTAGTATAATATTCCAATTATTTCATAGCCCCCCATTAAATACCTTTTGTTCGCTCATATATACCCAAAATTTACACTAAGTGACTTCCCCGAGGTTACTTTTGCCATCACTTTGACCGCCTTGGCCTGGAATAGTGACGGTTTTTCCTGACACTTCCCTACCCGTTGGTCCTCTTTTGCTGCCTTTGTGCCACCAGGTTGCAAATCAAATGCCACTTTCATAGTTGATTGACATGCAATGTTCATGGCACTCACTGACTTTGGGGTGCCCACTTGGGAACCCACATGTGACCCATGATCAGAGTACACCGAAGCCCTTCTAGAAGGAATGGTCTGTCAAGTTGTGCTAACTTACACCATCAGCCCATCATAGGAAGTCCTTTATTTAGTTCACTAGCTCCCAACAATGTTCAAGCATAAACTCCGTGTTCTTTGAACTCTTTGTGCGATACAAATATTTTGCCATGCAAATTATGTCAGCCTCTTTAGTACCATTTGGTTTCATCTTTTTTATATGATTATAGTTCCCAATGAATTTCACCACGTCATGCTTAATCATTCCCCATTTCGATTCCAACAATTGAGGCTCCTATGCCCGCTAGGTCTAAAGCGCTCGTAATGCTCAAAAATACTTTGCTAGTAAGCATTGCCTTTCTGCTGATTACCGTAGATGGGGTCCTAAAAAATAGCTAAGAGGCTTCTCGCCAATCGGCGCTCTTCCTTAGGCATAAAATTTTGCCCTTCGCTGGACGTGACGAGCCTACACTACAACCTCTCTAACCCCGGCCTCTACCGCCACGACCTTGTTCTCCCAATCCACTTGAACCTCTACTAGCACCCTAATTTCACATTCATAGTTCGGGTTTAAGTCATTCACTCCATCTGCTGGAGCCGTTGTCTGCAAAGTGAAATCACCTCTCAATTGTAGCGCCGTTTCTACACCAAGAACATCTTCCCACGGATCGTATGATCGTTGCAACCTTCGCTTGGATGTGGAAATACTCTGCCTCCTCTGCCACAATTGCTCATGCAAATCTCCGAGTCACGGCACCAGCCTCCTTCGGCGAAGACCCTCCGCACCGCGCGCTCCCTTGCCCATGTCAATCTCACAATCATGGAGCAAAAAAAACCAATTGCCCTGCTTGCACGTTCTACCCCGCTTCCATAACGCCTGCTCGGGGGAGGCACTTAGAGTAATTTTTTGGAAACACGTGCGATAATCACTTATTTTTAAGGGGGGGTATTATCTCTAGAAATTAGAATATTAGGTGTTCTTTAAGTAGAAAAAACCTACTGAGCTTGATTTTTAAATTTTAATACCCTATAGATAACTAGAAATCAAAAATGCATTCAATATTAAATATTCAATTTCTCTTACAATTTTTTGATAGCCTCCAATTTTATTGAGTTTCTTTTTTGGAAGGGGGGGGGATGAATTGTAAATTGACATTTTTGACAAAGGAATTGCATTGTTGTGGTATGGCAAAGAGGAAAACACAATCAAACAAATTGTAATACTATACTTTGTAATGGTGAATGCCAGTAGAATGCAACCTGAAAGTTTTAGTACTAAGAAACACAACTGTCTAACATTGGAAATATGCAATTTTTCATTCATTCAATTTAAGCCTCCATAATCATATTCATCTTAAGATACCCCTATCCAAGGGTTATTTTTAATTAAAATAAAATAAAAAAGCACGTATTACATAGTATAGTATCCTTTTTATAAATTGTTTTCAACATTAATCGGCCCCTATATTTTATTTGGAATTTTTCAAAATTATATCTTGAATGAATATTAAATACCCTATATTCTATCGCACGTTGTTTCTAAATTTCCGCCAGTGCCCCTCTCGGGGACGCTTGCAGTACCGCAACTACACGCGCGCCCTACTGTCTGTCTCACACGCCCTGCCATTGCAAGCCTTAAAAAAGGAAGAAGCTCACGATCTTCCAAAAAAAAATCCGTATTAAGGGCATGCTGAAATATCAACACAACTCTACAAGATATCAAATTGAACCAACTTTTAAGCGAGGCCACGATTGTAAAATTGATTGCACCAGCCGCGGTGGAGAGATAAAAATAGCTCGGGCTCGCCAAATTTTTTAGCGGCGAAGGATAGCACGCACGAGTGCGGAAGCTCTAATAAAATTTGATCTATTTGCAAAATACTTGAGTCATCATATTATTCACAACATAATCGATTGAATTTATCAATTGAAAACCATAAATGGTCCCTTGGTCCTTTAGGGGCTAAAGTAGAAACTACAGTTGGATTGGTACCCTACATTGTGGTCATTTTTTACATAGATTAATTTTGATTTGTCAAAAAAGTTCCACATATCATCTTGTTATTGGTTCAGGGTGGCATAGAATTTCTTTGGCATAATCTAGAAATTGCTCCTCAAGGAAACCACTGACTTCCAACTGGCGTAACATCTAATTCACTTGACTAGATCTTAAGTGCAAGCTCATTTCCGTGTAGATCATGATGTTGCGTTGGGTGGAAGTACACTACACTAGGTACAATTTTGGCAAAAATCAAGTATTAATTGTGTGTACATTTACTCTTCCAAGTACTAGAAGTACTTTAGGTGGGTTAATCGCAGGTTTTTTTAATCAGGAATCAAAGAATTTTTGGATCTATGATTCTAGGATCTTATCCTGAAAATTTGCCATGTACGTGCAAATTAGATTGAATTGAATTTGAAGATGGAAGGCGGGGATAACATTGCCAAAGTATTTACTCTACCACAAGTATTTTTTTCACTGATGGCAGCCAAAAATAAGTCAGGAAGAAACACACAAGTTTGGAGATTCTACTATCACTCGTTTTGCAATGGACATACGTAGTGCTTCCTATACCAGAGGATCAACCAAATAATGATTTTTTGGTCTTCTTCCTTCTGTAAAAAGGAATGCCTATTTGGTTTCCAAATCCCAACAGATATTGCTATTATTGTCTCTGAATCATAAAGAACCCCTCATATAGAAAATAATCTACGATCGTGCAAACTATTGTGCCTTGTAGATGGTTCCTTAGGCCTCAACAAAGTACTTTCCTGTTTTTGGCAGTTTTTGACGTACTTTCATTTGTCACTAAAGTACTTCGTAGAGGATGACTAAAGCATGTCAGAGTAACAACCTTGTAGAAACCCTTCTCTATAGGATTATTTATACACTTGCACTAAAGAGAAAGTTAAAACAATAAATTTGTAACAAAAAAAGCACTTGAAAATGAGTACTCCAACCAAAGTACTTTTTTGACATTCAACTGATATTTAACTAAGTCCAGAAAATAGTGAAAATACAGAAAATAGTGAAACCATTCAAAATAGAACATTCACAATATGAACATATAATACATTTTCAATACACCATTCACAATAGACCATTCACAATATGAAGATAAATATTTGTGCAACAGAAAATTGGATTCCAATATTAATATCAAAGTACAAGCAAATTTGCCAGAGTAATAGACAATTCAAATTGCCAAGACTAACTGCATAACTAAATGGCAAAACTAAAGGCTAAGCTAACTGCTAATACAATTTGCATATGCAAATGCAAAACAGAAATGTTAGTCGGCAGCCGACAACAATCCAATTAGCTCTCAAACAAAATAGAGAGATCTCTAGAGATGGCCGTATTTAATAGCACAAGCAACCTCGTAATGAATTTGTGCAGGACGAGGTGAACACTTAATATATTCACTGACAGACTCAAACATATGCAATGGATATATAAAAGGTAGAAGATCGGTAGCAACATTAGTAATAACGCCAGCCCTGCATGATGAGCTCAAGTCCCCCTGAAATAGCAATGGAATGTAGCAAGCTGTATCTTGGGTTTTACGAAGAGACAGAGGGTTCACATCGACAAGGAGGACCTGGTCAAGCTTGCAAACATCCCTGGATTGGCGCTTAGAATATAGAGTCCGGAGGACCTTATAACACCAAGGAAAATTCTCACTGGCCTCACAATACTCTCTACCAAAAATAAATGCAATCCTGCTAATGACATCCCCCGGGAGTAGGTACTTCAATAAGGGAATCAAGTCCCGTGAAAGCACTCTGGACCACAGCCCCACATGGAATCTCTCCAATAACATTCCAAACAACTTCTTAAGACCATGACGCTTGACAACATTCCGATGAACATTCCATCGATCAGGCTACACATTCGGATTGATGTAGCAGAGTAATCCAGCGACACAAAGAACAACACATTTTTTGGTGGGATGAGGTTGAGCGAATCCAGCATCCATGTGGAAGTCTCCCTAAACATAGAAACGTAATATATGAAATATAGAAAGGAAAACTCATATCGGCTGGCAGCCGATAACAACAGAATATGGCAAGGCATGATGAAATAGCAAAGGGGGACATGCAACGGGGCCACAGACTAGAGAGAACTAAAATCATTGAAATCGACAAGACAACAAGACAGTCAAAAACATCAGCGGACATAGTTAATATAGAATCTACAATAAGATTCCCTACAGAACTAGATGTCAAAAGGCGGTTGTAGGATAAAATCATAGAAGTGACTAGACACAAATTAGGTGGAGGAGCGGCCTACATGTCGGCCGGCAGCCGACACCATGAAGTATAGCATGACAAGGACTACATATGGTTGGCAGCGGATAGCATGCAACGGAATGAATTCACTACCCGATCATGAAAGAAAGATAATGATTGAACTACCAACACAATGATGGGATGAGGATAAAATATGCAACTGAGACAAAGGAGGAAAATATAGTGTTGAAATAAAGAGTGAAATAGTCATTCCACGTAAAATTATAATACAAAAATATCCAAAATGAGTACTCAAAAATGTACAGTTAGGTTTGATAAGTAGCAACACTAAACTAGGAAGTATAAACAAATATACGCCTAACCTGTCAAATATATACATATATATTAATGCACACATTCTACAAGGTGGCAAAAATCCTAAGCAACGTATCGGCCGGCAGTTGATATGCAGATCGACATCCTCTTCGAGGCTGCCGGGTGCCTTGACTTCAAAATCTCCATCGCTCGAAAACTGGGTGGAGTGTATATACCTCTGGATGGGAGGCTTGACTTGAAAAATCTCCATACAAAAAAAAAGTGGATGGAGGGGGCTTACCCTATCATAATGTGGCATAGGGAACAAGCTTTTTGTAGGTATTGTACATTGGGTCAGAGGGAAACATGAGACAACTTCGGGCATATAGCTTGTACTATATTCATTCTCACACGGCTTTGTAGACCTGGATTTCATCATTCTAAATTTGTGGTCATTTCTTTTGGGGGCTTGTAATGTATTTTGCTCACATGATGATAGAAATTGTCATATGTACTTTGTGCTACCTTTACTACTTCTGATTATTTGAAATTGATCTTGCTCTACTATGTTAATATTTGTTGCCGACTGAAAGGGTTCTCTTTAAGAGTGCCTATTGGCTAGCAAATGATACTCGGTTGTTGTGCTCGATATCAAGTCTTTACATTTGATCTGATATCATATGGTATATTTGGCCCGTATTTGCTCTCATCTTTTACAATTTGTTTTTCTTAATGTGATTTCTGCTAGATGTTTAGGGTTTAGGGTTTGGGGTTTGGGATTTAGGTATTATGTTTTAGGGTTTTGTTGTTTAGTTAAAATTGTGTTGGAGGCTAGCCAACACTTTTGTTTGACATGTTTGCTTTAGTTTTCTCTACATTCATTGTTTTATATTGTCGTATCTCTTAATAGACTTGGTCTTTGTGGAGAACGTGTTGGCGGGCCACCGATACTATTCTATGAGTATATTCATAATTTGTTTGAATTTCTTCATATTCAAGTGTTTTTCAATTTTTGCTACCTCAATTTGCGCATTTTCTACATTTTTTGGGCATATTTCACCGTCATTAATTGTATGAATTTGTCCATAATTAGTCCATTTGTCCATAATTAGTTAAATATCAGTTATACTTTTTAGAGGGGTGTAGTGTACTTCCACCCTATTCACTTTTCTCATTCCAACCTATATTGAGGAAATTATAGCCTTCCAAAAATTTGAGTCTTAAAAAAATGGATATTCGAGTTCTCCCTTCTTTTATTGGGCCATAACTTCTAAACTTCAATATCACATTCCAATATCTATAAAGAGTATTATCTTGTATATATCGATACATATATTTCGACACTGTGCACATGTTGAGTTTTGAATACACGTACGATGGTTGCCAAAAGTGTGCTATAAAAGAGTTTCGAGTGTACATCCTTAACCCTTAAAAGCCTAAGGGGTATTGGACAAAACATAAATTTATAAAGAGTAATATGTGCCTTCCAATCTTCCATATGTTTGATGAAGTTTAGTTCAATAGACAAAATGTAGGGCATCATCTCTACAAATTATCCGTATAGTCAAACTTCCAAAAATAACTTTAGATCTTTTTCTAGTGAATTTAAAAGTTGAAAATTTGTATAAATTATAATTTTAACTTTTAGAGCTCAAAATTCAGCATGATTGGTTAAAGTTGGTTATCTATTGTAAACTTCACAAAAGAAAAAGAAATGATGGAGGGAACATCATTACTTTCCCCAAATAGAAAATTTTACAATACTAAGACAATGTTGAAGTGATCCACTTTGAAAATTTATCCCAGAAGGAGTTTAACTCGGATTGAAAAAATTCAATTTGCGTAGGAAAGTAGACTTGATTTGGTACTTTAAATCTTTTAATTTTTTTTCAAAAACTTAATTTTTGTTTCGGGCAGCCTGTTAGATTCGGACAGCAACCAGAAAATGGTCGTTTAAGCGTTTAGGGGTTAAATACTTTCTACCTCTTTATTGTCTACCAGTCTGCCTTTATGGTCTTGGCATGTACACTCAGAACTCTCTTATATCACCCTTCTCAGTGTACAAACATTTTTCAAGATTCTATTTTTCACCACTGAAAACCCTGAAAAAGGAATTTTCCAAAAATATCGACATTTATTTCTTTAAATATTTTCTACCCATCTACGGTATCCTGCAGGTATCGCCAGATTCTGGATGAAACACACATACATTTGGATGAACAAATGCACATATTTCATCTTGTTTTACAAATTCATGGATAGCAAATTTGAAGACAGCAAATTGCAGCTACGGTACCTTGTAGAAGGGAAAAAGAAATCACTGCGGCGAACTGACGCAAGCTCACAGGACCACAAGTTCCAGGAACACACAAACCAAGAGCCTGAATGTTACCTACACTACATACACTAGAATACAGTGTCAAAATTGTAAATAATACGTCACTATCTGTAATAATACGTCACTATAATAATACCTCAGTATCTGTAAAGTGCCAAATTTCAGTGTTAGATAACAACCTACCCAGTCTTCATAACATTCAGTAGCCTTTATGCCAACTGTCTTTCCTTCATGCACTCTACTCAAGTACTCATCACCTTGAGCCTCTACCTGTCCACTTAGGGCCGCTTCACACTATGGCCGAAGGTCGAGAGGCCGTCGGTTTCCACCAATCAAATTGCAAGAAACCATGGTTTCGGCCTCTTGACCCTTCACACTAGAGGCCAAAGTCCAAAGGCCGTGGACCTTCAAAATGCTTACATGGCAACATTTTTTGACCAAGGTGACGGCCTCTCGAGAGGAAGTTTGGGTTCTACATTTTGCAAGACCCGTCACTATGGTCGAGAGGCCGTCGATTTCTTTTCATAAAAAATGAAAACTATATTTTATGCCTATTTTCAGTAGATTTCTTTGGATTCTCAACAAAGTTTGGACTCTCAATTCCCACGGCCTCTCGACTTGACGGCCATAGTGTGAAGCGGCCCTTAGTTATTGATGAAGTATTAGAGTTAACCGAAAAGTCAGCTCAAAAAGGAAAGTCTTAGCAAACTCGTGTTGAATTCCTCTTGAACTCATATTGAAATATAAATAGAACAAAAACTAGTTCATGATGAGTTGGGAGACAATCTAAAACAAGCCATTGTCATTATTCTCCACACCTCGCAATGACTCCCACACCTTCTACCAAAGCTCCAAGCCCATGGCCTACAAGGGGACAATCTATGACACGACACTATTCAACCCAAGTATAGCTCAAGAAAGAGATTAGAAGTAGAGCAAAAAGGGAGGTTAGATGGGCTTCTTTTCAGTTAACTCAATTGTTGGGCGTGGAATATTTCCACACCATCTATTGTAGAATCAAGGTAGGGATAGTGCATGCTACTGAATGTTATGTTGTATTGATCTTCAATTCCTCATAAGTTACAGTGACTCACAAAACCGAGTCAGTGTTTGCTCATGCTTAGTATAATCTGAAATATCTATTGTATTAATGAGGATTTAGAGGTGTTATCAAGAGTAGATGATAGGTATCCAAGTGTCTACTAATGCATGGAAGTTTTAATGAAGAATCTGCAAAGGTAGTTGAGATATTTAATTTTAAAAGAGAGTCTCTCACTCACTCACTTTAGTCTTGTATATCTACACCTCCATTTCTTCTGTATATTGACCATGTAGTAGAGTTTCAATTCAACAGTGAGTGTTGTAAGCAAAAGTGTCTCTTCTCCTTCTCAAGTAGTACATTGCATTTTTAGTTGTTTCATAATATGACAAGGTCATTGTCTTATGAAAAGCAGAACAATGTAGTATCATTGCTACAAAAGGGATGAAGCACACGGAAAGTAGCCAAAAGGGTTGCTAGTGGTGAACCTAGTGTTGAGAGAATCGGAAAGAAACGTATTCCTGTTGCTAAACTATCTATAGGAGGAAGATCAAAAGTGATTTGAGACCGCTTAAGGAGGGCATGTGTAAGAGCGGTGACAAAAGAGGATTTAGTACTGCCATAGAGGCATGCAAATTAATTAGGCAGGAATTTGCCAATGAAATTAGTGTTCAGAAAGTACGACGAGCATTAAATTCGGTAAGTTTGGAGGCTTATGTGAAGAAGAAGAAGCCTCTTCTACCACAGAAGAATATTCAAGCTCGTTTAGATTTTGCCAAATCTCATGAGAATTGAACCGTTAAGGATTGGAAGCAAGTGGTTTTTTTAGATGAGACTAAGGTCAATCGTTTTTGCTCAGATGGTTGTTATTGGTGTTGGGTTCAAGACGGAGAGGGTCTTACAAATTGAACAGTGAGGAAAAAACTAAAGCACGAAGGAGGTTCAATAATGGTTTGGGGTTGCATGAGTGCAATTGGACCTGGTTTGATTTGCAAGATAGAAGGTAGAATGAATCAATATGTCTATCGTGAGATACTGGAGGCCAATCTCTATGGCACTTTTTCAAAGTATGGCATAAATGCATTTAGAGTCATTTTTCAACATGACAATGATTCTAAACATACAACAAAACCAATGAAAGAGTGGTTATTTAAATAATCTTTCAATGTTTTAAAGTGACCCGTTCAATCACCCGACCTAAACCTTATAGAGCACCTATGGGCAACACTAAAACGGAAGCTCAATCGTTATTCAACACCTCCAAAGGATCTTCTACAATTATGGGAGTGTGTGTTTGAACTTTTCCATTCTATCACTTCCATTGAGTGTAAGAAGCTTTATGAGAGCATGCCACGAAGAATAAGGGCAGTCATTTATGCAAAGGGCAAGTGGATTGATTTTTGAGTATGTATAGAATCACAAGTCCAAAATTGAATCAGTGCGGGACTTGATTTCAAAATTTGAGTGCTCCCATATACCGTAGTTTACTAGCAGGTTTGGCAGAAATTAAACCCAAAAATAAATGCCTAAAATTTCGGGAAATTATTATTTTTTGTATGGGGGAAATACGGATTTTGAAGAATATTCGGTTTTGCATAAATTTATTTTTAGAAATAATTAAATACTAGGCAGAAAGGTGCCTAACCTGCTAGTAAACTACGGTATTATGTGTATTTTGTTTTCAATTCCCATCAATAAAACTTCTACTCTCTAATTTAGGTTTGTTCAATTATTCATTCCATGTGTTAGCATTGCCTATTTACCGCAAAACATTCAAACACCGACATGGTTTTGTGAGTCACTGTACCTTAGAAGAGTACTACAATGATTCAATACATGAAAAAGGACTGGTCAACATTGAATAGAAAAGTCAGTACCATGAATCTGGAACCACTCAGTACATGACACCTGTTATTCCCGGTACACATGTGATACACTACTGGGATTCTACGAATCAAAGAGAAGATGCAAGTTTCTTTGTTCTTTGTTTGCTGCTTTGTGAGTGATTGAGAATTAAAGAGGCTCACTCAAGCAGATAAATGTCTCAGTGGTCCACCAGCTACGGAATCAATGGAAGCATATTAGTTTCTCAGTTGCATGGTCGGATGAAGTTTGTACAGAAGATCCAGAAAGAGCTAACCATTAAGAACTCAAAAGTGGGAGCTACAAGTACTACTGAGGTAGTGCGTGAGTGAGTGGCTGGATGAATTCAGGAACAAACCTCAGTCAGCCATTGGGAAATTGAGAGGGAGTGACAGGGGGCAGCGCTTGTAAAATGAACCTTTTGCTGTTCCTAAGACCCGGCTAAGAGGAAAATTATGGCTTTGTGAGTTCTCCAGAATGATGGGGCGGTGTGACACATTTCTGCTTTGGAGAGCAAGACTTCGTCGTCACAGTGCTTCGGCTTCACTTGGGAGCTCATCTCATCTGCATTTTTATTATTACTAGCAAACAACCTGTTGCAATGCACCAACATTGCATTGGGAACATGGGGAATACAAAAGGAACATGGGAACTTTGGAAACATAAAGAGAACTTGGGAACATTAGGGAATGCTAGGGAATGTGATGCAAAGCTTTGGGGAACGTCATGGGAACTGTGGAGAATGATTTGAGAATATGATGAGAAATTGGATGAAAGGCATGGATGTGAAATGTGGATGATTTCGTGACATGGTATCGTGACGGATACCAAGTAGGATAGTGACATGGTATTGTGACGTTGTGTACTTAATATAATAGATTATCGTTATTTTTATTATTAATATAAGGCATGGAAAACTCCAGGCTGCCATCGTCCTCGTTTCCAACCTTCACCGACTCTAGTTCACTTTGGAGGCTCTTTGCTGCAATTTGGGTCGTTGCAGGTGTGTTGTTGAGTTGGACAACAGGGATTGTTGGAGGAGTGTCGAACCGAAGACGTGACCGTGGTGCAGGTTGCCTGAATCATGAGGCGACCACGTTCTCCACAAAATGTGTCTCAGCATTAGTTAGTATCACAATTGGAGAATGGCTTGGTAAATGGACAATTCCAAACTTTAGTGAATCCAATAGAAAGAAAGCTTTAGTGAATCCAACAGAAAAAAACTTTTAGTGACTCCAACAAGAGTAAACTTTAGGGACTCCTTCAAAAGTGAATCATGCTTAGTGAATTTTTTAATTTTTAATTTTTTAATCAATTGAACGTCTATTCCATTTTTTCAAAAAAGCGGAAAAAACAGAAGAACAATTAATCCTAGTCCTCAGATCTAAATGAATGAAAAGGCTGTTTAGGATAATTCTACTACCATGGACACAGTCAATAAGGGTAGTTCTCCTAACCATGCTACATGAACAGAGTCAATGAAAAGTTGTCGAAGATAGTTCTCCTAACTATGCTACATGGACACCGACAGTGAATAAAGAGTGCTGTTAGGGATGGTAGTTCGACAGATGACTACGCTACACGGGCACAGATGGCGTTGGAGAAGCTAAGTTGTTCTATTGAATCACAAATCTGCTGGGTACCACAACGTCGCCGCCGGTGAGGAGATTGTAGGCAGCAATGTGGGGTAAGTAGACGGAGCCCAGGTACAGTTTTCCGTCGCTCTCGGTGGCTTCGCTCAAGCCTTTGAACTTGCCAGTTCGATCCTCCAGAATCTGCTGCAATTCCCCCTGCGGGTTGAATCGCATGACGACCGCCTCGATGTTGGTGCCAGCCATAAGCCCCCACACAAAGCTCTGCGGAAGCGGAAGTCGCACGAGAAGAGAGCGGAGCCACGGTCGGCTGTTCAAGAACACCTGCGACTTCGGCCTTGAATAGGAAGGCATGGCCACCCAGAAGTCGCCGACCTCGTTGCACCGGACGTTGTCAGCCCACGCTGGTAGCTGCGCAAAAAGCTCGTGCGTACCCGCCTTCTCCCCCTTCAGCCAATAACGCAGCATTCTGCACTCACATACAAAAATAAAATAAAAATAAGCCCATGAATCATGAATGATGGCTCTCCGAAAACCATGTATGTATTAGAATGTCATTTTGTCACATGGTAAAAAAATATGGAATCATCATATTTGTTTAATTGGGAATTTCCGCCATATTGGGACTCTTTGAAATCTACAATTGGTATAGAATTTCCCACTGAATCTATGCCAGTTGTAGATTTCAAAGAGTCCCAATATGACGGAAATTCCTAGTTAAATGAATATGGCGATTAGAGTTATGTTGACCACTCATAGAAGTCACATAAACGCCCTTGAATGATGCATTGCTTTTCGCTCTCCCAAAACCATGTACGTATTAGAATGTCATTTTGTAATCACAGGAAAAAAACATGGAGGGATATTGCCTCACCCCCAAAAGCCTATAGTCCTCTCCAAATTGGGTAGTTTTTGTAATGATGCATTATAAAATACAATTAAGAGGGATATTTTGAACTTGATGTATGAATAAAAGTTGTACATTATGAATTTTAGATTCTATCCATACGGTTAGATTTGCGATTGCTATCACCAATAATTTTGTATAAAAATTGAAACTTGAAATTCAATTATTTTTTGTAATTTCAATAACGAATAAGATATTGACAATCTATGGATGAAATTTGTTGGGATTGGTTGAAATGTAATACTCTAAGTGTAGTGATTTTTGGGGATTTTTTGGTTGCTTAATTTTATGATTTGACTTTTTTAAGAGCACTTTTGAACACTTTAGAACTAAGATCTTAGAAATTTCTGGTGAACCACTGCAACATGAAATGAGGCATAAAAATTTAATAAATTATCTCCTTTCTAATCGGTTCTCACATGTATGAAGTTAACTTCCCATAAAATCTTTAATAAAAAATTTGCATTGCAAAAAGTGCATGACTAATGAGAAAACATGGATGAAATCCGTACATCGTTCAAAAAATGGACGCTTAGGGAGTTAAGGGCTAAGACACTTGTCTGAGACCCAGGGAAATATATCTGCAAAGATGTTTTGAGAAATCTTGCATGAGATTTTAGCAAATATGCATGATTTATCTAGTTCTGGAAAACGGGCTCAAATATGGACTGTCCAATTCTGGACAATAAAAAAATTAAGACGGGCAACTCTAGCTGAATTTTTTACCACGGGGAGATTCTAAGTGAAATCAACGGGGGATCCCCCGATAGAACGCCTTCTATCAATGGCCCTGACGAGAGAAGTTGGCTAATTTCTAACTTTGGGAGAATCGGAACCCCTGTAAGTTGAAATCAACAAGGGATCCCCCAATAGAAAGCCATCTACCAGTGGTTTAGGATCGGTTTAGTGGTCTATCAGAGGATCCTCCGTTGGCCAAAATCCTTCTATATCCTCCGTTGGAAATTTTCGCTGATTTCTGGAGTTTGTGAATTCTGAAGTAGGGTCATTCCAGAAATAGATAAATCATGTATAAATACAATTTTTTTGAGAATTTTTGGAGATTGTGTGAATGAATTATGAGTTTTTAAAATTGTGATATGGGATATGATGCAAGTGTCCTATTGTGGTTAACCCTTAAACGTACCACTCCTTTGTAGGAAAGTCAAACTACACAATTTAGCCTTCAAGATTTATCAAAATATATTTTGTAATATTTTTCATGCATGGAATTGAATGTTTCCTATCAGTCTTGAAATTTTCAGATATTTTTGATTTAATACGGCCTTTTTAACAAATTTTTAAGTCAAATACTTCATAAAATAATTTTTATTACAAAAAAGCTTTAAAAAAATAATGTTTTTTTGGGAGCAGGTACAAATTACAATGGAGAATCACATGATATGTTTTCCATAGAATTTTTTTATTTAAACTTTGAAATTCGAAAGGTGAACATCCTATGTAGTGTAATTCAAACCTTGAGCTACAAAGCTTGCACAAGCAATAAAATACTCAATAATTGGAATTTTTAAGATTTGAAAAGTGGAGTACAAACTAGACTTAATAAACTTCATTTTCTTAGTTGGGTGTATTAGCAACAAAAGTCATCTTCAAGATCAAAATTGGGTTTGACCAACAAACGTCCAGAAACTGGATGCCTGGACGTTTAGGGGTTAATGTCCGAGGTACTTGCAAAAAATATTGAAATAGCTCGTACCTAGGACATCAACCACTTGCACCGTGTCCCATTGTGGGACATGTTTTTTTTTTTTCTCTTGTATTATGTTATATTGCCAATACAAAATTTTGAAATTAGAGAAGAAGACTTTCATTGAGGAGGATCACAATCCATAATGCAAAGCCTCGGGGAGTGCACTTAAAGTTAATATTAGGAATAAAGTGAGTGTGTACTTTTGACCTCCCTATGTATATACTAAAAATTCACATTAAAATTGTAAAAAAGATATGAAGACATCAAACACAATCTAAAGTTCTTGTTGTATAAATTTCAAAAAATCATCACTTGTAAATTTTTTAAATTGATTTTTGAAGTGAGAAACAACATAGTTTAGTTCAAACTTCTATCATTTTTTTTAATAATATTTTAAAAACATTTCGACCTGGAATTTATACCAAATGATAAATATGTATGTAATGATTTAGCACCTAAAAACTCTTAATTTAAAAACTATTTTAAGGCCAAATATTGTAAGGTGTATGCTATTAAAACGCACTCATGTGTATTCCTAATCTTTGTCACGTTACAATTGTTGACAATCTTTTAACATACTTAGAATCGACAACAATAAACTTGGGTAGGACAATACAGTACGGTTTTCAATATCTTGCTATCAGATTTTTTAGATTAGGTATCAAAATAAATTTCAGAAGTGTCAAACATTGGTTATGAGTTAAACATGCCATTACCTACTTGGGTTTGATTCCATAGTGTAACTTGTGAATTTTTTGATTTTACAACAAGAAGCATTTCTTGTCTCATTTTCTACGCTCAGACCATAGATTTACGTGCACGCTCAAATATTTGGTGAAGGTGAGGGTTAGTGACGAACCTGCCAGTAAGGGTCTCCACAACTACAACAAAAGTGCCATCTCTGCTCACGCTCACACCATTTGCAAAGGCCAAGTTATCCATAAGCACTGTTGATTTCTTGGTAGCTGGGTCATACTTGATGAGCCTGCCAGTGTTGTCGCCTTCCATAATAAGCAAACGTGCTTGGCTGCCCCAATCCAACACAAATATTATAAAAAATAAAAACGGTCAATGGCTTCCCCACTTCCATTATATGGCCCGGTTCTGCTCATAAAAAATAATCCAACAAGTCACTTTAAACAAGTGCAGCAAAACCTCTTCTAAAGCAACCAACATAAGCCACCCTATTTGTGCAAAGTCACCTTATTTGTGCCACTATGTATCAATAGAGTACATATCAAATTTTTAAACGTAAGACATTGATGCATAATGATCACAAAGTTGCACAAACATGGTGGTTCACCAACACTAGTAGAAAAGGTGGCACTGCCGAGGGAGATGCCCAGGCAAGTAGTGCCCAATTCCACGCATGCATAGTGATTTTGCCTGGGCATGTCCCTGGGGAGCGCCACCTTTTTTACTAGTGCATTTAGAAAACACCCTAGACTATAGCTCATCCAAAAAAAAGTTAATTTAATATGGTGAAAAGGAGAATCTTGAAGAATGTTTGTATTTTTGAAAAATCCAAATAGAATACTTATTTGGCACATTATTTAGTATTGAACGAGGTATTATGTGAAAGTGAGGGAGCATGTGGTTGGCCTTGCAGTGAGAATATATACGTGACTGACAATATAAGGAAGGGACTGGGGAGGGCCATCCATTTACTGACGAGGATTCTATCGTAAGTTGATGTAAAAGCATTTACGGGCAATGGGGAGCACTCACTTGAGAGCCCATTTTTGGCTGCTTTCCGTGAAATACAAAATGCCGTCATCGTCGAAATCGATGTCGTTGGTAAACTTCAATTTCTTGCCGTCGACCTCATCAACCACCATCTCGGCCTGGCCACCCATGAGATCCACTTTGTAGATACCCAAGTACGCATCCGCAATCCACAACCATCCTGTCGTCTTGTGAAACCGAATTCCCAACGGCCGCCCACAGATCGGCTCCACTGCAAAGTTGGCGATATCCGCGTTCTTGGGGTAACAAATTTCCGTCCTGCAACAACAACCCCCCACCCATACATTTCAAACAATTCAAAAAAACTCAACATTAATTTGTGAAACCTGAACATTTTCTTATTGTGCACCCAGTTAATTTTTCACATACACTGAGAAAATTGAAGATAGAGATTCATTTCTGTTCCGAACCAAAACCAGGCCAAAGTGTACGTAGTTCCTCCTTTTTCACTTGGAGATAGGATTATGCTTTATCGAGAAACCAAGTAAGAGAAAAACAAACTACGTATCTCATAGTGCAAGTGTCAATGTCAAGTTTCACAGAAACACAAATGTTTAACAGGCCCCTTGTTAAAAGGTCCAAGAATATTCAGCATATTCTCAGAATATATCTGGACCACATGGGAATATTCTAGAAATATTCCAGAATATTCACCATATTTGAACATATTCACATGTCTGAAAAGTCAAACAAACATCTAACGTGATGTCAAGTAGGCTTAAACTATCTAATAAGAATCATTGGTACTTAAGAATCTTCTTTCATTTGCCAACAAGAACTTCTGAAACTTTGACCACTACAACAATAACAATAAGAACTATGCTCAGTAGCAATTTTGGGTATCCCTACCTAACTTAGTTTGAAACATGTACAACTCACACAATTGTATCAGAGCACAGAGAGTGAATACATGTGTTGGAAATCTTCTTACGCATGCAATTTTCTAGTAATTGTATTTTCTAGTATTTGCTCTGTGTTATGCAAAAATATCCTTCTCCACACAATGCCCAACGATAGCTAGAGTACCCTTAGTTTGAAGTATACTATCAAAGCACACAAAGCGTCTGCTAATCTTCTTAGGCATGAAATTCTCTAGGATTTGTACTTTCTCACTTTCTGGTGTATTTTCTAGTGTTTGTACAAAAACATCCATCTCCAACCAATAGCTAGTAATGTCCAACGAAAACTAGAATACCCTTAGCTTCACAATCTCCACAACTCATATGTACAATCAATTCCACCCTCATATGTACATTCCAAACCAAAAATGTATACCGTCGGTACATGATAGGTTGGTGTGCCTTAACTATCAAAGCACACAAAGTAAGCTGCTAAGAGTGGTGTTAGGAAGGATCTTAGGTACACCTTTGGACCAAATTCCCTTTACTCACACCACTCCAGATATCAAGTGCAATCAAACATGCAATTCATCAAGTAGAGATCAAAATTTTGACCCTCAAAAACTATTGCATACGATCACCAAACGATACATTCTTCGATGCGTTGGAAAGCTCAGAGAGTGTTCGAGTCAAGAATAGACAAACCAAGTGCAAACCTACATGCAATTCAGATCGTTCAAACTTGACCTTCACCAAATGATACATTCTTTGGTGCGTTGGAATGCTCACAACTAGAGCGAGGAACCTAAGAGTGGTCTTAGGAACAAACTTAGGTACACATTCGGACTAAATTCACTTTACTCACACCACTCGGACTGAGATCAAGCTCAAACAAACAAGCATTTCATCAAGTAGAGATCATTTCTGAACGAAAATGTTGAACTTCGATAAACTTTCGCATAGATCACCAAATGATGCATTCTTTGGTGCGTTGGAATCCTCAGAGAGTAGAAGAGACGAACCTGTTCTTCGCAGTCCACGCGAAAGTAGCCCACCCGTGCCAGAGACCTTCGTACCGAATCACTCGACCGTCAGCAACGCTAGCGAACGGCCGCATGTCATGGTCGAACGCCAAGCTCTCCGGTCCGTTGAACTTGTCCCTTCCCTTGATGGACACAGCGTGCTGCAGCTTGCTCTCCGTGTCACGAGGCCAGTCCTTGAAGGCCTCCACGGGCGGGTGCGTGATGAGCTTGGGCTGGAAATTCTTCACTCCAGCGCCCAGGGAGACTCCTAACGGGTCTGTACCCAAAAAGAGCGCAATCACCGCCCCTACTACAATTGCAAAGATCGACAACGGCGTCATAGCTTTGATCGATCGATCACTTGGACTATCCTCTGTTCTCATTACAGACACTAGTGTAGTACTGTCCTAATGATGAGCGATTGAAGGGAGTGTACCGGAGTGATACAAGGAACGGAGCCAGTGTGCACTGGGCACTTGTTTATATGTCCATGCTACCGGGGCTGCCCCATTCACGTGGCTGCAATCCCATTACCGTGGCGACCGAAGAAAATGTAACTCACACATGATCGTGTTTACTGTTGAAGAAGAGTCAAAGTCTACCTTGGTATTTGTAATTTTGGATGGGTTGAAATGTTCTTAACCCTGTAGTGCCCAGCAAACCACATTATGGTCACTACAACGTCCGAAATGCAAATAGCAGAGAATCCGTGAAGAATTTGTACTTCAGTTTTGAAGTTCAGATTTGCGCACATACATTACGCACCTTCCAGAAAAAGAAATTTTCAATTTGGAATTGTACAACTATCAAATACCTATCAACAGAACGCAAAAATACTGCAAATACTTGAAAATACAGTAAATACTTACAAATACAACATATGTATTGTGTAGTATTTCTTGTGTTTGGAAGTTTGTTATCTTGTTTTATTTTTTTGGATTGTGTTCTCTTCTTCATCTTCCATTAGTGTGTGTAATCCGATCTTGACTAATGTACCCACTCCTGTCAATTTTCAACGTATAAAATTGTCCTAAACCGTACATGGACAAGTCACTTTCACTTATAAATCTCACAATAATTATGTGTGAGTCTATTTTTGATATGAAAGATTGCAACAGAGAGGTGTTGACATAGGGCATAGTTGAACTTCTTTGCTTTTATATTTGAAAATTTACTTCAAATTCTATTTAACTTTGAAGTCACACACCCCCCAAAATCTCGTTTTTGAGCGTGCATTATACAGTTCAAATACATACTATAATCTTCCAATCCCACCATCGGATGATTCTCAAATTTTAATAAAATGTGTGCTCTCGAGTTGAGAATAGAATTGTACGGTTACTTTCTAATTTAACCCATTCTATTTTGGTAGTCTCAACCACAGTGGAAAAACCCACTGAAATCCACAGCTGTCTGCTACAGTACCCTGGCACTAAAGGGTTAAGTATGAAGCATAAAGAAATTATTCATTTGGTTGGGTTTTCTCGTGTTGTGGAGAAAGGGAGAGGTGAGGAAATCTAACTCACAAGTACATGTACAACATCTAATAACATCTAAGTCACAATTACACATACAACATATAATAACATGTAACTCATAAGTACATATACAACATGTAATAACATGTAACTTACAAGTATGTACACAACATCTAACATTTGGTTATGATCATGTTCAACTATTGAAGAATAAAAGACTACCCATGGTTGGTTTTTTTGGTGTTGTGGATAGGATTTAAGGTGAGGAAATGTAACTTACAAGTACATCATATACAACATTTAATGGTTATGATCATGTGTAGATTTAGTCAAGGTCGTCTTATTCAACCACTAAATAAAGTGTCGACCAGTAGATAAAGTATCAACTAGTAGACATCGTGTCGACCACTAGACATGGTGTCGACCAGTAGACAAAATGTTGACCAATAGACAAAGTGTCAACCACTACACAAAGTGTTGACCACCAAACAAAGTGTCGATCACCAAACAAAGTGTCGATCACCAAACAAAGTGTTGACCACCGAACAAAGTGTTTAGTAGACCTCCCCGTGTGTCACAGAAGCATATTGTTAGAATATATATTGAATATTCTAAAATATTCTATTCAAGTTGTTTAACATATTTAATACTTGTCTAATTAGAGAATCAACATCACACGTGTGATATGACATTAAGATAGAAAACAATCTTAGACATGACAACCGTGTGTTTAGCTATTGAAGAATTAAAGACTACCCATAGTTTTATGAAACTTAGCAGCTTGTTTATTTTTGGATGCCTTGAAATCTTGAGTATGGAGAAAAGTTTCATAAAAAAAATGTAGTCACTTGAATGTAAGTTCTCCCAACTCTAAATCCTCCACCCCCCCCCCCCTCCCCCCTCGACGTTAATGCAAGAGGACAAAACTTGCCCCCTATTTTGTGGTCCACCTTAAAAAATAACCCCTTCTTCAAAAGGTTTAAAATTCTCGAGGGGGTCCTCTTAGACTAATTTGGGTCCGTAGGCCCCAAATTTACAAAAGCATTCGCTAAAAGTAGACTTTAGGGTGCCCAAAATGAAAATTTCATAAAATGAGACCCCATGGGTGCATAGTGATTGCATCAACATAGGGGGGTTTTAGAGTCGGGGGTAAGTTCTTCATTCAATTACTTTTTTATTATTTATGTGGATAGGTTTCAAGGTGAAGAAACGTAACTTACAAGTACACATACAATTATGATCATGTTTAGTTGTTGTAGAGTCACAGCCTACTATTCATGCAGTATACATTTTTGGATGCGTAAAAATATTTTTGAGCATAGGGAAAAGATTCATAAAAAAATGTGGTCACTATAAAATAGGTTCTCTATTCAATTCGGTTCTTTGTTGTTGTTGGTAGCCAGTAAGGTAAGGAAATGTAACTCACAAGTACATATACAACATATGATCATATTTACATTCTATGCAATTCTCTTTTGAATTATAATATTATTTTTTCACAACAATTGAAATCACTCTCTATATGTAGCGTTGGTTGAAACTATTTTCAACCCAAAAGCATTAAAAATTTCAACCCAACTCCTTGGAGCTCCCCCAAAGAACAATTCTTAAGAACTTCATATCCATGGTTGTACTCACCTCTCAAGAACTTTGGATCCATAGTTGTATATATGGTTTTTAAGCCCTATTGTTCCAATGGCCCTTTGTTCGGTGGGCACTGGGTCATTAACATTACGAACAGACACTAGACACTTTATTCACGTCGACCTTGAAAGAGGCTGGAGTTTCTATCTATCTATCTATCTTTTTAAGCCCTTTGGAGATCACGCCCTTTCCCCCATGTGGTAATGTACCCATGTTTGCCTTATAATATTATAAAAACGGAATAAAAATGCTCACCCAAGCATTGTTCATTCACTCTAAAGCTTAACTTTTCTAGACATAATCTCTTATTCTCCACTTTGATGCTATCCCTTGACAGAATCTCAATGAGATTTGGAGGTGAGTAGGGAAAGCTCTGAAGAACCTTATAAAAACTTCAAAAAGTCATAACTTATTCATGCAGTATCTAAATAATATGTTTTAAGGTATGTTGAAGTCCTCTTGAAAATAGGGACAAGATTAATCAAAGTTTTAGTTACTTTAAGAACGCAGAGAATGGGTTTCAGCTAGGAGAATGGGCAATGGCTCACTGATGGCCCATTCACACCAAGAAGCTCCAGCACTTGCATTGCGTTCTTGGAATGCTGCAAAGTAAATTTCGAAAAAAATATACAATTTCTTGCTATATCAGAGCCTTGTTTCTTCCCGCTTTTAGCCAACTCATGTACGTTGGTGGAGCATAAATTTCTTGTGGCACCCAAAATCTGTTGGAACAACTTCTTGCATGTGTCAGGTCGAATTTTTTTTATAGGAGCACATTGTAGCTACCAAAAACTTACTTGACAAACGCAGATTCTCTGCCGCACTTGTGTTGGGTGACTGGTGTGTTTGGGCCATGATGGCTAGTTCACACCAGACACATGCGGTAGGATGTACGTGCATTAAGGCAAGTAGTTTGGCAAAATCAATTTTATTTAAATCTCCACAGTGCAAAAGGAACGCATGTAAAAAAGTGAAGCAATGCACAAAAATAAATAAATAAATAAATAAATAAATTGCAGTAGGGAAGTGCATGCATTTAGTGGTCAACAGTGTTTGCATTCATGGGCCATTCACACCAAAATTTCACTAAGCGTTTGCGTTCCACAATTGCAAGAGGTAATTTCCACAAACAATAAAGATTTCACAATGCTTATCAGAATTTGTCTTCTCTCATATTTAGCAAACGCAAGCATAACATTCAGTAGCCTTCCAAGAGGCTGCCTTTTAGTTTCATCCACCTTTATATATGGAGTGACCAGTGATTTGTAATTGAATGGACTATTGAATCAAATAAACAATTACAAAACACTGTTGAATTGTAATTGAGTGAGTGCTTTTGATTACTGCTCACCATGGTTGATTGCTCTTGCTTAATGCCACCTGCCCCCATAGCTACTAGTGTGATGTGGAACATTCCACATCATTTCATGCGGGGGATAAAATGATGTGGGATATTCCACATCATTCTGTTGGGAGAAGGCAACAGTCTTATAGGCTACTGAATGTTATGAGTGCTTTCCCCCAATGCAAACAATAGTGCTCTTCTTATTTGCATCTGATGCAAGAAATTACATGCATTCTTGTCACTGTAGATTGTATTAAAAAACTAATTTTCTTTCACTCCCAAGTTTGTGGAAAAGTTATTTACAGCACTGCAAGTGCGGTAGCCTCGCCTCACCTCGCCTCTAAGGGCGGGACGATTTTGGACCCTCGGCTGTCCTCTAACTGCCCGCCCCTTCCCCTGCCCGTGCCTGCAGTCGGAGCCCTCCATTCGCTGCAACACTGCCTGCGTTCCCGATGGAACGTTCCCCGCGCTCGTTCTCCCCGCCCGTTCCCAATCGTTCCCCCGCTCCCCGCAACCCCATACCCGGCAGCAAAGAACCGCCCTCAAAACCCACGCGATGTACTCTGTTCACGCCCTCGAAATCCCGCACTCCAAAACTGGGAGCATAATTTGGGAACATAATCAAGCCCCCACTCCCATATGCCAGCAACTCCAAGCATAAAAGGGTTACCATCCCTCTCCTTTCCAATAAGAAATACGGATATGAGGAATTGATATTATTTAGTATTATTATATCTTAGAGGTACGCAAGTGGAAATAGATTACAACACAAGTTGAAACATAATTTTTGGATGAAGAATGAATTAGTTATAAATTTTCAAAGTTGAAGTATGACACAACCCATTCACGTCATATAGGTACACCCCTTTCTGTCTAAAGAAGATTTGTATTGCACACACTAAAGATGCTTAAACCAACAACAACAATGAACCCATAACCACTAATCATACATATAAAATCAAGATAGATGAATACAAAGTAATAAGGTAGTCAATGCAAAACCCAAAACTCAAACTTTATTCCACAAACATTTCATGGTCACAATTTTTGCAATGAATAGAGTTTGATCCTCCTTCTACCAATGTCTTTGTGGCACATATATCACAAGTGACCTTAGGCAATTTACGAAAAATAGCCCTTTTTTGCTTGGAGTGTGATACAAGCATATGAGGGGGTCGTCTCAAAGGGGGCCATGGAGCACTTCCTTCACCAACTTCGGAAATAACTCGTTTCCTCTCATGCCCTATTCTTGTACGCTTCACATTCTCTTCTATGGAAGAAATAGAACCTTGGAGGGGGAGATCGATTGTCTTAGGCCTTTCAAAACTTGAAGGCTCTAAAAATGTGGCAATACAAGCTTGAAGAACTTGCAATTTCCGTTTCATCTCTTCTTCATTATCAACATCTAGAGAAGTTCTACATAATGAATTGAGTTTACTCAATGACTTGAGCACCTTCTCTCGCATGACATCATTTGAAGTAGCCTCTTCTATTGGTTCATCCACTTGAGATGGACTCCTAACATCTATGTTTTCCATGTTGGATGCAATATGCACTATTTCTTCCAGAAGTTCATCGTCTTTAGGCTCCTCAAAAAATTCCTTGACTATAGATTGTACCCCAAATATATGCTTGCACGTAGAGACTATATCCGGACAATTACAATAGTATGTTTTCAAAGACACACTATATCAAAGGGTAGGGTTTGTCTCACTTTTGATATGGAATAGAAGATGTTCCTTGTCAACCACCTCCAAAACATCCGTTGGAGAGGATTGATAAGCTTTAAAAATCCTCTCTCCTCCTTTTAATCGATGTCAATGAGCTTTGTCATTTTCCCTTCTTATGAATCGCTTCGAATTACCTACACGTTAAACAAGTAAAATTCAAATTAATATCACATAAGAAACACATGTGTAAATTATGATAATCAAAAACAAAAAAATGAATTATGCAAAAAATAAATAAATTAAGGAACTTACTTATTCATTGAGTCATTTTGGATTGACTCAACAATGTGGGTTGACCCAAATGGGTGCCATCTTTGGCACTTCCGATAATTGTCACAATTAGGTCTATAACAGACCGGTTGACCTTTCCTCGGAGGAGAGTATACTTTATCAACTCCCAGTATCGTTCCACATGGTTTGTTGTGTCCATGCCACCATATGAAAAAAGTCTCCCAAATCGAGGCCACAATCTTCTCCAAGGCACATTAATTCCGGCCCATCCGGAATTAATGTATGTAGCAAATGCCGGATTGTGTTGAAATTCAACACAAAATCGTCTCAAGTTCTCATCAAAATGAGTCTCACTAGGACAAAGCATCAAGACGCGTAAGGCTCTCCATACACGGTATTTGTCCTCGTTTGGGATCCGGGTGAGTAAATTTTCACATCATGCTTTCATAACATGGAAGTGACACAAAAGCACCCTTCCACCGGTTTGTATCTTTGCACCCCCCTCACGAGTCCAACAATGGACATCATTGTTTACAACTTTTTGATTTGCATTCAATGATGTCTTGTGTTTATCAATAACAATGGCGGAAGGCCTAATTTTCTCCAACGACTCAAACACATGATTTAAAGCTACTTCTATAGCGATACCCTCATGTGCTTGTTTAGGAACATTGCTACAAAGCATATAAAAAACCGGAATTCCTATTCCATCTTGATTTGGCACAATTGCCGCATAAAGCGGCAATCCAAATTGATTAGTGGAAAAACTGGAGTCCAAGACCCAAGAGTTGTTACCGGAAAACCTTTGAGCCGAGTTCTTCATGAACTCATCTTGAATAACAACCACAAATGGTCTCTTTCGTGAGTCCTTGTCCGTAGGAACAAATGGTCGGTAGTATAGAATTTTTTCTTGGGCTTGGAGTCTAGTGATCTCGATATTGGCCGCACCCCAATCGTCCTTACGAAGTGCATCTACATGCATAAAAATAACAATCATATGTATATTAGAAGATCAAAAACCTTATAGATTTATGAAATCAAAAGCAACATCAACTACAATCACAAGAAAGAAAATAGAGTCAAAGCAGGAAATAACATACCGTTTATTCTCAAGGAATATGCAAGAATTTGCACTTCCTTTTTTATGATGAAGAACCTATATGTCGCACGTTCTACATCCGTCACCCTTTCACTAAACATGTCTTGTGCCCTCTCCGATGCCGTTTCTACGATTCGTGGCGAATGCATGTATTTTAGATTCTCCATGACCCACGCTATCACGTAAGGGTGCACGGGTAGAAAAAATAGATCCGCATCGGATCCCGGGTTGTGACCACTGTGTTTGCTATGAATATATATAGTGCAATGTTCCCGGGTCTTTGGTTCCACTACTTTTATTTGGATCTCACAATCACATAATCTAGAAGACCTATCTCTTCTAGAGTCTTTTCGATCTATGGGTTTCACATCACTCCCTTTTCTATGAGGACGTTTCTTGTTTCCATCCCGGTGACAACGATAATAAGTCACCGTTTTCGTTTTCCATATACAGCATTTATAACGTCTTTTTAGCACAATGTGTTTTGTGCAAAATGCATCAAGGGTTGCACTTAGGTCCTCTAATGAAACCGTTATTACTTCATCCCCAATTTCTTGACACACTTCATAAGAATTGACACAATCTTGTATGAATGAAGAATTGATACCTCCCACATTGATATCCGTACTCCATATGGGTACGAATGGCATTTGTCGTCAAATCGATTGACAAATGTTTTCCATTTCCATCAACATGTCATTTCTGCACAATCGAATGTCAATACTCGATTGATGGAATTTGTCTATCCTTTGTGTCTTTCAAAGGAGACAATGCAAAGACACCACAAACTTCTACAACTTTTAATTTTCCTTGAATTTTTTTCCACCTCTCAATTGTATGGGTTTCCACGTTCTTAATTGTCGAACGCCCATGAAGGTTTGAGAGGGGACAAAAAAGAGGGTTTGTTTCACAAATTTGGTGAAATGAAGAAAAATATCCCCCCCTTAGGCAATCAATCATAAGTGTAATGGATTGGAGGGTGAAATGTACATACTTTGAAAACGTTTCAATGGGAATGTCCTCAAAGGATGATGAAGAGAACTCATGAGGTGTTGGAGTTCCAATGTTGATATCCTCAACACCTTCCATCAACAAGTCCTCCCAAGGCTCCAAAATCTCTTCAACTCCTTCCTCCTCATCCATATCCAACTCCCCATTTGATGATAAGAAATAAATTTCTTGGAATGTTGAACTTTCAACATTTTCATACACACCTTGGAGAAATTCCTCCACCCCCACCAACTCATTTATGTCATCCTCAAAATCGGAAGGGTAGAAATTGTCATCCTCCATGTGGTCTCCATCATCCTCCATCCTTGACGTCAAAGCTTCACAAAAGCTCTATAAATACAACCCCCATGTGCACATACACACTCACATTTTAGAACAATGTGTGCAATTAAATAAGTAAACCCTATATTTGTGAAACCCTAAATCTATACAACCTAATTGTATTTCTTGAATTTTGAGGTCTATATTCAAGTTTGTAAGCAATGCAAAAGCAAAGCACACAATTTGCAATCAAGAACAATAATATCCATAATAACAAAGACATAATAATAATAACCCTATTTTTCGTCAAAAATGACACTTACAAACTTATTACAATACATTGTACGTACCTTGTGACGGGGTAGACTTTGGTGGCTCACTTGGAAGAAGGGTGTGAAACAAGGACAAGAAGTGGAAGCAAGGGAAATAATGAGGGCATGTGGAACCACCTTGTGCTTGGAGTTGCTGGCACATGGGAGTGGGGGCTCAATTATGCTCCCAGTTTTGGAGTGCGGGATTTCGAGGGCGTGAACAGAGTACATCACGTGGATTTCAAGGGCGGTTCTTTGCTGCCGGGTATGGGGCTGCGGGGAGCGGGGGAACGATTGGGAACGAGCGAGGCACGGACGACGAAACAAGCGCAAGGAACGTTCCATCGGGAACGCATACAGTGTGGCAGCGAACGGAGGGCTCCGACTGCAGGCACGGGCAGGGGAAGGGCGGGCAGTTAGAGGACAGGCGAGGGTCCAAAATCGTCCCGCCCTTAACCCTTAAACGTACCACTCCTTTGTAGGAAAGTCAAACTACACAATTTAGCCTTCAAGATTTATCAAAATATATTTTGTAATATTTTTCATGCATGGAATTGAATGTTTTCTATCAGTCTTCAAATTTTCAGATTTTTTTGATTTAATACGGCCTTTTTAACAAATTTTTAAGTCAAATACTTCAAAAAATAAATTTTATTACAAAAAAGCTTTAAAAATTTAATATTTTTTTGGGAGCAGGTACAAATTACAATGGAGAATCACATGATATGTTTTCCATAGAAATTTTTTATTTAAATTTTGAAATTCGAAAGGTGAACATCCTTTGTAGTGTAATTCAAACTTTGAGCTACAAAGCTTGCACAAGCAATAAAATACTCAATAATTGGAATTTTTAAGATTTAAAAAGTGGAGTACAAACTAGACTTAATAAACTTCATTTTCTTAGTTGGGTGTATTAGCAACAAAAGTCATCTTCAAGATCAAAATTGGGTTTGACCAACAAACGTCCAGAAACTGGATGCCTGGACGTTTAGAGGTTAAAGACGAGGGTAGCCTCGCTGGTGTAAATGGTCCATCAGAGAAGACAAACTTCAACGGTGCGCAAATTATATTTTAGTGTATATGATTTAACCTGCATGTGAAACGCAAGTGCGGCAGAATGGGCCATGAGAAAGTGGTCAGCCCAGCTTGAAACAGTGCCATTAGAAGATAAGGAAATGTATGTCAGAAGTCAGAACCACCAACTCACTGCCAAGGCTTTTTATATATATATATATGTTTTAATGTTCACCACAGTATCTCAAAAGCAGGCCAACTTGAAGCGGACTGAGTCCCGGTCGATAAAAGAGAAAAGTGACTTAACAGGAAACTGAAACCGGAGAATCAGAGTATCAAAGTGGGCTCCATTTGTGAACTGCTTTTTCGGTGGGTCTCTTTGTCGTGGCGGTCACATGCTTCTCGTGACCCACCAAAAGATTCCAAAGCATTTTGGAAAAGGATTATTATTTTTTTATTTATTTTTAAACAAATGACACACATTTCACTTCCATTTTGGAAAAAGATTCAGTGGATGTAAAGTCAAAAGAGATTACACTCCCAGATTGCACTTAGGGCCGGCTTCCATGTATGGGTGGTCGGTCCGCAAACAGTGGAAGCTCCACCGAAATGGGTGAACAGAGTAGAATCCAGGAGTATATTTTTCAATTCTACCGAAATGGGTGGAGTATGGGTGGTTCTTGAGACCTCATTTCTTGTCTTGTAGTGCCTTTCACCCAACCGATTCTCACATAGAAGCTTGCCCTTAGAGCATGCCAGCACAGGTGTTTTGGAGGGACCAACGCCAAGATTTGGTGTAGTCATCTCCACTTGCTTCGAAGTTTGGCCCAACAACTACCCACTAACGCTAAAAAATAGTATTTGGAGCCAAAGTTTGAGGTTTCTCCGTCATCTACAGAAGCTTTGGCACAAGCAAATTTCTCACACCAAGCGAGCATCTTTGCTCAATCAACAATTAAATAACGAGCTTGAAGACTATTCACCAGCCCGTGCTTCAAGGTCATCAAGTTACTTTCATAAAATCTTTTTTTTATAAGTTGCCTTGGTGTTCGCACGAGTGTTGTTCGGCTACTTTTTGTCTAACATTCCTCTAAATTAAAAATGACCCTCAAATTAATGTTTGGCGTACATATTTGGTCTGGAGCTGCAAAGCTTGCTCGTATATGCTTAACCCCTAAACGTCCAACCGTCCAATCGTCCAAATTTTGGACGATGAACAAATTTGAACTTCGTTTCTTCATCCATCATGCACTTTTTGCAGTTACTGAATTTTTTATGGGAAGTTAACTTCATGCATGTTTGATCCGATTAGATAGGAGATGATTTGTGAAAATTTTATGCCTCCTTTTATGCCACATTGTTCCACCAATTTTTTTTGAAGATTTCAGTGTAAAAGTGCAAGTCTTAAAAAAGTCAACTCATAAAATCAAGCAACAAAAGAATCTTTAAAAATCACTATAGTTAGAGTGTTACATTTCAACCAATCACAACAAATTTCATTCTTAGATTGTCAATATCTTATTCGTAATCAAATTACAAAAGAGTTTTGAATTTTAAGTTTCAAATTTTATTGAAAAATATTGGTAAGAGCAATTACAGATCTAACTGTATGGATAGAATCTAAAATTTATAACGTACAACTTTTATTCATACATCAAGTTCAAAATATCCCTCTTAGTTGCATTTAATGATACATCTTTGCAAAACTATCAAATCTAGAGGGGTGAGGATGTTTAAGGGTTAACTACACTAATTATCCCATTCAGTGAGGGAAGGTTTATAGTGCGTGTGGTAAATTAGTGAAGATGATACTAAGTATCATTATGATGTAAAATTAGCATGATAGGAAGATTTCAACCACTCAGTAAAAAAGTCAGCCCTCACTAATTCTGCGATTTTACAAAATATTGTGTGCTTCGAGAATTAGTACCACGCACATTAAATGGGATAATTAGTGTACCTTATTTGTGCCATGTGACCTATTTGTGACACTTTGTGATCATTGGCTTACATTTGAACATTTGGTATGTATATGATTGGTATATAGTGGCACAAATTAGGTGATTTTTGGATTGTGGCACAAAGAGAAGGGTTTACTTTAACCCTTAATAGCATCGCCAGGCACCCTTTGCGTCAAGTGAACTCGTCAAGTACAAGATGGCGTGTTCAAGTTTGGAAAAGCTTAATGCAACGAGTTTGTATGCGCCACCTAGACCAGGTGAGGAGCTATGCCAACCGCCAAGAATATTGTTATTTAATTCAACTCGGACCTATAGTCCTTTCAAATCCACTTAGATTCGGTCAACCAAAAGGCACTTGGAGGGATTTGAAGCGGCTTGTATCATCCCTAGTGAGGCAAGGAATTTGAAAGGACCAAACACATCGTTACCATAGGCGACAACGTGGTGGAGAGCTCCGAGGAGCACCCTCACGCTGCACGTCGTTAGTAACACTATTGATGCTAGTAATGGAGATGCTCTAAAGAACCAAGAAGCTTGAATCGGGCCTTTTAGCATTTTTGAGTAGTTCATATGTGGACTTCCTTTAGTCTTTTTTTTTTTTTTTTTTGGAATCAACACTTGCAATGTTCTTCATTGATTGTAGTGACAGAGAATTTGATTGTAAATGAATTATTATTCAAAATATAATTGATTGAATTTTTCAATTGAAAACCACAAAGGGTCCATTGGTCCTTTAGAGACTAAGGTAGCAATTAGAAGTGGGTTGGTATCCTATGATGTGGTCAGTTTTGACATAGATTAATTTGGTTTTGTCAAAAAAAGTTCCACGTGTCATCTTGTTATTGGTTTAGGTGGCATGGAATTTTCAAAATCTAACGTGGAAATTCAGTTTCACCACCAAGACATCTCAATGAGACCCTCGCATACATTAGTCAAAAATTAGGAGGAGGTGCACATGGAATTGGGTTAAAAAAATTAAGGGCTCTAGGTTGAAAATAGTTTTGATTCAGGATCATACATAGAGAGTAATTTCAACTCCTTAAAAACAATTTCAATTGTGATCCCCTTTTCTTGGTTGAAATTTTACAGTATTGCATTCAACAGTGTCCCTTCCCACCCTCCAGCTCAAACTAATCCAACCCAACCAAACACCCTATACGACCCTTAGTTAAGTAAAATTTTGTTAACAACACTCAATTTGGTTGAAAGACTAGTGTGAAACGGGACATTTCCTAATCAATGTCAAGAGGTGCAATCAAGCACCTCACATTGCCAAAGGTGCAGAAGTGAGGCCCCACCACTAACTTCATCTTTTGGGAGCCATCGCGGCTTACCTTAGCACCATGCAAGAATGACAAGGGAAAGCACCCCTCCTCCTAGTACTCTTTGTGGTCTTTGAACACTTTCTAGACACACTTTTGTTTTGAAAGACCAATCTCTTTGGCATAATCTAGAAATTGTTCCTCAAGAAAACCCTTAACATTACAAAAAAATTTAGGCTTCTAAAAGGTTGTTAACTCATCCAAAGTGCCATTCAAAAATAATCGTATAATAATAATAAATTTAACAAAAAAGAATCTTTAAAAAGTAAAATTTGACGTGGCTCCATTTCGGCCACGTCAAATTAGATTTTTAATATATTTTTTGTAAGAAATTAATTAATTAATTAATTTTTTTAAATTTTGGAATTTTGGAATTTTATTATTTTATTATTTTTGCATGGCAGTTTGGTTGATTTCACAACCTTTTGGAGGCCTTAATTTTTTTGTAATGCTTTCAACCAACGTAACATCTAATTCACTTGACCAAATCTTAAGAACAAGCCAATTTCCGTGTAGATCATGATGTTGAATTCACTTTTCTCATTCCAACCTGTATTGAGAAAGTTATGCCCTTTCAAAGATTGGGGTCTTTAAAAGATGGAGATTCCAATTCTCACCTCCTTTGTTGGGCCATAACTTCTAAACTTCAATATCACATTCCAATATCTACAAAGAATATTAGCTTGTGTATACCAATAGAGTACATGTAATTCGACAATTTCCCCATGACAAGTTTTGTACATACGTACATTGGTTGCCAAAAGTGTGATATAAAAAGGTTTTGAGTGTACATCCCTGAGTTTGTTAAATTCTTTCTACCTCTTTATTGTCTGACAGTCTACCATTGTGGCCTTGGTGTGTACACTCAGAACTCTTTTATATCACCCTTCTCAGTGTACAAACAGTTTTCAAGATTCTATTTTTCACCATTGAAAACCCTGAAAAAGCAATTTCCCAAAAATATCGACATTTGTTTCTTAAAATACTATCTGCCCATCTACGGTATCCTGCAGGTATCGCCAGATTCTGGATGAAACACATACATTTGGATGAGCAAATGCACATATTTCATCTTGTTTTACAAATTCATGGATAGCTTCAGCGAAGATAGCAAATTGCAGCTACAGTAACTTGGAGAAAGGGAAAAAGAAATCACTGCGGCGAACTGACGCAAGCTCACAGGACCACAAGTTCCAGGAACACAAAATCCAAGAGCCTGAATGATACCTACACTACATACATTACAGAAGACAAAGAATAATCATGTTGATGAAACGTCACTATCTGTAAAGTGCCAAAATTCACTGTCAGATAACAACCTAGCCGGCTCTTGCATCCTTCATACTGACCTCAGAAGAATACTACAATGATTCAACACATGAAAAAGTACCGGTCAACATGGAATAGAAAAGTCAGTAGCATGAAACTGGAACCAGTACATGACTCCTGTCATTTCCAACACATGATACACATGATACACAACACATGATACACAACACACTACTGGGATTCTACGATCGAATCAAAGAGAAGATGCTGCATTGATCTTTTTTTGCTGCTTTGTCAGTGATTGAGAATTAAAGATGCTCACTCAAGCAGATAAATAAATACAGTGGTTCACTAAGATAGCTAGGGAAACAATCGAAGCATATATTTTCTGCTCAAAGTCAGTTCCATGGTCAAATAAGGTTTGTACAGGAAGAGCTAGCCAATAGGAACTCAAAAATGGGAGCTAGGAGGAGCAAAATAGATGACCAAACCTCTGTTAGCCATTGGGAAATTGAGCGGGAGTGACAGGGGGCAGTGCTTGTAAAATGAACCTTTTGCTGTTCCTGAGACCCGGCGAAGACGGAAATGGCTTTGTGAGTTCTCCAGAATGACGGGGCGGTGTGACACGTTTCTGCTTTGGAGAGCAAGACTTCGTCGTCACAGTGCTTCGGCTTGGAGAGCTCATCTCGTCTGCATTATTATCATTATTATCATTGTTTATGTTTTTATTGTAAGTCTTGGAAAACTCTAGGCTGCCATTGTCCTCGTTTCCAACCTTCACCGACTCTAGTTCACTTTGGAGGCTCTTTGCTGCAATTTGGGTTGCAGGTGTGTTGTTAAGTTGGACAACAGGGATTGTTGGAGGAGTGTCGAACCGAAGAGGTGACCGTGGCGCAGGTTGCCTGAATCTTGGCGAATGAGGCGACCACGTTCTGCACAAAATGTGTCTCAGCATTAGTTAGTGTCACAATTTGAGAATGGCTTGGTAAATGGACTATTTCAAACTTTAGTGAATCCAAAAGTAATACAACTTTAGTGAATCCAACAGTAATAAAGCTTTAGTGAATCCAGCAGAAATAAAAAATTTAGTGACTCCAGAAGTGAAACCTTTAGTGAATCATGCTTGGTGAACTTTAGTGAACTTGGAGAATGGCTTGGTGAATACCGGTAGAATATTTTTGAACTCTAGTGGATCATGCACATGTGAAACAAAAAAGCCTGCAAACGGGAGTAAGAGAGCCACAGCCACTCAATTGCTTGCCACTTTAGGTGGATACTAACTCCACCGAATGGTCCAAAGAATAGCTCCACCGAAAGGTCCAAAGAAGAGTCTGTTTAGGCCACGAGGGCCTACCAACAGCACTCTTAACAGCCCTCTTAACAGCACTCTTTATTCACGCCGGTTATATATATATATATATATGTGTGTGTGTGTGTGTGGGGATACTAGCTAGCACTAGATATTGGTGACGTAACAAATTCTCCATGATCGGAGAGGAATCATTATAAAGGAGTTGTCAGTTACTCCCAACTGACAACCAGGTGTCACACCATTTTCTTCCCATTCTCGAGCTTCAGAAAATAGGTACGTGGCACTTTCTCCTTGAATTGTGGAGGACCCATTCTCTGAAGATTGAGAAGTTTCATTCTCTTACGAAGATGAAGAATGGGCGTGAAGATTGAGAAGCCGTGGCCATTCTCATTCTTCACACGGTCTGAAGGGGAGTCACACCTTCATGGAGAATGGCCAGGGTTGGTTCAGTTCTCTCCCCAGGTTCTCAATCTTCTCGGAAGAGGTGTGACACCCCTATATTAATCAAAGCTTTGAGGGTTTATTTTAAAGGGTTAGAGGACTATCCATTCTCGAAAGTGAAGAAACTTAATGCACGTATCTGGGTCCCACCAATATCATGATCTAGGCTTTAATTTCTGTTCTTTTTTCCAGAAGCCAACGGAGATATATACAATTTTAATGCAGTCTTGATGAGAAGAAAACCACAAACTTGAATCTAAAAAGTAAAAGGATTTCAGAGTGGTTGAAATACCTTGAATGGGGAGATTCAGTCCTCTGGCTACTGAAAGCAGGAGAAGGAAGAGGTCGTTCGGAAGTGACACAGGAGGAGCCCGGAGTTGGTTGCGAAGTAGTCAAAGTAGGCAGGGGAGTGAGAGTGCACAAATCAGTGAGACCTTCCCAGCGTTGGTTACCGATTCGTGCAAACGTTGGGGTGGTCATGGGAGACTCTCCAGCTGAGCCGTTCATAGAAAAGTCCGAGTCACTTTGGGGAGGGTGAGGCACTAGATCAAAAGAATCCAAGGTATTGGAGAAGCTGGTAGGGGACTTGGGAGGCTTCGTTGACGACACAAGATGCGGAGCCAGGGGAGACGAAGCTGCACAATGCTCATCCGAAGAAATTCGCTTGCGCCCTGTAGACCTCAGTCTCAGCATAGAACGTCCATGTCTGCGAGGTGCAACAGAGCATTGAGCATCAGGCAATTATGCCGAGACCAGATGAAACAAGAACTCATTCAACTTATCCCCTACAGGACCAAGAAGCCCGAATAGGGTCTAATTATCTTTTTTAGCAGTTTTAAGATAGCGTCCTGAAACGGATAAGTTAAGCTTTCTAGCCTACATGCGGTAGGAGTAGAGGGCAAATAGTATTTTTTCTTCATAAGAAAATTGAAATCTTGAAGAATGCAATTTTTCCCCTAATTTTATTCTAAAAAATGAATTTCTACAAATTTTCAGAGTGACAAGTTAGTCATCACCCAAAACCGATAACTAGACTATCCCAAATCTGTGAACATATGATTCCACAAACCGGCCCAAATTCTACAAATTTGAGTGGTTGACACACAAATGGCATCGAGTTTGGCTGTTTACCATTATGGGTCAGTCTACACATTGGTTTTGGTGTATTGACCGTTTCAGGACATTCTACCTTAGGTCTTATGAGGACTTCCTCTTGTTCAAATTTACTTCTCTCTTGACCAACACATACAATATTCCACACCTATTACGGTGATATAAAACTTGGTCCCATCTGAATTATAATTTTGCAATATGATCAACTAAATTTGTCATTTTCAAACCTTGGTTCTTTAGAGGTTAAGAACATGAGAGAAAGAGCAACTAAAGGACCAAGAAGGGCTCCCAAATGGGGCCTCATGTTGTTTAGCAGTTTCGATTAGCAGTTTCGAGTAGGTCACATGAGGACTTTCTTCTGTTTAATTTTATTTAATTTTAACTGCAAGGGCCATTTTGACTAGGTTCAAATTTGGCCCCACGGGTCTGAATTATTGATTTTTAACAATATGATCGATCAAAGTGGTCATGTAAAAACCATGAAATCCCAATCTTTTAGGTTTAAGACGGTCTCTTAAGCAAATGACAGCATGATGAAAATACAAAGTAGTCAAATACCCGTCATGTTCGAAACTTGGGGTGATTGGAGACAGATTTGGTTTTCCACTCATCCTATTGAACAGCTCGATGGGATCTTCCACCTGTGACTCGTCCCGAGAAGAAGAGATGACCTGCTCTACCTCCTTCTCCTCACCCTCTGCAGGCCCTGCATTGCAACCAAACACAGAATCATTTCACACAAATTCCTCAATCACTGTTTCACAGTTCATCAGCTGTTGGACATCATTTCAGAAGGTGAACCACCAAATGTTGCAATAATAATACAAGATTGAAGCGCAACCAGTAAGTGGAAAGGGTCTTCTAACTTGGGAAAGAAAAAGAGATGGGCTTCATTCCATTGAGCAATACCTTCCTTCTTGCCGTACATATTCTTGCAACCTTCACAGCGGCATCCCTCTGAACACCCAACGCCGGCCTGTCCACCACAACAGCACTCCACTCAGTTTTAGAAATTTGAATCAAGAAGATTCTACTCCACAATGTTCAGAGGAAGGAGAGTTGGTTAAAACTTGGGTCAAGATAAAAGTAGTGATTACCTGGAAACACTCGCAGTACTTTTTGAGACATAGTGATTTTTTGCAGTTGCAACCACGCTTGTGTCTGGCTGAGGCTGGAGTATCCAGAGCCTCGTCCTGCACAGTAACCAGTACACCGTCAACTAAAAGAAAGAAAAGGCTAGCATGGTCGTCGTCTACATGATTGGCATACTGCAGTTCAAAGGCAACACAAGACAAGTTTCAGCATAGTTACCCCAGGGACAGGGGAGGCCTCAGCAGCCTGAACAATCTTGGGGGCAAACGCCAACGGATTCCGAGATTCAATTTGCAGTCTGGTATTCCGGACAGTGTCTTCGTATTCAGGTTTGTTGAAGCAGTGGCGGCATGCACATGAACCTACGCAGTATATACCCGCAGCAAAACACTCACAGTACCTGCCAAGAAAAAAACATACAGTAAGCTGCTTGCCGGCACCCTCCCTTAGTTTTAGCCCCTGGTTGGCTCTAGTTTTAAGAAAAATAATTTACAAATGAAAAATAAAAATAAAAGGTAAGCTAATTGTTAGTTCTTGTGGAACTCCCGGTCCCTTTCACCAGATAGTTTCTCTTCCTTAGTTCGCTGCTTTTGTACTTGAATATGATCCTCAGTTTCAAAAAAAACCAAAAATAAAATACAGTAAGTTTATGTGCCGGAAGGCATACTTGAGTAAAATCGCTTCGTTTACACAGAGAGCCAACGTTCAGATAGGTCCAGACCAAGCACTCCATCAGTAAAAAGAAACGTACGTAATAAAGTTCAGAGCCAGCATACTAATTCCGAAAAGCCGAATTGTAGTGAGAAAGCTTACAATTTGAGGCACTTGGATTTTTTGCAGTTACAACGCTTGCAGCCGTCTGCTGGTTTTTCCCCCTGAGGAGGCGCAGTAGGTTTCCGTCTAGACAACCTAGGAAACAACGTCTCCAGCGTTAGATAGCCCATGTGTAATCAAAACGCACGTTAACCCTTACAGGACATGGCTTTCCTGCTTTCCACACTCAAAATCTCTTTTAAACTCCATTTTTCAGCATGATTCTCTGTTTAATTTACTTTGGTTCTATTCTAAAGAAGTATAGATGCTTTAAATGTTTCGGCATTTAAAAAAACCCCATTTGGTTCAATAGAGTAGAAGTTATGAGCAAGCTTCTCCCCCAAAAAAGAAAGTAAGCCCGCGGGGCTTAGTATGTCCTTTAAGGGTTATTGATTAACGCCCAAAGGACCAAGAGGCTCAAAGTGCTTTCCGTAGTTCATGGATTCTTAAGTGGGTCATATGGGACTTTCTTTTGTTCAATTTTGTTTATTCATTGACCACAAGATCCTTCACTGATTCTGGTGATATACAACTCGGCCCTGTCTGAATTACAACTTTCACAAATGATCAGTCATTTGCAATCTCGGTTACTTCATGAGGGGTCTAATTTAAATTGTTTGCAACTCACCGTCTTCTTTTGGAGCTCTGCGGGCTGTCCAAAACATCATCAGTGGCTTCCTCCTCCAACTCTTGTTGATGCGAATGGGATCGTTTCTGTCCTCGAGGGCTCACAAGCCTGGGTAGATTCGGAATGGGAGTCAATGCTAATGTCTCTTCCAACGGTGGCAAGTTCTCAATGTTGAGAGACGTGAAATCGGGAACTATGGGAATATCCACTAGACTTGGTGCATCAGCACCAGCGCTGTTGTTTCTCTCGCTTGGAGTAGATGACACAGTTCCTTGATTGTGGCCCTGCCCTGCAGCACCAGCTGAATGATCTTCCTTCGGAATCCCCAAGGCCAGCGGTTGTTGTAATCCTAGACTTGCTGCAAGAACCCGTTTCGCACTCTCCCCTCCATATTCACGCTTGAAGGACATGGTGGTAGTCAGAGAATTCAAGTGAAGCCCGATCCCAGTCCTTCGCACACGAGGACTCCGTCTCACACTGACTTCTGCTGGGGGGTTAACTCCAGAGTTTTGCGGTTTTGCTTCCCCAGTCTTCGCATTCAGAACGTCCACATTCTTTTCGTACGAGCAGCTAGGGAGTTGTTGCTGCGTCTTCGTCATGGCCCCAAGCGTGTCCCCTGCTAATCAAAGAAAAACATCAGTCATGATCACAAGACATACATCAACAGAGCAAGAGCTTAATACTTCAGTGTATCATGACAGGAAACTCAATCACCTAGGCAATACACAACGACGTGATGGGTACAACTTGTTCCTAGATATGCAGAATTGATTCTAAAGTTTCAATGCCTAGACAGCAATGTGGTGATGAATCTCTACCCTCCAAATGGTCAATTGTGCACCTATACAATAGTCTTCACCCAAAGGTACTTGGACGTTCAGGACTCACCCCTGGTATGTGTGCCGGAATCTGAAGAATCATTAGCATTTGAAGAATTGTCCACCGGAGTTTCCACTCTGCTTCCTGTTACATCAGGTACTAAATTGCCAAGAACAGGAGATGCGTCGTTGCCATCCGCAACAGTGGTTCCACTGCACTCTTTGAGCCTACTACCTAAAGATTTTCTACTGCCCACACCGCCAAGGCTTTTTCTTCTTGCTCCAGAAGCATCAAAGTCGAGACACCGTCTTCTAAAACCCCGCTGTCCTGCGGTGTCAACCTGCGGAATAGGCACCATATGCATCGAATGAGACACGGAGCTTTCAGGAAACAAAAAATAGATATACAAATCCACCTAAAGAGTTGGAAATAAGGCAAAACATTCACATGAGATGAGGGCACAGAAGGGACCAAGCAACTCATTAACCCCTGAGCGTCTAAAACGCCCAATACGGCCATCTGCACCACTGTACATTGCAACGGTAGCATTTTCTCATTTTACCTCGGTTTTCTGATTGCAGTACATCATTTTAAAGCTATTGTTCTATACTACAAGATCAACAGTGTCGATCGTGTCAAACTGAAGTTATTTTCACACAAGCAGCAGGGGGTCCAATTTTTCCTACACTACAGAAAATACACAGTGGATGCTTAGGGGTTAACAGAAACTGATTTGCGGTTCTAGTCTTGCAAAATCACGCATACCCTGTGCGAGAGAAGAGACTGTTGATGGTTAGCATTGTCAGTTGACAGAATAGCGCCATCGTTATGTGTGTTCTGAGCAGAGAGATCGAGTCCAGACTCTGATGCCATAGCATCCAGCAAGTCAGAATCCTGTTTCCCCGCCTCCTCTTCATTGACAGCGACCGCGTCACTTGAATCCTCTGACCACTCGCCTTTGTCCTGTCCCAGAGCTTCATTTCCAGCCAGAAAATATGCCATAGCTGTAGTATCATGGTCAAGTTCAGAAACTGTCCCAGGTTTAGCACTGAATCTCAACCCATGGTCTTGAGAATTCGGGTCATTCTGCTCTTCCACGCATTTCGACGACTCTTGGGTTAGATTACCTGGCAGCACACAATCCTGTGACAATGAGCTAGAAGTGGACTGCCTTCTTTGATCAGTGCTGCTCTTTTCAACAATCACTGCCGAGTCCAATTGTTCAAAACCTGTGAACTGAGTTTGGAAGCTGGCAGCAGTGGCAGCTGCTGATTCTGGATTGGGGTTCATGGCAAACATCCCAAGGTCTTCCACAGTGTAAGCATCATTCTCGTTTTTAGATGGCACTTCCTCGGTTTGCCTCCTTGAGCACGGAGTTTCAACTTGTTGTGGGGATGGTGATGGTGCATTGTCCGAAACGGTACTTGACGGATGCCATCCGAGGCTTTCTCGACCTTCAGCTTGGGCTTGCGCTGACGAAAGCTCAGCAGCCACAACCCTATTCATAAACCACATCAGTTACAGCAACACAAACAAACACAAACGACCAATACACGTACAACAATAAACACAGAGCTACTCATACCTCTTCAGTGAACTATTCGAGGACCTTCTGGAGCTTCGTGGAGAGGCAAAGATTCGAGGCTCAGGCGGAAACGTCAGCTCGTTATACGTCTGCGCATGGTGTATCGCCTTCGCTGGCTTGATTGGCGACAGATTGCATAAGTACTTAAACAATGGCGAATCCTGCACACGAATTCCACGCGTTTCAGACAAATTGCGTACGACGTACATACAATCAAATAGCCCTTCCCCAGATGAACGACCAAACCAACGTCAAGTGAAATTGCTCTATCAAATCACATTGCTGGCATTGCCTTTCAGGGCACCTTTCAGTGATTTACAGATATTAGTAAATTAGGCACAGACCTCGACATCAGTAACGGGCGGGATGGCCTCTCGCTTGTCAGGAGACCCCATATCGAAGCTCTCGGATTCCCTAACAACCTTCTCAGCCGCCGTTTTGCTTCCCCTGGTCAACATCGTGAAATGGGAGAACGAGGAAAACCTTCTTCCCACTCCTGAAGCAAAGTCAGTTCTCCTCCATCGGAGCAACAACTATCTCTACTCCATTGAATCGATGCCACCAAGAACCACTTCAAACCCAGATCATATCCAAGCAACAAGATCCTTCGCAGTCAATACTCCCGCCATTCAAAACCAAACCCACGCGTCCTATGTCCAGAATGTTTCAACGTCTGGACATTGAAACATACCAATCTACTTCGAGTTCATCGCGCATCGATTGTCATACTAAACAGAACAGAAGCACTCAACCCTGACAGGAAATCCCATTACTCCTCAATAACAGATCGCACAGACAGAGCTTCATCATCACAAAACGAAGGGTCTTCACACGGACAGCAGGATTTGGCCCATTTTTGCCGGGAGTTCGTGAATTGGCGCAGCTGGGAGGGTGAAAATTAGCCTGCAGGGCCGGAATTCGAGAAGAGAATGCAGGTGGGGGGGTGATGAAACAGGGACGATGAGAGCGGGAAGAAGCGATCGAAGAGGGCGGGGCGGGTGATGAGTCTGCGTCAGTCGCATACGACACCCGCAATTGGGACTGTCGCCGCGCGGGAACACGTTCTTTTTCCCACCCGGGCAGCGCCAGGGCAGCGCCTTCTTGGCTGGCACAAAACGGAGAGCCGCTAAATTTAGGGCGACTTCTGGAGGTTTTCGTGGAATGGACCTACTATGGAAGCCGGTTACCGTTCAGCTTAGGATGATGCCTGCCTTTTAGTGTTAGCCACTGTGCATCGTTCATGAGCTTGTCTTCCGCATTTATGTCAACGGCATTGAATTCCGCAGGGTTAGACAACAATCATCCTTTCATTGAGTGATCTGATATCTTGTGAGCGTTTTCTTCTTCAGTGCTTTTATGGAGGTGAATCTAGGGTTGAATTCATAGCTCTGCGACGCTCTGCAACTCGCCTGGAGCGGAGTTCCTGGACCGTTGCTATGGTGCGCTAGCTGCTTGTCGTTTTCTGACACTGAAACGATACATTTGAATGCACTGCACAGACTAATCTATACACTCTGGATGACCAGTCGCGAGTGATTGTTGTTCTAGGGTTTCGTTGATGCGAAGAGGTCTGCTTGAGAATATGAGAGGGGAACGAATTGCTGGATGAAACCAGAGTAATTGGAACGAATTTGATTCATCCAGTTGGGGTGCTCTGAATTCGCAGAGAGATAATCATTCTAGGTTTTTGGAGGTGCTGCTTGTCTCGTTCTGAAGTCGACAAACACTGAATTTGTGGTCTTGATGTGTTAGTGCTTGCATTTCAAAGTACTGCACAGACTAATACCGGTAGTGCAGTACCGTTCTTTGTCGGATGATGAGTCGTGGTTGTTCTAGGGTTTCGACAGACTGAAATGATATATTTGTGCTTGCATTTCAATGCACTGCACAGACTGCCGGTAGTATCTACACTTGGATGATCAGTCGCGAGTGATTGTTGTTCTAGGGTTTCGTTGATGCGAAGAGGGTCTGCTTGAAATTATGAGAGGGGAACGAATTGCTGGATGATACCAGAGGAATTGGATGAATTTGATTCATCCAGTTGGGGTGCTCTGAATTTGCAGAGAAATAATCATTCCAGAACTTGCCAGTGTTGGAGGTGCTGCTTGTCAATCGACAAACACTGAATTTGTGGTCTTGATGTGTTAGTGCTTGCATTTCAATGTACTGCACAGACTAATACCGGTAGTGTAGTACCCTTCTTGGTTGGTGAGTCGTGATTGTTATAGGGTTTCGTTGATGCAGAAGCAGGCTGTGCAACGTTGAATGTCGAACTGGAATTGCAGGTTCTGGAATTGTACGTAATCAACGAGATGTAGGCTTGACCTCAGCGTTCAAATATTGATCGATGATGAAGTATTTGCAGAATTCTTAGGGTTTGAGTCCTTCACTTTCAGGACTTCTGAAAGAATTGCAATCGTGGAATATGCCGCCAGTTAGAAAACCATAGCTTAATTTATTTTTTTAAATTATGTGTCTAATTCGCGTCTTGTGTGACTCTACAGGTGCAATGATGTTTGCGCTTCTGGCTCTTGCATTTGGTGCACCGACCTCTCTACAGTAAGTTGTACATTTCTCTCATCTTGACTATGAAACTCTTCCATAATAAAGAACAAGTACTGGTGGAATTCGTTCAAGCCATTTTTTAGGCTATGATTAGCAACTAATTCATACTTTTGGAAGTGCATCTCGAACGCTCCACTGGACCTGCTTCATGTCAGTGCTTGTGGTACGTTGCACACCTTTTTTGCTTCTGAATATAATTTATGGTAACTACTGAAGAAATTAAGTGGAAATAGCTAAGTTGCTACCTGCAGCAATAGTATTGAGAAGTCACTAACACAACAAGCTTCTAGTATCATGATCTCAGTGTGTTGAAAGACGATAAAACACACCAACTATTAGTAAAACCCTAAAATCCAGTCCCCCGTCCAGAAACACATGATGAAAAGTTCCCACTAACTTAAGACGCGGGACATCCAAGCAGTTCAGCGACACAAGATAATCGTCGGATACTTATGTTAAATCGACTCTTCGTTCACGATAGATTCTATGCCCAAACTACATGAAGATGAAATCAGGCAGATGTTTGAAATCCTGCGTAAGTCTCCCGAAAAGAATATCCCGTCACTTGCGAACCTACAATCCAAAAAGAGATTGGCCAAATTACTCGTTCGTAGAATGATTCGACTTGCGCAAAGAAGAATATCAGTTGATTTACTGCAAGCAAAGAAGATTATCAAAAACCCTAATTGTAATAACTGACCCCGTTCAAGACACAAATCTTTCAACAAATGCAACTCAATGAGATTTTGGTCCCAGGATTGCTAATTGACTGCAAGCGATCGAAGAAGCCATTAGAAAACCCTAATTGCAATTCTGCTGTCCGCTGGTACTACGACTGTATTCAAGCAGCCCGATCGTGAAGATACGGGTATCGTGGTTTGGTGCGCCGTGCAATTGAGAACGAAATCTCCCGTTGAAAATGCCCTTAAAAACATGCAAATGAATCAAAAAAATAAGTGAAAAAGCTACAGAACTGTATCAGCGACGATGTCGATCCCGTGATAGAAGCGAAATCGAAAGCAGGCGCCTGAAAATCCCGCCGCCTGGAGCCTGTCGACGAAGTTGCGCCATACATTCAATAGTTCCATTACAGTGATGCGTCCCTAGTCCTCAGGCTTCATACAGTAGTTGCAACTATCTTAGGGCCGCTTTACATATGAAGTCGAGCCCGTTTTTTCTTGGCCTCAATTCAACCAAATTTCAGCCCGTATTAGCCTTCACCCCTAAACGCATGAACGTGCCGTGGTAGCCAGTAGAATACGGTGTATTTAGTTGTATTTGGAATGGATCCACACCTTTAATGGGTTTGAGTGCATAAGAGAAGTTGAAAATTTAGATCAATGCGGTTTTAGTGAGCTATTAAGATCTCAATTTAGAGTTTCTTGTTGGTAGCAAATCTCAATTATACGACAACGTATATACTATCCCCATGGGACGTTTAAGGGTTAAGCGTACTCACTTTAATAAGATAATAACAGTGCCCATTTCTCCCATGTTTAATGGCATTGGGCCCTAAGAGATGAAGAAGGATGAAAGGAAGAAGAGATCAAAAAGAGATGTTTAGAATTGTAAACAATCCAAGAGTGTTGATTGTTGGAAAAAAATATTTTTTAATGTAAAAAATTATAATTATAAATAGAGAGAGATCTCAAAATGGGCCGAAGCCCACAAATTGGTCTTTCATTTTGGTTGCACCCGATTCTTGGAGTTCAGTCTGTGTCAAATCTTGTCGATTTTAATTAAATGGTTGGTTCGAAATTTTCACCCCAAGACTCAAATGGGGTAAAGGGATTGGGATAATTTTGAGATTTAAATCAATCAGAGGTGAGGATTCAAGCCCTCTTACACATCAAAACAGGGCCAACTTCGTATGTAACATGTCCTTTACATTAGGGTTCGATGGTTGACCCTATTCAAACTTCACAAATTTCAACGAATGGAATTGCTTGAATTTGGCAACTCGTGTCGAGCAGGTTTTTACTAGAGCGTGATCCAAACTTCTCCTTGTCCTATGTAGTAGTTTAACGTAGCTCAAATTTGGCGCTAAAAATAGGCTTGAGAAACCTCACCTTTGGACTTGAGAAGTTGAATAAAATAATAATATGTGAATTGGATACAAACCTAAGTGTAAAGTCATTAAGTCCAATTTGAAGACTTTCAAATTTGAACCCAATTTTGATTGAACTTGGACCCAAGTGTAAAGCCTCTAGGTCCAGTTCAATAGTAGATCCAATAAATAAGTATTTGAACAAACTTCTAGTTGTCCAAAATGAATGCTCCAAAAAATAGTATTTTTATTGAAGTAGACATTGGACCCAAAAAAGGAGTTGGTTTTTCAAAACTGGTACTCTTTTTTGGAACCTTTAGTTCAATGTTTGTGTTCAAAACTTTCCCTCTAAAAATAAGTCACTTAGACGCCACATCATTTTGGAATTTGGAGTAGTTTCTTGTTCCTGAGCCCTAATATAAAGCCCTTGGGTTCAATTTTCAACTCTCAGCTAACATGATTGTTAGGTATCAGGGTTTTTCTGGACCTTGACTCTAATGTAAAGTGTCCCTAAAGAGGACTTTAGGGTAGAAAGTGCAAAGTGATCCATTCTTCCAAATGAATGAAAACTTGTTCATATGGATGAAAACAATTCAATTGGATGTAGAATTGTTAAAATGGATGGAATTTTTGAGTTTTAAAGTACAAAAAAATGTGAGTGCCTAAAATTAAATTTTCAAAAAGTAATAAATTATGTTAATAGTGTGTTTAAAGCAGTAGTTATGATATGGGGTCATATTAGGTTGAAAAAAAATTAACAAGTTAGGTGATTTTTTCATGCATTAACAACATTTTTGAACTTTTTTTTCTTTAAATGCCTTATTGTTCCTTTAATGCAAGTTTTAATCACAATTAAGGCAATTCTTCTAGCCATTTGGCTTAAATAGGCTTTCTTGAACTCTAAACTATTTTATATAAGGAACTTAAAGTTTTAGGCTTGTACATTGTTTAAAATTGCCTTCAAAATTTTATTATGAGGGGTGTGCTATTTTTCTATTTCTATGAAATTTAGCCTTCTTGAAATTAGACAAATAGCGTCCTTGAAAACATCCACCCTGAAAACATCCACATGAACAAACTTAAGAGAATCTAATTCATCGAGGTGATGCAATGATGCACTAAAGCTTCCCACCTAACCCTCCATTTTTTGCATACGAGATTAGGAATGAAGTGCAAAAGAATTGGGATGAGTTTGAAATTCAATAAAATCATTGAAATTTAGCGCTTTTAGTGTGATAAATTTTCATGGAGAATGTAATGATGTTTGTCACTTATTGCAACTTTTATTGTGCAAAAAAAGATAAGGATAGCGTACACAAGAATTAGGTTGAAGTGTGAAATCTCTACACTTCTACTCTAAAAACTTTTAATGTTTCAATTGTATGGGACTTTCAACATAACATTCTTGAATGCCAAAGAAATATCCTTCTAGCTAAATTTGAATATGTAATAAGAGACCAAAATTGAAACAAATATAAAAGTAAGGTTGAAATAGAGTTGAGACCATATTGGTATTGTTTATGATGTTTGTACCCTGAAAAAATTTCATAAGAGTTTGATTGCTAACCTAAAACCACGCATTTATATCCCATGTCATGTATACTATAAAAGTGCTCTTTAATTAATTACACCTACATAACATTCTTTAGCTGCATTGACTTTGTTCCTTTTTTGTTTTTTTTTTCAACAGCAAGAAAGATTTTGAATTGAAAAAGTTTACAATGTTATGGAAAGTCACTATTTTATTATTGTGGGTTGATGCTTCTACAATAGTATTACATAAAAAAGACCAAGTTAAGGGAACTCAAGAATTGGATATACAAATGTATATCATCCATGTTGCAAACATCTTAACAATATTTACGAGATCTATTATTGCCAGGGTTGGATTTTCACTTTTAAACTTTTTGTATCCATGTTGTCACATAATGGTCTTCAAACAATTTTAGAATTCATTTGATGATTTATTGAATTAATTTATAAGTGTTGTTTTGAGGTGGAGTGTTACAAATGGATAAAGCGGTCTATTTTCTAAAGTAGTAAAAACAAAGAAGTGAAAAGATTTAAGAAAATGTTTGGATTGGTCATTTGTACCAACGTTACTTTAACCCTTAAACGTCAAGAGGGTCCTTGGAGGGCAACCCAAATAACATCTCTAAAACTCTAAGGCAACGACGTGCTTCTAAAATTTTATTTATTTTTAAATCAAAAATTAAAAATTAAAAACCACTAGCATGCCATCGACGCCACTGGCTAGCGTTTTTGCTATTTTTTTACTATAAAAAATGCTTTGTCTCTCTCAACAGTTGTTTCTTGATCATAGCTCTCCCTTTCCCCCAATTCCATTATTTGATTGAGGATTGTTCCACAATTGTTTAATTTAGGCGCAAGTTATGTTCTAGCCTCGCTTTTTCATCACCTTTCCAAAGCACTAATTCATTTCAATTTTGGTTGAAAAATCAACCTTTTTCTCCATTACCGGTACTCTCTCATAAACAAGCCTGTAGGGCTTGCTTTGACGTTTAAGGGTTAAGACACAACAATCTTGGATTGGTAGCTTTGGTTATCATAAACTATTAATGTGGTCTTGAATTCAAACTCTAATGTTGGTGTAATACCTACCACTAGCATAAAAAGGGAAGCAAAATACGCCAATACAATCTACTTGGGTGAAATATATGCATATCCTATTTATTATACATAATATGATAAGCCACATGGTATATCCTAAAATATAAAATATTTATTCATAAGATTTTCAAACGTCAATTTTTTCTTTAATAAATAAACGTTCCATAAAATAGTGGAAGACAGGGTACAACCAACTTAGAATCAAAACAACATAAAATAATAATTAACATTCATGAGCAATAACACAAAATTTAAAGCAAATATAGTTCCATCTAATCAAATTTGGAACCTATCAAACCAATAATTATCTACAACTACATATCAAAGTACAGTAGTTAGAAAACTTTTGCCAACGGTTTCCAATGATCTGACTATAATGGGTAGCATCCTCCATGCTCAAGAATGTTATGCCCACTGTTAATTTATTTGGCAAGTTGTCACTTTTTAGCAAATTTTTGTCCTGATTTGTCCTCGTACACTATATTACTTATAAATGAATGTTAATAGCAACTTACATTTATTCAATTAGAAGGAATATTTTACAATAATGTGAAGTCTATAAAAACCAAAAATCAAAATGCAACAAAGAAAAAGAAGTTAAACAACCATTTGAATGTTTAGTGAAAATATAATTGTATCTTACTAAAAACAAAAGGCTTTGAAGGAAATTGCATAGTAAATTACAGATGGACGATTGAGTAACTACTACGAACATATGCGACAACTCTTAAAAGTACAACTTTATGGTTTGTTTTCACTAGGCACCATATGTCATAGTTCCTACACAAAATAGCTTGTATTTTAATCCCTAAATGACACAGGGGTTAAAGGAAAAATCTAGATGTGTTATAAAATGTTACTTCTGCAACTTCGAGGAAGTTTGGTCAACAAGAGAAAATGAAAAGGATCATATTTAGTAATTGTTCGTATAGTCAAACTTTTAAAAATGGTTTTAGATACTCATTTAATGAATTTAGAAGCATCTATCATTGAATATTCATCAAAATTACAAATTTTATTTTTAGAATCTGAGAATTTGCATGATTGGTTAAAAATATAAATTCTATTCTAAAATGGTCAATGGGATTTTTTTCAAAGGAGAAAACATCATTACTTTACCAAAACAATAATTTTTATAACACTAGGACAATTTGAGGTGTTTGTCTTTGAAAAATTCTCCTCAGTGGAGTTAAACTTGGATTGACATGATTCAAATTGGGTTGGAAAGTAGACTTGATTTCCTATTAGTGAATATATTTTTTATTTTTTATAAAAAAATTCATCATGGGCAACCTGTAAAAAAAGGGCAACGACCATAAAATGGTTGTTTTGTCCCTTGGGGGTTAATTGACATTTCCCACATGTTGGAAGTGTAGTCTTACCAAACATATATCCATCCATCTTGGGAAGTGATGAGTGTCATTTTTAACTTTAAAAAATAGACCATATCATTAAAGTTGACGGTTTGATGTTCCTTGACAAAATGTGTATGTCAAATTATAGTAGTTGTTGAAGCTTTGTGTATGGTTTGGTTGATGCAACAATATATTCGTTGCATTTAACATGTCTTCAATTTGGAAATGGGGATGTGTTTGAGTTTTCTATCCTCTTTGTCTTGCATTTTTACGATGTTTTATACTAGAAAAGATATAGTATCAGCTAGGGATGTGGTTCCAAGTGTATAAATATTTTTTGTTGAAGCAACGTTCCATTTGGTGACTTAATAGTGGGCAATTCGTTGAGTTGGAATCTAGTAATGGAATAAATAAATATTGGAGATTTATTTATGTTCAACATGTTTTGTTTACCAACCTTTTATTCTAGGGTCTAAAACAACCTTTGTACATGATTTCAAATTTGGAAGGCCACAAAAAATATTTACATGAGAGAAAGTTTCTTTGAATGTGGCCCTTGAAGTTTCTATAAAGTTCTAAGATGTTCCTATGTATACTTACATGTATCAAGAGGTGAAGAAATTGCAAAGATAAAAAATTGTGGCACTAAGATCTTTTGTCTTGTAGTACACATATATAACAATGTCAATCCTTTTACTTGCTACTTTATGAACATAAATTAAACGGGGTTATTAAAAAGAAGAAAAGCCTTCAAAGGCCATATTAACACTTGATTTTGCTTAATGTTTTCTATAAGTCTTACATGGATAGAATGGTTTGTGGTTTATTCATAAAAAAAAACACATTTGAACAATGTAAATTAAGCACACAATAAATATGGTAATGTAAGTGTTAGTTTCTTTTTTCAATTACACTTAGAAAGATCACTTGAATTTAGATTTTAAAATAAAATAAAAATTCTTAACATTTATCATATGCATTATGTACTTAATTTGCATTGTTTCAACACATTTTTATGTCAAATATAGTGCAAACCCACTTATCCATATTAAACATTTGAAAAATGTTTACTTTTTGTAATCGTCTAAGATGTGTACATTTGCAAATTCTCTCTAGTCTACACCAACCATTATTATTTAGTTTATTTCATTTGAAATTTCTAAATCAAAATGACTTTAAAACTAGTTATTAATGGGGATGAACGTGAAGTCATGATACACTCAACATTTGTAAGGATAGATCATAATTGTATAGTACTTCAACCTATCTACCAGTGAAGTACTATACAATCATGATCTATCATGTTAGTACTTCAACCTATCTACTAGTGAAGTACTTCGAGAATTACTTCGAGAATTACTTTAGATAAGGTTGAAGTACTTCCAAATGTTGCTAACCTCTACGTACTACATAGCTATCATTGAATGTTAGTACTTCAACCTATTCAATGATAAATATGCAGTACGTAGAGGTTAGCAACATTTGGATTCTAGAAAATTTCACTAAATGCGTGATTGATAAATTAACTCTAGAGGGTTCATTGAAAAATGTGCAAATTGTCTCTACACCGTAGACGAGTGAACATTAAACTTTTTCAAATACAAGAAACTTTGCTTCAAAAAATAAATTTTGTTCACACATCAAAATAATAATAGTAATGTCAATAGGGGACAATAGTGAACGGAAAATCTATTGGAGTTAGTAAGGGGGATGATCGTGAATGGCTAATCTATTGGGGTTGGTAAGGGGGACTATTGTGAACGGAGAGTTTGTCAGGGCTGGTAAGGGGGACTATTGTGAATGGAGAGTTTGTCAGGGCTGGTAAGGGGGACTTTCGTGAACAGAGAATATGTTGGGGTTGGTAAGAAGGACGATCGTGAATGGAGACCTTTGTGAATTGAGAATATATTGGGGTTGGTAGAGGGGACCATTGTGAATGGAGACTCTGTTGAGGGTAGTTAGTCTGTTTATGTGTCAAGGACATATGTTAATATGTAGACGCATCAAACTACAGTGATTAGATTGACAGATACTACAATCTCAACTAGTGAGACCCTTTTGTGATATAAAATTACAAAAAATGTCTCCATTACATATATTGGTATGAAAGAATGCACTCGTAACTAGAATCTTGGGTCAAGAAAAGGTGTTTAAAATTTATTGATAAGAAGAGACAAAGAAAAAACATAGGGGTGAATGACCCTTATAGTTTAGGATTGGGTTATTTGAGGTTAAAGAATGGAGGAGGTGAATTAGTTAATGCTTAGAGTAATCAGTGAGGCATGAATATATCATTGCTGACATGTAAAAAGTTTGAGAGAGCATTATGATCTAGATTGTGTTATGTGCGTGCATTTTATAAAAAATTAAATATGTATGTTTTCTTCATGTTATAAGTATGTATGTTTTCAAATGTGTATTGTGCAAATCACTATTACTGGGAACAAATGAAAATGACTATGTTTCTACATGCCCACTCCCCTTTGCTATCAAAATTTAGACCTGGAAATTTTAGAGGGCGTAAACACGTGCACATTCCCTTTGCTATTAGAATTTTACATTGGAAAAATTTAAAAGGGATAGGCGCGTGTCCACCTCCTTTGCTATCAAACCTTTTTATTGGGAAATTTCATGGGGGTAGGCACATGCTCCACCCACCCCTTTGCTATCAATTTTTTTATAGGAAAATTTTAATGGTGGTTGACACATGCCCACCTCCATTTGCTATCAAAAATTTTACAATAGATTCTTTTCATGGAATCTCATCAATACATTGAGGAAGGTTGTTTGTTTTGTTTTGTTACATTAAGATCTCCCAGACTATGTGTCCGCCGGCTGCATTCTTGGTACCTTCGGAAAGCTCTCGACCGGGGGGGGGGGGGGTTTCACGGACTTTATTTCGTGGCGTTTGAACATATGGTGTGCAAGTTATAGATTTTTAATCGAATTTCAACACTATAAATTGAGTTATATTATGAAAAATGAAATATAGAAGTCATTGATGTCATTATTGGCATCGTCAGTATGTTCTCGACGAGTAGGGGTGCATTAAAGTTGTTAAGTGGCTTGTGGACCTATGGTGTAACAGTTATAGATTTTCAATTGAATTTTGTCACCATAAATTGAATTAACCCCTAAAGGATTGGAGTGTTTTTCCATCCAAAAACACTTCAATGTTGCCATTTTTACTCCCCCATGCAAATATTCCAATTTTTTATTATTTTTACCTTCTAACTGTAAGATCTTGTCTTAAACTACTTGAAAAACATCCACAACAAATATCGTTGAAATTGACCGCACGGATTGCAAAATAATTGTGTTTGATGGAAAACAAAACCCCAAAAAAACACTCGCCCAAAAATTTCAAATGTATTTGACTATGGCTACATCAAAAAAAACTTCACTACTAAAATTTCCCACACTTCACTTTCACATTCTATAAGATGTTACTTAGTTGTATATCAATTGCGTTGCGTTTGGAGATGTTTAGGATGTTGAAGAACACCCAACACTTGTTGAGGGTTTTAAAGTTTTAAATAGACTCTTTGTTTTTGGAATTACAATCTTTTGACTTTTGTTATTTAGAATATGAATCTAAGCGGTGAAACATAAGTACATTCTACCCTCTATAGAATGGCGAAGAAAATTTTGAAAAAAAATGAAATCTCCAAGTTTCAAAAGACACGTAACATATTTTTAAAGAGTTTTGGGGGTCAAGAGGGAAATAAAGGGTGGAAGAAAGGAATCAAAGTGCCACCTCACCCAACCCATTCCAATGTTCATGACCCCACTAGCTCTGAACGTGGAGTCCTTCATTAGACGATTTGCTTATTTTTATTTCATATTTTTTTTAAATAATAAATTTTAATTATAAATTTTAATATTATTTTAACATTATTATTATTATTATTATTATTATTATAATGAGGGCAATTTGTTGCCCCCCAACACACTATCCACCCCGTTTTCCACACTTTGTCCTTCTCGTTGCCTCTCCCCAAAATTCAACCATTTTTCTACTGTCCCACTGCCCTTTCTCTTGGAAAAATCACATTTTTCCTCATAAGTTCCACATACGATGTCATAATTAAAAAGAAAAATCCCCATTTTTGTGGCACATTGGAGAATCTGCTATTAAATTTCCTCCAAAATTCAATTTAAAATGTGTTCACTGAAACCTACCCGGTTCTCTAAATGTCCTAATTAGGACACTTGGTCCTTTAGGGGCTAAATTATGGATACATTATTCTAAAAAGCAAAAACAAAAACACAAGGAACACAAAAACGCATGGGTACACGGGGACATGGGAAATATGGGGAGCATAGGGACATGTGGGAACATTTGGACCAACAACACATGGCCACACTAGTCTATACATTAAGGAAGGTTGTTTGCTTTGTTTTGTTACGTTGAGATCTCTTGGGTCCGGCACCCCGCCGGCCGCATTCTTGGTATCGTTGGAAAGCTCTCGACGAGGAGGCATGCACAAAAATCATTTTTTGCGTTTGGACATATGGTGTGAAAGTTATAGATCTTTAATTGAATTTTGTCACAATAGATTGAATTATATTTATGAAAAATGGAATAAGGGAGTTCATGACGTCATTCTTTGCATTGTTGGAAAGCTCTCAGCGAGTTGGGATGTACAAAAGTCATTTCGTAGCTTTTGGACCTATGGTGCGAAAATTATGGGTTTTTAATCAACTATTGTCACCATAAACTTAATTAAATTATAGATAAATTATTCTGAAAAGAAAACGAAAATGCACAGAGAACATAGGAACGCACGTGTACATGGAGAATATGGGAGTTGGGAGGATATGTGGAACATGGGGAACATTTGGGCCAATGGCACATGCCATACTAGTCTATATTTGCACTAAAAAAAGTAAGATACAAAAAATAATTTGTAGCTTAACGTAGAATCTAAGTTACTCATAAGGATAGTAAAATTTAAAATCGCCAATGGCTTCAATATAAACATATTTTTGCATGTCTTTATATTTGACGCATATATCATGTATGTATGTGTATATATATAAACATATAAATAGTATATGCATGTACAAAGTACATGCCCTTTTTGATATCATATATAATTGCCAATGGTACAAATTTTACAAAAAATGCACATGGCTATGTGTAATTTTATCAAAACAATCATGTGTTTAGACAAAAAAATTGGAAATCAATGAAAAGGTGACATAAATTTTTATATGACAACATTGTTTTTGGAGTGACCTTGCGATGTTGGGCATTTTGAAAGTGCTTAAAAAATTATCAACTTGGAATATGGTCAATGATACAAAATCAATTGAAGTAACCTAACTTAATATTTTTTGTGGTCATACCGTCTTATCTTATGGGTTCCAAATAATCAAGTCTTGGCTTTAACTTTTTATCTTCGAGGTCTTTTTGGATAAGTGAATACACGTTCTAAAATCATTGTTACATATGGATAAGTTTGAACATAGTATATCATTTTTTAAAACCAATATTCAATCATTAATTTAACAAAGAAACATTGTTTTTCTTCGTTAATTTTTTATAATTTTTTTGATAGATTTTGAAACTGCTATAAAATATCTTCATAAATAAAATCAATATTTGGCACTTATGTGCCGACTTACTATGTTATATGAATATGTTACTACATATTTATTTAATATTCGGTTTATGAATATCTATTTAAAACTCAACCTTTCCTTGCTTTGTATAGGATTTCTTCTACCCTTAATGTGAAAGATGAAGAGTTGATAATAAGTTTATACCTATGGCCCTCTAGATAGGCATGCAACTTTAGATACGAGCTTCAAAAATCTCTTGTACGCCTTCTCCATCCCCACATCCTTGAATGCACGAAGTGATGCGAGGTTGTAAATATGTGTTTATTTCTTGAATACCTTTGATCCAAACAAAAACTTTTCACTTCAAGGGTGAAACAACGATTTCGGCCCACTAACGAGATTATTAAATGATGAAGAAGTAAAGGTAAAGAAAATTAGAGGAAAAAAGAGAGTCGCCCTCGTGCACTTACACAAACATGGTGTGAATTAGTTTGAAGGGGGGAAGTACTTGGCATGTCATGCATATAGAAAGTAGCATTGGAGTCTTGTGCAAAAGTGCGTTAGTTTGAGTCTCTTGGTAAATGGAAAAAGTAAGGCTCACAAAATGCCATACAAAATTAGACGAAGGCAAACCTTATATTGGAAGGTGGAGCCGGATTTGACATTAGTCCGTAGTGAACCTCGGGCTCACGTGGGGAATTAGTTGGCATGTCATACATATGGAAGGTCACATTCGAGTCTTGTGCGATGGTGTGTAGTTTGAGCTGTCGGTACAAGTGAAAGGTAGCGGAGTCACCAATTCCATGCAACATCGGACTAAGGCAAACTTTATACTAGAAGGTGGAGCCTGGCTTGACATTAGTCTGAGACGAACCTCGGGCTCATGTGCATGGGCCCAACCGGTTTTTTGGGGCAATTTTTTGTTAGAATCTTAGCTACTTTTGAGAATGACTACTTTTACATGAAAAAAATGTGGATGAAATTGTTAAAGTCCTCTCAAAAAAATTCCTACATCGCTAGTATTTGGATGAAATGCCTTTAAATAAATAAATTTATGGATGAAATATAAATATAAATATAAATACATACACATGTGGATGTTTCTATCCATATTTTCCTACATTACATGTGACTCTACTAACTAACGGAAAAACCGAAAAAATTGGCTGCATGAGTGGGCCTAACGATGCCGTGCTGTCGGCAATCCAGATACCCGGGTTGAGAGCAGTGGGACCCCTCACAGCTCCAACGTCATCACGAAACCCTGTGATACCCGGAAAATACACCGGCGTCGCACGGCCTTTCCCCCTCCGAGCCTAACCAGCGTCGACGTGAAGACCTAACCAAATGCGCTTCGCAATTTTCTTGTGCGCGCAAATCTTCTTGCGCTGCACCGATTTTGCAAAGAAAATCCTCGCTTGCAATCTTAGTCTTAGGGACCTTCTTAACGCACTTAAGGCGCTGCATTGTACGCAATTTTCTGATCAGCGTTTGTATGATTTTTGTTACATTTTTGGTAGGAGAGAGGCTCGGGACGCCCGTAAAAGCTTTTAGGTGACGGAAAACACAGATTTCTTATGCTATGGTTCTTCCTTGGAGAGGAGGAGATTTTCAGTTCAATAGAGGCTTGTCGTTTTTTATTGCCCGACGAAGTTGTGCGAAAGCATCGATCGCTGGTGTTGAGCATTTGAAGCAGTGATATTAGTTCGAGGGAGGATTTCGTAATGTCTCTAGCCTCTATATGTAATCCGTTCTGCATTTGATGACACTGCTTAGAGCGGTGTATGTACTCTGCATTTTCCTGGCAGCTCTTGATTGCTAATTTCGCCAAAATGATAGGTCATTCCCCTCCGGTGGAACTAGATTGTTCGGGAGATGACTCAGATGGACCTGACCTTGAAGACAGAGACACTAAGGAGGAGAAATTTAAAAACCTCTCCGACACACAGCTGGAGGATGACATAGAGAAGTACGAAGGCTACGTACTGAAGAATACTGGTCTGAAATTACCAGATGACGGGGCCAAATTTACAAAACATCTGCAGAACTTGAAGAACGAGAGGGAGTTCAGGCGAACTTACCGGTCTCTGGCGGTACGTTGAGGTTTTTCCGCTGTGTGGTGTGTTTGTGTGTTTTACGGACGGGTGCTTCGTCTTTGTCTGATTTACTCGCGCTTGTGACTACATTTTCGTACACTTGGATGTCTGGATGAACGAAACTGGAATTGATGTTACTGATTTGGATTAGAGCTCTGGAATATCATATTTATTTCTATCAATGGTCAGAAGAGGGTGAAAGTTTTCCTAGTTAACATGAAGGCGCCATCGAAAAATGGATTCTGCACTTTTAGTCATCGAAGGCGTCACACGTTAGTAGACGTGTCCGCAAATTGGAGAGTTGGCTAAACGCAAGCCTGACGACTTTGTGATAAATATAGGTGGCTGAAAGTGTCATAGAAGTGACCTGGCCTTTTCGGGCAGTGATTGGTTTTACTTTTGAAATCGTATATGTTGTTTACGCTTGCCAGTTTTTTCACAATTCTTTTTGTTGCATCGCACATGTATCTCACTACTTCCAAGTCCTTTTGCCAGGCCTCTACCCCTGAGTCACAAGATATCGAGATTCTCAGTCGAGGTAAAGTGCATGGGCTTTCTCTGTTTTTTTCTGATGTTTAGGGGGTTTGTTTAATTTGTAGTTTGACTTTGTCAAGATAGTTATTTCTTGATGCTGCTCTAGTCTTTGGCAAACTTTATTGTTCCTTCACACAGCACGAGAACATTTGCTGATCTCTATTTATCATACAGATCCCGGCACGTTCAGGGACTTGCAGACGATGTGTGGAACAAGGGTGACGACACAGCCTGAGTTTTACAGAGGTTTTGGCACTTGCTCTACCGCCAAGGTAGTTAGAAGTGTTTTTTACAGTTTTGCTGCGTTCTTGTTTGAATGGCGCAGAGTATATTTTGTAACGCCTCAGCTTTAGTAACAGACAGATATGTTGATAAAGGTTGATAATGGTTGATATATGTTGGTATAAAAATGTTCACGTCTATAAGTGCTTGTAGACCCTTACGAGAATCTTGATTCTTGAAATCACCTATTCTACAATCATGTTCTGTATCCGGTCAGAGATATGTGATGGCCCTGGGTTTATGACATGTCTATCTTGCTAAGTACCACGTCTAAGAAACTTGTTTGGATGTACAGACAGAGAGCTTATCAACTAAAGCTTCTTTGCATTCTCCGACTGGATCTGAACCTCGTGACGATTACAAATCTCCATCATGCAACAATGGAAAATCTATTGTATCATCTGAAATTATCAGTCAGTCTCCTTCACCAGAAAGAAGGGCCTCGTCCGTGGAAAGAACAACCCGTATATCTTCCGGGGAGCAAGCAGGACCCTCTAGTCGAGAGTTATTGTCTTCAAATCAATGTGACCAATTTGGGAGTTGCATCATTTGTAAAAAGAGCTCCAACTTCCTGAACTCCGTTCCTGGGAAAGAAGGGCTTTTTTGTTCTGTGTGTCGGTAAGTTTTATGCCTCCTTATATGGTTTCTTTCTAGGAATGTACGATCAAGATTATTTAATAATTTCTTTGTCATGGGTTGTGTAATGACAAATCATTTCTATCTATCAAGTTAATTGAAGTGTTACAGGATATTGTTGCTAATCATGTAAATCGCACGAACTGAGACTGTTGATATAGTGGATCTTTATCTTGTGCGAGATTTACATTGTGCGAGATTGGTTTTCTGTCGTATGCTTCTGCTTTAATTGTTTTTGTTTGTGGATGCAGGAGAAAGGCAAAGACACCTGATCCTTCTTTTCATTTAGACAGTGATCTGAAGGTGTGTTTCATCTTAGATATTTACTCTGGTGGGCTTGATTATCTTTATTCGCTTTACTCTTATCTTTTTGAGGTCTTTCCTTCTGCATATGTCTCTACATAACAAATGTGTATGGGTTGTTGAACCGCCAGTGTTCACTGTCAAGGTTTTAGAGGTACTAAAGTCTGCTTGCTCGTTTTTCTCTTTGATGGCTCTCCTCCTTCCCAATCACGATCTAGGTTCTGGTCAGACTCTTTAACAACTACTTCTGATTAACATGTTTTCCTATCCCGGCAAATTGTAGACGCCAGATGCGAAGGGTACAGCGAGGGGTAGTCGGAAACGAGCACGGCAGGCAGATATTATTGGCGGAACACCTGTAAGACTATATTCCACTACAGTGATCTGTTGCATGCTATAGCGTATTTTCTCGTCTTTTTTGTTTTCAAACACAAGTGCTCATGCTCTTATTTATGTGGCCCAAAATTGCGAGCGAAACATGTGTCTGACCAGCTTATATATTGGTAGAAACAACTTGCATTTAAGTAGGGGTTTGTCTCTACAAGAATAAACAACTTTCATTCACTATGAACGGTGATAGGCATGAATTCTTAACATACTTGTATACTTTTTGGTATAGAAAAGTGAAGTCATGGTAACCTAGGTCAATATTTGGGATAGGTGAAAGAACGCACTTACAACATTCTACCAAACCTTGGGAAAAGTAGTCCTTTATCATATCTGGGTTGCCGTGCGTGCTTGAGTGTGAATCGCAGTCAGAGAGGATTCTTTTGAGAGATTTTCAATGATTATTCTCCGACAGCAAAGTTCTAATCTCTGTTCTAACCAGGATACAGCTATGGAGATCGATTCTTCTGACGAGGATGAAAAGGCAGGCAGTGGATCTGCCCTTAAAGGTTCAAGTAACGAGATGCCTCGCCGCATGGGTCTCCGGAGCACTTACAGAAGAAGGTAATGTTCAAAATACTTGTAATATTTCTTGATTTCAGCATTTGGAGTCTCTATTATTAATACAAATTCAATAAAAATTGTGTGTTCAAAAGTTCGATTTGTGAGATGATAATCTATACTATTGGAATTTTTATGTACTAGAGATTTTTGCTATTGATTTTGAACTTAATTTTCATATTACAAGTATTTGAAAACGTGGATTAGAAGTTCTCGAGTCTGACATTAAAGCAGAAAACTTTTAAGTCTGATTTGTAGAGTAAAATTCATGAATTTTGGATCCAATAGTGGCAGTGATTTTTGTTGTGGCCAGTAAAATTCTCAGTTTGTTACTATGTATTCAAGGTACAACGTCTCATTTTGTAGTTGACAGATGAGATGAGAAAGGAGACATGTAATGAATGTTTTCCAATGATTAGGGTAAGACATGTTATGAAGTCGTGTTGAGTTTTTGATCATAACAACCAGTTGGACTGTGTTTTCCTTTTTGCAGACTGGATGGCTACAGAATTGCTTATCCTTCAAGGTATTGGAACAGAGGCTAGATTTCTGAATGGTTTTTGGGGTTTGCATGCTATAGAAGAATTAATGATGAATTTATGATGGCTCGCAAAGAAACTTGTCATCTTTTATTATGTTATTCCTAACATGATATATGCTTAAGCAATACAGGACTGATCCCGACGCAGTGGAGATACTGCCGACCGATCTGCAAAGGCTTGATCCTATGGAGTTTCTCAATGATACTATTATAGATTTTTACATCAAGTAAGTCAATTCGTGTTTTTACATAAAATCGTTTCATGTTTCTGTGTCTTAGTTCCAACATTCGTTTACAATACAATGAGATAGTGGAAGAATTTGTACTTGCAAGTGCGTAATCCTTTAATTATTATTATAATCTAAAAAAAACCTTTTGCGTCAGCAATATCGAGCTACAATGACGGCCATAATCAAATCTATATCTGAGTATGAGGTCCAAGGTTCATCATTAATAGATATTACTTTCTGTTCAGGTACATTCAAAGAGAAGAATTTCTTGGTTCAGATGGAAGGCAACGCTTTCACTTCTTTAACAGTTTCTTTTACAAGAAGCTAAGTGAAGTAGTTAGTGCACAGGTATGCAGAAACTTCGGCAGAAGCTCGGTGCAGTTAGCAAGATGTTCAGCACCCAACTTCGTTTCAGTTGTAATCAACGATTCGATAGTCGCAGCAGTTTGTGGTCATTGAGGATAAGGCAGCTATTAATTTATGTATGTTTGAGGTCTTTCCTGCAAGGGAGGAAGGGTAGGTATGCTTTAGTTTCCAGGTACTGACAAATCTGGTATTCATGATCAGAAAAAGAAGGGCGGGGCTGACTTTTCCAAATTACGGAAGTGGACAAAAGGGACGAATATATTCGACAAGGACTACCTTTTCGTACCTATTCATGACAAGTAAGCAATAACGAATATCCAAGCTCTTAAATTGTGTCTTTGTTCATCCTCTTAGGTGCAGCACTATCAAGTTATGGTCACCATCCGTGTCTCATGCATGCCGATTGCAGGTTGCATTGGAGTCTTGGAATCATCTGCTTTCCTGGCTCCGACAAGGGGGGCAAAAGTGAGCGGTGCATCATCCATCTTGATTCTATGACCCATGGACACGATAGCCAACGGGTATTTCGATTGCTAAGAAGGTGAGGCTCTTGAACCTGTAAAATGGTCTTGCATAGTAAACGATTGTGCTCATCTTTACTTTCAGGACATGTCTTGCAATCAGGTTCAGGTCGATGTATGCTGTTTTTTTCTGTCTGCATCATTTCGCTTGTGTGAATGTGCAGAAAAGTGAAACTTGCTGGGAGATTTTTGGATTTGAGATTATTTCATTCACCTACTGAATTTTATATGATTCTCTATTTGATTAGAACACCTTGAATTTATGTTTTTTAATTCACTTCTGGATTTTGTCTGTGGCTCGTAGTTACCTAGTGGCAGAGTGGAAGCACAGTGTTGATGCATGCGAAAACCAGGCTGATGAATGCATCCAAACAGTGCCGAACTTGAAAGCTGATAACATTCCTTGTAAAAAGGTCCCGGTATGTCTTCTACATTAGTTCAGCATTTTGTTGGTCCATTTCAGCTTCATTTAGAGAACTTTTGTTTATCGGAACTCTTATTTTCTAGATAAATTCTGGTCTAGTTCATGCCACTTTCATTGGATAATGGTTTTGGTTTCCAACTCACCCCGGCATCCCTTGGTTTCTGTAAGCGGTCAGCTTGTTGAAATTTTAAACTGTTAATTTTACTGCATTGGCGCCCAAATATGAGGACGATTGTCTTCTGCCTCTGCTTATGTTGGATTGTTTGTAGCTTGATTTCTTCTTCTTCATTTAGGAAAAATAAGTCCTTGATCAAACTCCCATTTCTAAGATGCAAAGCACCTTGTTTTTCAAACTTAGCTACAGCTAGTTTTTTTTTTTTTTTCCTGTCGACTGTCCTGTCATTAAAGGCTATTGTACTTCTTCCTAAATGCAAGAAGTACATGACACGGTAATTCTAACCGGTACTTTATTATATCAGGTTCCATTGCAAGAGAATGAATCAGACTGCGGCCTCTTTCTACTACATTACATCCGAAAGTTTGTAGAATACGCTCCCAAAAACATGAAATTAAGTGATCTAGACGGAAACTACAATGCTCTAGGCGTGGTAAGCTCTCAACCTTATGTCTTCAAACTGTCAGCAATATTCTCCTGCATTCATGAAGATGTGTCTTCCATCTTTTCGTGAACCATTGATCCTTTCTTGTTAGTACAACATAATGGACTTCTATCCAGTTTGTAATCACGTGCTGTTTCTGACATTCATCTTTTTCAGCATATTCAGTAACAACTTTAGACTTGTAGATTGTTGAGGTCCGTTCCCAGATAGAGATCTTTCTCTCCTTTTTTTGTTCCAACAAGATGCGAGGATCGGCTGACTCGTCTTGTCTCGATTTGCAGTTTGGTCGGGACTGGTTTCTTTCGACTGAAGCATCGAGTCTGAGGACATCAATTCAGGAGCAACTTACCCGACTATTTGATCAAGAGATTCTGGATCAAAACCTGGGTGCCCTTGGACAAGTGAACAAGGGGGCCGTATCAAATGGTGGCACTGAAGGAGTCTGTGAAGTTGTTATTCCTCTGGACAGAGAGGCTGCATGTAAGTCTGTCACTTCATATATGCGTGCAGCCATGCTGTTCCTCTTGTAAAAGTTGACCCTGGAAACTGATGTATAATGCAATTCCAACATATTCGTTTTCTTTGGTTTTGAGTCTGACGATAGACTGTTATTGGCCTTTTCAGAATGCTGGATGCGTGTCATACATGGAATCTCTTGCTCCTCTTTACCCACTACTGAACAGATCGACGGCAACGCACCTAGTAAATCTGGGTATTTTTTCCTGATCGTTACAGGGTAGAAATGAGCTTGTAATCAATTCATGTGTAACATAGTGAAAGACAACTCTACAACTTTCTGGAAAGTGCAGCAGAAGTGAGGTAAGGCCCTCCTTATGTTTGCTCAAATCTTGCTTTATATTTCGAGCTTATTCGATACCACAAGTTGACAATGTAAGTAGTCAACGACAACAGACATTTTTTTGCTATCATGAACTAGCGGGATTGTGAAATTGCAACCTTTTATTGCCAGGTTGGCAGGGTGCTTAGCAAAGATTTCACATTTGTTAGATGCAGGTTTTGGAATGAAGGATCTGGAAGAGGTGTCTTGCCTCTCTGAATCTCTTTTTACAGTTGTTTCTATTAGTGTAAGGAAAGCTCAGTTGCACTAAGAAAGCTTCGGTTTGGTGTGCAAGTAGGATGATGCCCTTTTATTGATTCTAGGACAAGTACCTCTGCTAAACTTCATCACACTTCGAGAGAGTAAGTTTCATCCATGTCTCCATATTTGCGTGGGTTGCCATTTGTAACGTGAGAAGTTGGGTACACAATTGATAGATGTTTTGAAGAGAAATGCTGTAATAATTTTGGGGAGTCCATAAACCTTCAGAAACCGAAATTGCAACTTTGGATTGTGTAATCTTGTAGCTTTGAAATATCCAGCGATAGAAAATCTAATAGCATAGAAATAACATACATGTTGTGATCAAACGAATGGATCTTGGTTTCTAAATGGTTGGTTACTTTAAACTGTTGCTTTACAATAATTATAATTGGTCAACAGAATTAGTGCCTTAATTAGGAACAGAAAGTTTACCTTGGAAGTTGGAACCTCAAAGGCAAAGCCAATTAACCCCTAACCGCCCCGACGTCCATATTTTGGACGTTTTTTGGGGTACATTCACCTTCGAAGAGCTGTAACTTTTGGCAAAAGTGTCCGATTTTAATGAAATTTTGGAAAAACGAACCGCGTGCTGTATGGAATGAGTGGTAAAATTTTCAGATCAATCCAAGACGCATTGAATTTTTGGTGATCATTTGAAAGTAGGGGTCTTTTTTTTTGGATAGTTTTTGTGCATTTTTATGGCTGCAACTTTGGGGGCTTGTATCTCCTTCATCCCATGTTTGTTTTCAATAAAAATTGTTGGGTTGGATTCCCCTTGAAGTCTAGTTATCATGGTAAAATTTTCATGTCAATCCATGTTGTTCTGAATGTTTGGTCGGAGTCATTTTAGTGCACGGGTCCAATTTGGACACTTTTTGCTTTTTGGGTTAAATTGGTCACTTTTTGGGCTATTTTTTGGCATTGCAAGGCCATTTTAGGGCACATTAAATTTTTTCATGAGTTTTTTTTTGGTACCAATGTATTTATATGATGATTTTGAACTACTTTATAGTTCAAGGTTTTTCCATTTGAGTAATTTTGAAAACGAATTTCACCTCTAACTGTGTTGCTAGGAAAATTTTAGCATTCTTTTTTAACACTAAAACACTATGATCTTGCAATTTATATGGCCAAATGACTCCAAATATGATTCACATGTATATTACAAGATTGTACGGTTGAGATTCCTATACCTCACTAACATTTAGACTTATAACACATTAAAAGCAATGATGATTTTAAGTCCAAAAAAGCTAGGGACGCTTAGGGGTTAAGGTTAGAGCACCCAATTCCAATAATGTACCCAATGTCGATAATTTCTAGACATGGCATTCATTTTAGAATGCAAATCTAAGTAGACCATTGATAGCTTATCATTTTGGTCAACAAACAATTAAGGCTATATGATGTGCAAAGATTTGCGTTCTAAAATGAATGCTATGTGTTGAAATTATTGGCATTGGGTACATTGTTGGAATTGGGTGCTCCTACCTTATACATTTAGGGTACAGTTCTGATCAAGTGGGGTACCAGTTTGAGATTGAGATTTCAGTGTTACTTTCTAAATCAGGCCCAAAGCAAATTTTGAAACCGACCATGAACCACTGCGTGCAAAACTAGAGCCCCAGCCGTGAGATTTGTAAATTGCCTCTTCTTGTCGGACAGAAATCGTGAATTCCAAAGCCCCTAATGTTTAATGTTTTAATTGATTGCAACAATTTATGATTAATTGAACGCTTATGAAATCCCTCTCCACAATTTCTTGCATGCCCATTCCAACAGTCGCATAGTTTCTTATTTCTGTTAGTGTATTTTGGTACTTCTTTGATGTTTCATAGAAAACTTCAAAGATGGTAACAGAATATACCAATAAAAGGCAATACCATATGTGGAAGGCAAGGCAGGGTGAACAAAAACTAATTACACAAAGAGATGTCAAAACTTTTAAGAAATTATTTTCTTAGAAAGATTAGAGAATATTCGTAGAATTCAGAGAATATTTGCACCAATTCAGCAAGAAAATTTAATATTCGGCAGGGACTATTGAGCCAATCTTTTGGGTACAATAATCATATTCTACATTTTTGAATGATAGGATTTTTTTTAAGAAGTTACCAAAATTGTCTTCTATATTACGACGTAAAGGCTATGAATTGTGGGATGTCAAATGTCACTTATGGATACAAGCATGGAATGTAACCATTCACCTACCAATAAACTAGAACTGTACCTCTGTGAAATCCATTGTATGCTTCAATGTCATACTATCGCATCATGTAGGACATCAATCGACAACTTGGAGCTAGAACTTGGACAAACCAAGATAACCAAGATTGCAAAATGTACACTTCCGGTGTCGAAACCGAATCCCATTTCATCTTTCATTGCCCCTACTATGATAACATTAAAGCGAAACATCTTGATCTTTTCACACCTAAAACAATGGAAAAGCAGTAAATTTTCTAAGTAAATTTTTAAAGCATGTCATTGAGCACCGATCACAAGGGGTTCAACTTTGTGTTTGCTAGTTCCTTGGGCCATGGGCCTCTCAGTGGACGTTAAGAATTCATTTCATTTCATAATTAATTTAAGCCTTAAAAGTGGATTTCAATTTTTAAGATTAGTCAATATTGAGACAATACAAACAACTTCAATATCAATAATGTAATTAACCCCTAAACGACCAAAGATTCATAGTTCAAAAATGACAAATTCAATCAATCATATTATGGTAAATATAGTTCACAAGGATCCATATTTTACATGATCTAAATGAATGATGAATATTGCATGCCTTGGTCCAAAGTTCACACAGGACCTACTCAAAACTGCTTTAAAAAACATAAGGTCCAATTTCGGTTTCTTGGTTCTTGAGGGGTTAATCCTTTAGTGCCCATGGTACGGTAGTTGGGTGCACTAAATTACAGTAGGATTTTCCATCATTATTGATACTGCCAGAAAAGAGTGGGTTAAAAAAGAAAGTAACCGTACAATTGTATATTCAACTGGAGTGGAGACATTTTGCTAAACTTAGAGTCATACAATGGTCAGATTACAAGATTATAGAATGTCTTTGAACTGTATTATGTACACCCAAAAATGAGATTTTGGAAAGTGTGTGACTTCAAAGTTAAATAGAATTTGGGTTAAATTTTCTAAAATGAAAGTGACGCATTTCAGCAATGACCTGTCAACAACTCTCCGTTGCAATTTTGCATGTCAAGAACAAACTCACACATAATTCTTGTGAGTTTTATAAGTGAGAGTGACTTATCCATGTACGGTTTAGAACTAAATTATACATTAAAATATGAAAGGAGTTGGTACATTGATGAAGATCCGAAAACATACACTAATGGAACATGAAGAGAACACAATCCAAAAAAATAAAACAAGACATCAAACTTCCAAACACAAAGAATACCACATAGCACATGTGTTGTATTTGTAAGTATTTACAGTATTTTCAAATATTTGCAATATTTTCGCCTTGTGTTCTTAGGTGTTTTGAAAGTTGCACAACTCGAATTTTCATTTTCATTTTCTAGATGATGTGTATTATAAGTCTCCAAATCTGAACTTCAAAATTCGAACTCCAATTCTTCACGGACTTTTTTTATTTGTATTTTTGACACAACAGTGACCATAATCTGGTTTGTTGAGCACTAAAGGGTTAACCCCTACCTGCCCATGCGTTCATTTTTTGAACATTGTACAGATTTCATCCATGTTCTCTCATCCGTCATGCACTTTTTGTAGTGTGGATTTTTTAATATAGATTTACACTAGTAGGATTTTGGTCCTTTATAACTGGTCCTTTGTGACTCAAATGGCCCTTTGTGACTCAATTCTTTAAAAAGAAATTCGTTTTGGACCATTCAAGTAACAAAAGACCAGTTCTAAAGGACCAAAATCCTACTAGTGTTATGGAAGTTAGCTACCTACATGTGTTATCCAATTAGAAAGGGGATGATTTGTGAAATTTTTATTATTCATTTCATGTTGCATTGATTCACTAGAAATTTCTAAAATCTTAGTTCAAAATAGTTCAAAAGTGCTCTTGAAAATGTCAACTCGTAGAATTGAGCAACCAAAAATCTCCAAAAATCACTACATTTAGATTATTACATTTCAACCAATCATAACAAATTTCATTTGCAAATTGTCAATATCTTGTTCGTAATTGAATTACAAAATAATTTGGAATTTTAAGTTTCAAAATTTATAGAAAAATATTGGTGATAGCAATCATAGATCTAGCTATATGGATAGAATCTAACATTTATAGTGTACAACTTTTATTTATACATCAAGTTCAAAATATCCCTGGTAGTTGCATTTTATAATGCGTCTTTGCAAAACTACCTAATCCGGAGAGGGTTGTGGGCATTTAGGGGTAAAACTCTCAAGTTCTATGAGGATCAAAAATCAGAGTTTGCTAAAGCCCCTTAACCCTTAAATGCACAGATGTACGTTTGAAGGAAGTGAATACAAGGAGGTCTTTTTGGTAATGCCAATAAGTTAATGCCCCAACAATGACTTTTTGAACCTGAAATTTTTTCGCCACACATGCGTATGGAACAATGAGATGTGGGAATTTTGGTAGAATTTTGTGAGATGATTTAGTTCACCAAAGAATTACTTATATGCGTGCATTCTAGAGGAATATCTACACTCGTATTTATACAACCATTCATCAGGCCACAAAATCTACAAAAATATTCTATTTTTTTTTTTAAAAGTCCACAATTCTCTACATTACAATGCACAGAACTTTGATGTTCAACATCCAGTTCAATTCAACCATTAGCCACAAGTTTTTCACAATATGAGCTGAACCATGGACCACTATAGTCCACCTGCGCACTTAAGGGTTAACCCTTTAGTGCTCAGGAGACCACATTGTGGTCACTGATGTGTCGAAAATGCAAATATCGGAAAATCCATGAACAATTGGATTTTGAATTGTGATTTTCAGGGTTCAAGACTTGTAATATACAACTTGTAGAAAAGTAAATTTTCAATTTGCAGATGTATGAAAATACCTATGAACAAAATGTGAAAATACTATAAATACTTACAAATACACATGTTCATGTTCCATTAGTGTATGTATTCCGATCTTGATCAATGTACCAACTCCTTTCATATTTCAACTTATAATTTTTTGTCCTAAATTGTACATGGATAAGTCAATCTCACTTATAAAATTCATAGTAATTATGTGTGAGTCCATTCTTTATATGAAAGATTACAAGGGAGAGGTGTTAACAAAGGTCATTGTTGAACTGCGTCACTTTCATTTTAGAAAATTTAACCCAAATTCTATTTAACTCCTAAAGGACCGCAATTTTTCTTGTTTTTGAGCATCATTTTCACATCTTTCTATCCATTGTTTTGGGAATGTTTCTTTCCCTCTTGATAGAAATACCAAATGAAACATTTAAATAAAATTTAAGAATATTTTTGACCAATTTAACAGTTTTTCCTATGTCTTCAAAGACGTTCAAAAAATATCGAAAAAAACTGCAATTTCATCTTTTCACTTCAAACGCTATAATCTTGCAATCTGTATAGTCAAATTCTATGAAAATTTTACCATGCACTCTCTTGGTAATCTATATCACCATCCTACGGTTAAAGATCAAAAATAGTAATTTCTAAGGTTTATTTTGAGTCATGCCCGCACTGCCCATTCTCCCCCAAAAAAAACCCCTTTTGCTCCATAACTTCTACTTAAAAAGTCGGAATCAAAAGAAAATTAGATCCCCATTTTTTTTATTGATATACCAAATTCACATAATTTATTTCAAAAAATAAAATTAGAAATTAACACCGTGGGAACCTACCCAAACACTGAAATGTCCTAGTTAGGACACTTGGTCCTTTAGGGATTAACTTCAAAGTCACACACCCTCCAAAATCTCATTTTTGAGTGTGCATTATACAGTTCAAAGACATACTAAAATCTTCCAATCCAACAGTCTGATTTTATCATGGTTTACCCTGCACTTGTTTGATTAAGCTATGCTTACAATTTACTATTAATAGTGTCCATAATTTAAGAAAAAGAAGCACCAAAAAACTCTGGTTTCCCTAAAACCACCCTGGGCACTTCAGGGTTAAAATTGGAGTTTGCTAAAGTCCGAAAACTTGATGGATTCAAAGCCAGTTTATTCAAATTAGCCATTTATTCGTGGACAATTTTATTCATTTCTTTACGTTACGCAATTCCTAATATAGGTCGAATGCGACAAGGGGGAATGTTGAACCGGCTTTTGGGGCCACAGACATACTGCCACGCAAACATCCAAACTGGCTTTCCGCCGCATCGCTGTGATGTTATCAGATCACGGCAACTGTCGCCCTGCATCACAACAGAAAGAAAAGGAAAAAAAATAACTCGCGGTATTGATGATCAATACCGACCAGATAGATTTTGACCTCACCCGGGGTCCCGGGCACCACCGTCTGATAAATTTTGTTTGACAGGCTTCGTGGCTCCATCATGTCTGCCATCAGCCCGCAGGTCGCGTGTTTTGTCGTCTTTAATTGAAGGTGACTCCCAAGCTCATCAACATTCACCACCGACGTCGTCAACCAACATACATCCGTTTTTTGTTTTTTTTCCTTCCTTATCACTCCAAATGAAGTCTTGTGGCCTCACTGCAATGGTCCTTCATAACTTGTAAGTGTCGGAATTTTTTGGAACGTACATCCAACATGTGATTGCTTGACGTGATGTGTGTACAAAAATACTTCTATAAAAACATGTTTGGAGATTATTTTTCAATTTATTTTATGGTGTATAAAGAATTAACCCCCGACTCTAAATCCCCCCTCGATATTAATGCAAGAGGACAAAAACTGCCCCCTATTTTGTGCATGTAGGGGCCCACCTTAAAATTTAACCCCCTCTTCCAAGGGTTTAAAATTCCGAAGGTGGTTCCTCCTAGACCAATTTGGAGCTGAAGGCTCCAAATTTGCAAAAAGATTGCCAAAAAAAGACCTTAGGATGCCCAAAATGAAAATTTCAGAAAATGGGGCCCATGGGTGAACAGTGCTTGCATTAACGTCGAGAGGGGGATTTAGAGTCGGGGCCAAAAGACCAAGAAGACCAAAATGTGCCTCATGTATTTTTAGTACGTCCTCTGTAAAGATCCATTTGTTCAAAATTCGTCTGTTTTTTGACCAACACATATAATGTTCGTCACTGATTACGGTGATAAAAAATTCGGTCCCATGAGTGAATTATAGTTTTCATTTTAGATCCATGAATCCTTGATCCTGAAGGGGTCAAATCATCTTTGAAAAAATATTATTATTCGTCACATCTGGAACGAACTTATGGATATGATGTTGACATTGGGCAGTAAGGAATTCATTTATTTTCTAATAGTTTTTTGCTCAAATTTTCATTGACCACCAATGAATTGTTGAACCATACATAGCTTTGCATACATGAGGGCCATAGTAATATACGTGAGGGCCTTGTCAAAATTGAATTTCCACATCAGATTTTGAAATGTCCACGTCACCTTAAACCAATCACAGGATGACATATAGCACATTTTAACAATCATTTGTTTATTTATGTGAAAATTGACCACAACATAGGGTACTACATGCCAGTGAAAATGTTTTGGGCTAATTATTGCCAAATCGCTACATAAAATTTGGGTTGGCCAATTGATACAAAGGATTTTTGAAAATAAAAAAGGAACATCAGCTAGATTCCCTATATAGAGTCAAGATGTATAGCCTCTTTAATCCAAGGAATCACCCAAATATTGCCTAAGTAACACCTAGGTAGCACATGTATATTACCTTGATATTACCTAGATATTAATATGAAAGGAGTAACCAAGGAGCCTGGATTGCTCTTCAAGCCATGGAAAAGTAGCAAAAATGCTAACTTGTCTCCTGACAAAAAAACAACCCTGCTATATACATTTTGTGAAAGTCCTCTCAGCATGTGCACTAGTAGAAATATTGACCGCATAGACCAAAGAAAAGATCCATGAGAAGATCCCCACGACGGGTTAGACCAGTTGTGAGTCTTTTTCTAGCACGTTTCTGTGGTCTACGCAATGTTCTAACAGTGGAGAGCAGTTTGATTTCTTTAAAAAAAATTGCTTTCTTTGTGAACGAGATTCAATAACAAGAACGTGCTGTTCATGTCACATATGCCCGTTTTGAACTCATTATGTCCAAAACTGACATCACCTTTGGTGGACTTCATAAATGGCAACATCACTGTAGGGTATACATTTATACATTCATCATCTTTTATATCACCAATTTATCACAGTCAATTTCTGTTGGTGGAGGGTAAGGTTATGCAGGATATTTTTTGGGGGAAAAGTAAGGTTTGGCAGATGGAATAACTCAGAATATTTTTTAAACATTCTTTTTTTATAATAAAAAAAGTGTTTTTGAGAAAATAACTTTCCAAAAACTTTAGGCATTTATTATTAGAAAAAATTCTACCTACCTGGCCCTCCACCTATGATAGTTCATTCCATAATAATGAATGGTCACCCAGCTGGAGAGGATCATTAATCCTTAAGCGTCCACACTACAGTTACCCAGTCAAACCTTATCAATCTCTCACATTATAAAATACATTATAATTTTTTGATATTTTTCACATATAATTTATTGTTGAACCGATTCTCCTGGTTTTTTCACAATTATGTTAATAAAAATGAATTTTATAAGATTTTTCAATTTTTTTTTCTTGTAAAAATCACAATAATTACAAACATGTTTAAAATAGTATATTTTTTTTGAGGGAGAATGTAAATAATAGTGATGAACAACAAAGTGTAAGTGGCATGCTTCTTGAGCTTACATAAAAAGAAATTATGTAGAAAAGCATTTACTGCAGTGTACATTGGAATTTTAAGGATCTAAGCTTTAAAGTGCTATCAAATAACACAATTTTAACAATTTTGGTGGTCATTAGTGTTAAGTTACTAGGGCAATTATACATTCCTTACCAGGGTACATTTCAAGTTGCATGTTGCTCAACCTTTTTCGGTTGACAAAACATACTTTTTTATCGACAAAATATTCATCCATTTGAGCAAATTATCGTTCAATTATGATGACTTCATCTACAATCTAGATGAAAGTATCACAATTGAGGACCTAAATTGATGTGCAAACACGCTAAAATCCTCGCTTCTCATTGGTCGAAAACCATTCTTTGGGCCCAATCCCTTTACACTAAGAGTCGAGCCTAATGCAACCAAAACATTTTTTACATTAACCCCTAACTACCCAACCATGCATATTTTACATGATATACAAAAGCAAACTATAAAATTTCTCATCCGTCATGCACTTTTTGTAGTGTGAATTTTTTACTGAATTTTCTATGGGAAGTTAGCTTCATGCACATGTGATCCAATTAGAAAGTTGATGATTTGTAAAACTTTTATGCCTCGTTTCATGTTGCAGTGTTTCATCAAAAATTTCAAAGATTTTAGTCTACAAGTGCTCTTGAAAATGTCAACTCATAAAATCAAGCAACCAAAAATCTCAAAAAAATCACTACACTTAGAGTATTGCGTTTCAACCCATCATAACAAATTTCATCCACAAATTGTCAATATCTTATTCGTAATCAAATTACAAAATATATTTGAATTTTATGTTTCAAATTTTATAGAAAATATTGGTGATAGCAATCGCATATCTAACCGTATGGATAGAATCTAAAATTCATAATGTACAACTTTTATTCATATGTCAAGTTCAAAATATCCTTCTTAGTTACATTTTATAATGCATCTTTGCAAAACTGCCCAATTTGGACAGGGTGAGGACGTTAAGGGGTTAAAACCGACAAGCTCTTACACGGGCCTGATTCAATTCATTGGGTGCACCAAATATGGAATCCCGATCTTTGGCCTTGGACTCGAGTGCACATTTTCAATAAAGACTGTAATCTCAAGGCCTCTTTATAATAGAGGCGAGAAGCCGTGAGGAGAGAAATTTCAGCCAATGAGAAATTGGTCTTCTCGGTTTCTAGGCCTCCCATGGGCTGAAATTTCTCTCCTCGTGGCTTCTCGCCTCTAGTGTAAAGAGGCCCTTATTATATTGAGTGCTTGAGGTTGGGCCTAAACCTAATATGGGCTAATTTTTTGTTGCATTGGGCCCAAGAACAACGGACCGGACTTCTAAGTGTAAAGCGCCCCTAAATGTTTGTTTCACTAGTGCAACCAATTTGAAAAACAAGCAGCTATGCTACAAGGAGCTCTGACCGGAATAGAACAGGTGAAGGACGAGAATGCATTTTAGTGGAATCATGGATGGAATATATTTGCTATAGTGATATTTAACCCAAAAAAATGAGTGTCCCAACAATGCCTCTTCCCTACGGTCAGATCCAACAAAAAATTGTAGAAAAATCCCTGGTATCGCTCAACCTACGGAAAAACCAAAAATGAATGGCTGCCTTAGAGACAATAAAACCAAGAGACCGCAATGGGTTTCACCATTTGTCTCAAAGAAAGAAAGAAAGAAAAGAAAAAAAAAAAAAAAAAAACCAAGAGACCAGTGAGAGAATGTTTGCACATGCTCAGTTGAAATTCAAATAAATATTGGGTACCTGACAACAGCGTGGCATTATCATTTCTCTCCAAACTGGTAAAACATAAAGTTATTCAATTAATTTTCTACAAAGTGGACCGACTAAAATATCTTTGCAATAAAAGCCAGAGTAGCAGGGTGTCCATAGAATTGACAATTTGAGAAAAATCATCATAAATTACTATTTAGAAAAATATTTTGGAATTGATATACAAATGAAAGTTCTAGATTTTGAATTTTGGATTCCATCTATACAGTTGGATTCATCAATACTATCACCAATATTTTATTATAAAAAATTTAAGTTAAAATTAAAAAATACCTTTTGAATTTGAATACAAACAAAATTTTATTTATTTTTAATGAATTTTGTTCGAATGAATTTGAAATGAGATACTCTTAAACGTAGTGATTTTTTGAAATTTTTGTGTTCCTTAAATTTATGACCTCATTTTGGCGAGGCCACTTTTGAACTACAGTCAATGCAATTTTGGCTTAATCAACAAACTTGACATACTTCTACATTTGTAATTTAACCCTTTCAGGACCAAGAATTCATCGTTTAAAAATGACAAATTCAATCATTCATATAATGAAAAGTATGATCCAGATAGGACCAAATTTTATATCACCAGAATTAGTAAAGAACATTGCATGTGTTGACCAAAAACATAAATAAATTTGAACAATAGAAACTTCACATAGAACCCACTCAAAACTGCTAAGAAAAACATGAAGCCATATTTGGCCTCTTGGTCCTAAAAGGGTTAAAAAAAATACGTACTCAAGTATCACTAAATCCAACCATAAGATAGGACAACGACTTCAGTTGCTGAAGTATCTCCAAAAAATTGAATGACTTCATCCAAGCATTGATGAGAACGTAGGGCGAGCTCAAATCTGTTAGTTGTTTAGAAATTGGACGCTGTGACGTTTAGGGGTAAACCCCTAAAAGCCTCAGGGATATTGGACAAACATAAATGTGCTATAATATTTTTTCAAAGATGATTTGGACAAACATAAATGTGCTATAAAGGCCTTCCATATGTTTAATGAAGTTTGGTTCGATAGAAAAAACTATAGGGCATCATCTCTACAAATTATCCATGCGGTCAAACTTACAAAAAAGACTTTAGATTTTTTTTGAATGAATATAAAAGCATTGACCTTTGAAAAATTGTATAAATTATAATTTTCACTTTTAGGGTTTAAAATTTAGCGTGATTGGTTAAAATTGGTTTATTTATTTATTGTAAATTTTAATAAATCAAAAGAAATGATGGAAGGATTGTCATTACTTTCTCCAAATAGAAAATTTTACAACACTATGACAATGTTGAGGTGATTCAATTTGAAAAAATCTCCTTGCTAGAGTTTAAGTTGGATTGACATAATTCAAATTGCGTTGGAAAGTACATTTGATGTAATATTTTATAACATATTTTCTTTTTTCAAAAACTTTTTTTGTTCCAGGCAGCCCATAAAAAAACAGGTAGCAACTAAAAAATGGTCTCTTAGGAGTTTAAGGGTTAATTGGGGGGTTAATACTTGTAGCTTCCTAGCAGCTAGGACAACTTTATAATTATAATTAATAAAAGCAAAAAAAGCAGTTAGTGCAAAAAATAATATACTAAAATCGGAAAGTAGCATATAAAAAATATTAAAGCCGTTGGCTTTATAAATTTTTTTTTGGTATACCATTGTGGCTTCCTTCGGTGTACTGCGACAAATTTACTAACTTTTGAACCCCTAAAGGACCAAGTGTCCTAAATAGAACATTTCGATAGGTTTCCAAGGTGTCAAATTTTATACTGGTTTTTTGAAAAACATTATGTGAATTCGGTAAGTCCATACAAATATGGGGATTCGATTTTATTTTTGATTCCGACTTCATAAGTGAAAGTTATGGACAGAAAGAGGTTTCTTTGGGAGAATGGGCAATCTGGGCAGGACTTAAAATTAACCTTAAACATGATTTTTGCATCTCTAATTGTAGGATCTTGCTGTAGACTACCCAAAGAATGCATGGTAAATCTTTCATAGAATTTGACTATACAAATTGCAAGTTTATAGCGTTTGAAGTGAAAAAATGAAATGTCAATCTTTTATGACATTTTCTGATTGTCTTTGGAGACTTGGGAAGAATTGTTAAATTAGTCCAGAAAAATCTTTAATTTTTTTTGTAATGTTAAGATTGGTATTAGTCATCAAAAAAATGAATAGAAAGAGAAGAAATCGATGCTCAAAAACAAGAAAAAAATCACAGTCCTTTAGGGGTTAAACAGAAGAAGAAAGTTTATGGTAACCAATAGTTTAACTCCTAAGCATGCAAGGAGCCCGGTGGGGCCATGTTTAGTTTGTTTTTTTTGTTTTTTGATTTCAATCAAACGTTGATTTTCACCTAGTTCCTAATTTCAAATGAGAATGGTTCCAACTAAGAAAGTGTTGGGACTATCTTCTACTTACTAGTCCAGTTTATCATTCTTCAAAATTGTTAAAATTGCATTTTTTTACAACACTTTCACCCCTAAACGTCCAACCGTCCAGAATGTGGACAATGGACAGAATCAAACACAATTTTTTCATCCATCATTGACTTTTTGTAGTGTGGATTTTTTACTTTATATTTTATGGAAAGTTAGCTTCATGCATGTGTGATCCGATTAAAAAGGGGATGATTTTTGAAATTTCTATGCCTCATTTCATGTTAAAGTGATTCACCTAAAATTTCAAAGATTTCAATCTAAAAGTGTTGTTAAAAAAGTCAACTCATATAATCAAGCAACCAAAAAAACTCCAAAAATCACTATACTTAAAGTATTACATTTCAACCAATCACAACAAATTTCATCCACAAATTGTCAATATCTTATTCGTATCAAATTACAAAAGAATTTTGAGTTTTGAGTTTCAAAATTTATTCAAAATATTGGTGATAGCAATCATAGATCTAACCATATGGATAGAATCTAAAATTCATAATGTACAAATTTTATTCATACATCAAGTTCAGAATATCCCCCTGCGTTGCATTTTATGATGCATCTTTGCAAAACTACCGAATTTGGAGAGGGGTGAGGACGTTTAGGGGTTAAAGCTCAAAAACCTGAAAATTCCAATATACACTACAGAGAGAAAAAAAATTACCGAATTTCTTTCTATGTGAGCTCAAGAAGCATGCCACCTACACCTTGTTGTTCATCACTAATATTTACATTTTTCCTTAAATTTTCATACTATTGTAAACATTTTTGTAATTACTATGATTTTTACAAGAAAACAACTTTGATTTTTTTTATAAAACTCATTTTTGTTATGAAAAAATCAGGGTAAATCAATATAACAATAAATTATAGGAGAAGAATACAAGAAAAATCTCTCATATTAAGTACACAATGTCATGATACCATATCACTACCCTACTTGATATTCGTCACTCACAAAATCATCCACATTCCACATCCATACCGTTCATCCAATTTTTCATCATGTTCTCAAATCGTTCTCCACAGTTCCCATGTTGTTCCCCAAAGCTGCACATCACATTCCCTAGCGTTCCCATCATGTTCCTTAATGTTCCCAAGTTCTTTTTACGTTCCCGAAGTTCAGACGTTCTGTTTTTTGTTCCCAATTGATTCCCAATGCAGTGTTGGTGCATTGCGACAGGGCGTTTGCTAGTATAATGTATTTTCAAATTCGAGAAATTGATGAGGCTTGACCAGTTAACTGTAGTGTGGTTGCTTAAGGGTTAACAGAGTCCAGATGCTGTTATTTCAAAGTGGTTAATTCTCTGTTAATTACGAGGTTGTTAATTCTGTGTTAATTAATTGGGAGGTTGTTAATTCTCAGTTGCCATGGGTGGGTTCATGTACCATGGGAGTGGGGAGTGAATGCAGGAGTAAGGACTGAGCGCGCAAACGTTGGCAGGGTTTATGGTGATAGCCACATCAGAGTCGACGTCAGTTACGATAAGTTAACACAACTGGGTACCATCATTCCCACAAAGATTGTCACCTTGCTCTCCTTGTCAAGAGTGCCCCAGCGCCCCGCCCGCCCAGCTGGACGTGAGCTGTGGAACTGCAGCAGCTTCTACACTGGCACCGCTCGCTCGCTGCTTCACTGGCTCTTGCGTTTCAACCACCTTCAGTAACTCCTCCTGAAATGGCATTTTCTGTCACTTGCCTTCTGCTGCTTGGTCCTAAGTCCAAGTATGTTACTTATTGACTTTTACGTACCAACTGAATCGTGAATTTAGAATACGTTTCACATGGCGTCAAGATAACTATACCTTAAATTACCAACTGAGCCTATTTAAACACATCAAACAGAAAATATTTTTAGTGCATCCTAATAGCAAGTTCAAGAGGATTCCAACGCACTTTAGCATGCATTATTTGGACACCCTATGAATAAGTTATGAATTTCCAAAGTCTTGACTATAAGTTGACTATAAAGCGACCCTAAACTTTGATTCAGATTGTGCACATTCTCATCAATAGTAGGGTGTCAAAATCTACTTGTTATGGAAGATTGAGCTATGAACGATTTAAAGTAAAGGTCGCCTTTAGATATAGTTACCTTATAATGAGTTATTAGGGTTTGGGAAACTTGTCATAATCTAGCCTCATAAATTTTCTGAGAGTGTTTTACGCTTGTCAATCCATTTCAACATTGGGCTCTCTCATGAATTTGCCTGCACCTTTTACACTTAGAAAGCCTTTGTTGAAATGGAATGCCCTGTACTAAAGGAATGAGAACTCTTTTTGAGATTAGAGTTATTCGTCAAAGGCTATCCAAAGAGGAAAGAAAAAGAGGAGGTGAGGGTGAAATTTAAAAAAAAACCATAAAAAAATAGCACATGAGGGAGAAACTCAAAAGACCATAAAAAAGCAGTATATTAGAGTTTCTCTATGAGTTTGGATATTTATAATTCAACCAGTGACAACACTCTAACTTTAGACATGAAGCATTGTATGGGTCCTATTTAGCTATAGACCGCAAATATCAAGACCTTGAGAGCAAAAAATGGTCCACTATTCAACCTATGAGGATTTGAATTTGAGACCTCGGGGGTTACAAATGCCTCACCCTTCACTCGGCACACCCACCAAGGAGAAAAGATGGATTGTTAGCTAATTGTGCTGATGTTGGAGAATATACCAAAAATAAATAAATGTAGATCAATTTGCAGTTGAGACTAAGGGCGAATTAACACCTTTGTCCCGGGGTGCAATCAACGTTCATTTCAAATGGACGTGAGTTAAAAAACGGGGTCTCATTTATTCTATGGAAGAAAAGTTGAAAACTTCTAGAAAGAAATTAGGGGCATGGAAATGGTCAAATCTCTCTTATATAAAAATTGAGGTGCGTGTATAAAGGATGTTTTTAAAAAAAGTTTAAAATTAGAAGTAAATAAAAAATGTAGAAAATTATAAAAATTATAAAATGACAAAAAAGCCAATGGGGAAAATGAAATGAATGAAAATATGCATTTTTTCATTGCAATGACATGAATGATTGAGAATTTTGGCTAATTACCTTGGTTTTGTGTGATTTGATTTTGGTGTACGTACGACATTCCAAGTGTGAGTCTATTCCATAGCTATCATGTTTTTTGTCGCATGTACTTCAATTATTCATGTTTTATTGCATGAATCTCCGTCCTTGCCCTTGTTGATTTACTAAACAACCACTTGGCCCTTTCTAGTTCGTTTTGTCTTTGTTCAATTGAATTTTGGCTCATGTTTTATTCCTTCAATCTGCTAACAACAATATTAACCCCTAAGTGTCTAAACGACCATTTTATGGTTGTTGCCCTTTTTTTACAAGCTTCCCAGGATGGAGAATATAAGATTTAAAACTAAATAGGAAATCAAGTCTACTTTCCAATCCAATTTGAATTGTATCGATCCGAATTAAACCTCACCAAGGATAATTTTTCAAAGACAAACACTTCTACATTGTCCAGTGTTACAAAATTTACTATGATGTTCTCTTCATTGTAAAAAACCACATTCTTGGTATAATTCAATTGTGTATTTACTTGAATAGAAAAATTGGTGGTTTTGAATCGCAATTGTAGTGCGAGTTGTAGTGGTTGCACAAAAAGTCTATATGTAGAGTTGGAGGAGCTGCTATATTTAGAGCATTTAACCTTGTAAGAATGAAGGAAATATGAGCAACTTTTGAAGTGATTCTAGCTCAAATTTTCACATGTAGATTTAGCAAATATTACAAAGAATCCCACGCCAAAATAAGTAATAGCCAAGAATTTTTGCAAATCTTGAATTTTTGAAGATTATGGACATTTTGTTTAGATTTTGTAGATTGGAGGGATCTTATTATTATTTTGATAATTTGCCAACAAATTCAACCATTTTAGGAATTTCTCACCATTCCTCCAACTTACATGAGGCCCATGTTGCAATTATAGCCAAGGATCAAAAACCATTTAATTAACATTGGTTCGGTCTATGTTTTAAATTTTGGAGACCCAATTCCACGTATTGTATGTGTCATATAAATAATCAATAAATCAATGACAAATCACTATATATATATAGGATTCTATCACATGAGCAACGGAGTACAAGAGTGCATCTACATTTAGTTATAGAAAATGCTTTGGTGGGCTTGATATAAAAAAATTATAACATGTTGACTCAAATTTCACCACAAATAAGACTATCTTAAAACATTTTATTCACTTTATTGTGTCAAACAAGGCATTTACACAGTACGGGCCACCAACTTTTAGTGCACATTTTGCGTTTTGTCAAAAAAATTAACTTTCAAACCAATTTAAAAATATATATAACAATTATTCAATGAAAAATGAAGTGAACCAACATTTAGATTTATGTACATATTATGAGACATATTAACTATAGAATAAAATTTTAATTTGACAAAATGATTTTATCATGAAGATTTATGTATGAAAACTCCCATTCTAACAATAGTTTAATCAATTTGTGATCAAACTTTGAATGTAAATATAGTTCATGTTTGATTCTAGAACAAATTTTTAAAAATAATCCCACATGGAAAATTTCATTATGATAAACATTAAAAAAAAAATCCATCAGAAAAGTTTTTCAAAGTAGAGAAACAATTCAAATCCACCAAAAATAACACATTTTAAAGATAAAAATTAAATCTATTAATTTTTTTGAAAATGTTGGAAAATATTTCTCTTCATATATTTGAACATTGGAAAATTTCACAAAAGATTTATAGCTCAAAATTCCATCCACAACCCTTATTTCTCCTTGTTTTTTAGAATTTGGAGTGCATATTATGCATTGTGACCGCAATGCAATGGTTTTACTTTCCACATTAGTCTCCTATTAAGAGGTACAAAATATTTTAAGAAATTTCTTGACATATTCACTAAGGTTGCATTCTCACTAAACCAAACAGGTCTCAAAGCTTCACAATCCTTTGTTGTCTTAACCCCTATTTTCCCAACCACTAATATTTTGCATGATGTACATTAGCAAACTTTGTTCTCTCATCTGTCATGCACGTTTTGCAGCGTGAATTTTTACTAAATTTTTTATGGGAAGTTAATTTCATGGATGTGTGATCCGATTAGAATGGGGATGATTTGTGAAACTTTTATGCCTCATTTCATGTTGCAATGTTTCATCAAAAATGTCAAAGATTTTAGTCTCAAAGTGTTGTTGAAAAGTAAACTCATAAATCAAGAAACCAAAAAAATCTCCAAAAATCACTACATTTGGAGTATTGCATTTCAACACATCACAAAAAAATTCATCCACAAATTGTCAATAGCTTATTTGTAATCAGACTACAAAATAATTTTTAATTATAAGTTTCAAATTTTATAGAAAAATATTGGTGAAAGCAATCGCAGATCTTACCGTATGGATAGAATTCAAAATCCACAATGTAGATGTGGTTTTGACTTCCTACACTCATGAAGAACACAAAAGAAAATCACATAAAAATTGAAGAGTTTTAAAGATTTAAAAAAGACTTTTTGTACAAAAATCAGATATTTTCCCAACTACTTAAAAATATCCAAAACATTTGTTAAAAATATCCAATGACGTGGTTTTGGTACCAATTTTTGATATGAAGTACATTTAGATAAGTTAGTGTTATATGAAATGACTAATTTGAAGGATTAAAAATATTATTTGTTTTGTACTACGATACCTGCAAATGCTGATTTTTGGCAATTTTTCTCATGTAACACAAAAACATGAAAATTAATTTATTCAGTTGAAATCTTGGTCTCAAATTAAAGTATTTCATGTCATCCAGGTGTGGATATTTATTTAATTAAAAATAATTCATTTTAGTTCATTGAAGTGGACAAATTTGTCGAAATTTGGAAATTTGGAAATTTGGAACATATATTTGTTTTCCCAAATTTTGATGAATTTGTCCATTTCAAGTGATTAAAATTATAAGATAAATAAACTATAAAATATCCACACTTGACTTTGGATGTTGTAATGCATATTTTGTGTGCATTTAGTCTAGTGGAAAACATTTATTGGATTGTTGTGATGGTTGTTTGGAGAAACGTGAAAGACAAAAGAATCCATCCTCTTGTTTAAATGGTAACACAAAACTTTGGTGTCTTTTTCAATATGTTTGTACCAACTTTGAAGAATTTGTGATTCTTTACTTGATATCATGGTTGTACAATAGTGTCTTTTGAATTAATATTTAAAAAGATTCTAACTCATGTAGATTGTGGGTATTATATTCGTGAGACTGAAGTACTTGAAGACTCGGATTTGGAATGGAGATTTTTCATTTTAATTTATTTTGCTTGTCATTGATATGTCATATGTGACATGAATTTGTATTGTTTTTTTCTTAGATAAAATAGGTTTTAAATATAAGTTGGTAACATGTCCAAAATCATTCTAACACATCCAAAAACCAAAAATGTTTGGAGAACCTGTCCACATGACATAAATTGCTTTAGTGAACACGTTCCAAGACTAGTCAGGGTCTTTGTAAAAATTCAACACTAGAATGGAGGAGACATTGCAAACCATGTCAACGTCAAAGGAACAAGCAAAGGGCACAAGGAAGTCAATGGCGCAGCCCTTTAAAGATATTTTTAGGAGCTTTTGGAGATGCTCTCAGAGCGAAGAAGACATACACAAGCGTGTGATAGAGACGTCAACAAATGTGCAACAAACATACGCAAAGTATCAAAAGGTTTTCACCTACTGAAGAGACAAAAAAGAAGTCCCAATGTCATATGTATACTCTTCCATGTAATTACTATGGACCAACAAATACAAAGATTGTCTATGTGAAAATAGGGTGTGAAAATATCTTTGACCCACACTATAATCAAATATCACTCATGTTAACCTCCTCAACATTTGCAAGAAAATTGAGTACCTAATTGAGTAAAAAAAATTATAATGAACCCTATGTTACCAGTAGTTCAAATCCTCGAGGGAGGCACTCGTTAAATTTTCAAAATGAAGTGAGATAGAAAATAGGGTATGTTTTATTCATTTCACATAGAATTTTGAATCTTTTTGAAAATAAAATAGGTTTGTTATAATGGGGTACAAGCATGCTTGGAGTACCCTAGTCAGGAACTAGGAATCATAAATGAAAGAAATTTTAAATGTCATGTTTTGCAAATAAAATCAAAAGTAATATTTCAAAACATTACTTAGTATTAGAACACATGTAACCGTATCATTTTTATTAATTAAAATGTAAAAAATCATTAATTTTTAATTTTTTAAATTATTAGGATTTAGTACATGATATTATATCAATGGAAAATAGACATGTATATATAAGAATTTTACCGTTAATTTCTTATCTGTTCTCTACCTTACAACTCACTTTCTATGTTTCAAAATTGAAATCCAAAAAATCTTAAATTTAAAAGTCCTTTTAGATGTAGCCCCTCTTTATAATATTTCAAAGGATTGTGAAAATTATAAAAAAATAGCTACATATTACATTTTATGTTGTAAAATACTACAATTGATTATTAGAACATCATAAATCAATATAGTCAATTATAAACACTTTTCATTAAGTATTTATATTCCTTTTTGATTCCTGAAGTAAAAACTCACATTGGAAACATAGTCCTGAATGTGGGAGGAGGTACAGGAATCATATTAACAGCTTTAATCAATTAATATAATTTTTAAAATGTATTTCTATATTTTATTTTACATGAAGCACGTGAAGCAATATTAAAATCATGCTTTCACAATAAGATTTGTAATCTAACCTGTATTAAAGGGAAAAAAAACTTACGATTTTATAGTGTGACATTTTTTATGGGGTACCTCGAGCATGCTTGTACCCAATGCCAAATGTCAAAAAAATTATTACAAATAATATAGGGTGCATTTTTAAAATTTATAGAATATTTTCAAGAATATACAATGGATATGCTGGCAAATTACAAAATATTCTTTTATATCCATAGTCCCTCAATAAATGCACAGTTAATGCATGTGTATATAGAAAATAACTATAAGTGTCCTCCTCGTGCTTAACCCTTAAACGACAATTCCTTTCCTGATACCACATCCAAAATCTCCTCTTAAATTCCATTTTAAGCATGATTCTGTGTTTAATTTGCTTCAGCTTTATTCTAAAGAAGTATAGATCTCTCTAAGGTGCTCGGTTTGGAATTTTAAAAACCCCATTTGGTGCAATGGTGTAGAAGTTATGAGCAAGATTCTCCCAAACTAAAACCAAGCCCATGGGGCTGGCGTTGTCGTTTAAGGGTTAAATCATATGTATTAAAGCTATTTTTTACACATTTGCTAGCAAAATGTCCCCAACAACACTCTACATCAAAATAAGATATGTCCCTTGCCTATCGGATCTCCAACGGCTAGACTCCAAATATGTTTCCAACAACACTCTACATCAAAATAGGATGCGTCTTTTGCGCAACAGATCTCCAAATTTTTACGCAAAGTATCAAGAGGTTTTCACCTACTAAGAGCATCTCTTGTCGCTATTTACACTAACTAATTCGCAGCGGCTGGCCTCTAAACTTGTTCCCAACAACACTCTACATCATAATAATATATGTATCTTGTCTAGATCTCCAAATTTATACGCAAGGTATCAAGGAATCATTTTCACGTCGGTCTTTACGTCAATTGAATTTGCAAAGATAAGCCTCCAAACCTGTCTCCAACAACACTCTACATCAAAATCAGACATGTCTCTCAATACCCACCACATCTCCAGATTTCTACTGTCGTTTCCTACCTCTACGAATGCTTTGGATTTTACAATTTGACCCTTAGTGGCCACGTAACCCCTCAGCTGTCACACCGCGTCCGCTCCTACTTTGCAATGCATTCAAGAATTGAATACCAAGAGCATCAAAGTCTATAGAACTCTTCATGTGTCCACTTTACTAATGTGAGATGAACCCTATACTAGGACCAGAGCTCTGCATTTAATGGGATTTTTTTGCTAGTCCCTGTGAATTTTCCGAGGCCTCCCCTTCATACCTCTTTTGTTGGGGTGTAAACAATAGGGTGGTAGGAGATGCTCTAAAAGACAAAAAAACAAAAAAAAAAAAGTCACAAGATCCGCACGTACACTCTTATATGCACTTACTATAAACTAAAAAGAAGATTGTAATCCATGTGAAAACACAATGTGAAAATATCTCTGACCTAGTGTGTAATTAAATATCACTCATATCAACCTCCACAACATTTGCAAGAAAATGTACAATGAATCCTAATTGAGTAAAAGAAAAGAAAAAATATATAATGAACCCTAAGGTAGTTTAAATTACATGTATGAAAACCAATTGTTACACATTTGCTAGCAGTAGTTGAAGTGCCATGAATTTTGGATTCTCATTGGGTGTGAATTTTCAAACCACACAACTCAATTCACAAACTATGTATTTCCCACCTTCAAAACTTTCAAAATAACTATTTTTCAAATACTGTTACATTTATCACTCAAACAATTCTGAACATTTTTTTAAATGGACATACTTTGAACATATTCAAGAAACCACAATGATTTCATTTCTCACTCAAATACCGAAAATTCCAAAAATGAAATTTGAAACTGTCAATGATAAATAAAAATAAGCCTTAAAAAAACCAAAGAGAAAGAGAGGGAACCGAGCAGTGTTTTTTTGGGACGAACTATCGCCAGATTGCACCCCAAAAAATGACTAAAAAATGGCCAAAAACCATGAAATACCTTGGATGAAATTCCCAAATTATAGATGAAAATAATACAAAAATTATGGATATGTGATATTTTCTATTCAATATGTGGATGAATGTTGAAATATGGAGCACCAAGTGCTATAACATTTTATATCGCCACTTTGGCACTTCATGAAAAATGAAAAGAAATGCCCTAAAACCAATAGAGCCTGTCTCTTGACCATAGTTTTTGTTCTGTAAATAACTTTTATGTCCATCTCTGACAAGAAGCGCCGGCTTGCTTGGTGTGGGTGAGCACGTCCTTGATGTGGGGGTACGTGGAGATTCTCTCGTGCGAGGTATGGGAGAAGCTTCTTTAGCATTGGGGAGTTTCAAGGTTCAAATCTCTTTAACAATGCAGAGCGTCGAAATTAAAAGAGTCAAAACTCGTTTTTGCCGCTTTTCAAGCTAAAAATCCAGTTTTTCCTTGTCTTTCCTCTTGTGGAATTTTTTGCTCGACTTTACAGATAACTCTAATGTCATGATGGGGTTGATTTCTTTGTGCCACAGTTGGTTCAATTGTGTGGACTGGCTACAAGCTGGGGTTTGCTTGTTGCTGAGGGACATTGATGTCCCGTTTTCCAGGACCACTGATTACAAAGGAGTTACGGACACTCCTCATTTTGATACCTGCGAGGTTTCTGCAACAGTACTTTGGACCATCATGTTGAAACCAAGGGAATTGCCACTTGCTTGTTACAGTTTGAGATTCATGGAACTAACGGAATTTTGATTCATGCCACCCTTTTTTTGGCTCTGACCGTAAGGAAGAGGCATTGCAGGGACACCCATTATTTGGGGCTAAATATCACTGTAGCAAATATATTCCATTCATGATTCCACTGAAATGCATTCTCGTCCTTCTGGTCACACTAGTAGAAAAGGTGGCATTGCTAAGGGAGTTGCCCAGGCAAGTGGTGCCCAATTCCACGCATGCACAGTGGTTTTGCCTGGGCATCTCCCTGGGGAGTGCCACCTTTTCTACTAGTGTCAGAGCTCCTTGTAGCGTAGCTGCTTGTTTTCAGTTTTTTTTTTTTTTTTTTGACAAAGACCAAAGTTTTCTTTGTTTTTCAAGTTCATAAGTATCATACCCGGCTGTTGGGGTTGGTAATTCATGCCGAATAATTTTAAAAATTGCCCAAATGTTGGATATTTTCCAATATTTTTCAAGATTCTCTTTTTCATCATAGAAAATAGAATTTAAAATAAAAGAAATCCTAAAGTTTGGAGCTTCTCTTTTTATAATTATTTTTTGACGGATCTTGACGACGAGACGGCTAGGTACGATAGTTCATGTATTAGAGTTATCTGAAAAGAGAAGAGGAGTATGAGTGGAGTTCAAGTGGATTTTGTAATCACAATTTCTGACAAGCATTGTTCATGAATAGTCCCTTGGTCGGCTCTCTTAGGCTTGGGGGAATGTGTGGGAACTCTCTTTTTTCATCGGGAAGATCTAGAGTTCCATACCCCACGGTGGTGTTAAGGCCTTGCTTTAGATTATTCTCCATCTTATCGTACTCTAGTTGTGCAGTTTTTTTGAACTCAAAACGAGTGTGAGGTGAGTTCATCATGAGTTTCCACTTTGATACACTCTTTTCAGTTAACTCTATTTCTATCTCACTTTCTTGTTAGTGTGGGGTTTTGAACATACACACTCTTCATTTACATTTGCTTTTACATTGGCTTTAGAAAGCAACTGGAGCTTTACTTTCAGATTTATTACTACAGTTTTTTCTCATATTCAGCAAGCTGGTAACATAAGTTTTTATGGTTCAAAGTTTTATAAGAGGGCCCAAAGTTTGTGACAACAAAATCTAATAATTGTTCATGATCAGAAAAATCATTAGAGTCTTTGAATTTTCATTATTTCTGTCACAAGAAGAATTCTCATTATTTATTTCTATTTAAATTTAACAACTGATTTTTTATATTTTTTTCACATGTTGTATCTCGATGATGTGGTCGCATAAATGTAGACAAGTGTCAATCTTCTTTCCATTTGGAATCCTATGTTCATTTAGGGTAGACCGCAGCTGTTCACAAAAATCTCCGTTGCTCATTTGCTTAACCTGTAACCGTTCCGGCATCCATATTTTGGACGTTTTTTCGGGTACATTCACCTTCGAAGAGCTGTAACTTTTGCAAAAAGTGTCCGATTTTAATGAAATTTTGGAAAAACGAACCGCGTGCTGTATAGAATGAGTGGTAAAAATTTCAGATCAATCTAAGATGTACTGAATCTTTGGCGATGATTTGAAAGTAGGGGTCTTTTTTTTGGACAGTTTTTGTGCATTTTTTATGGCTGCAACTTTGGGGGCTTGTATCTCCTTCATCCCATGTTCGTTTTCAATAAAAATTGTTGGGTTGGATTCCCCTTGAAGTCTAGTTATCATGGTAAAATTTTCATGTCAATCCATGTTGATCTGAATGTTTGGGAGTCATTTTAGTGCATGGGTTCAATTCGGACATTTTCTGCTTTTTGGGTCAAATCGGTCACTTTTTGGGCTACTTTTTGACATTGCAAGGCCGTTTTAGGGCACATTAAAAAAAATTCATGAGTTTTTTTTGGTACCGATGTGTTTATATGATGATGTCGAACTACTTTATAGTTGAAAGTTTTTTCATTTGAAAACAAATTTCACCTCTAACTGTGTTGCTAGGAAAATTTCAGCATCCATTTTTTAAACTAAAACACTATGATCTTGCAATCTATATGGCCAAATGACTCCAAATTTGGTTCACATGATCTACAACATGTATATTACAAGATTGTATGGTTGAGATTTCTATACCTCACTTACATATAGACCTATAACACATCAAAAGCAATGATGATTTTAAGCCCAAATAAGCTAGGGACGCTTAGGGGTTAATAATTGGTCTAAATTTAGGATGACAACGTACAATGCTAAACAAGGCAATGAATATTTTTATTATTGTTGCATGGGATCTAGAAATATACCGTTAAAGAGCTTTTTGTTCCAACAAAAAATTAATCACTTTTTTGTTTTTCCCCAATTTTTGCCAAATGTCATTCCTACATTGGTTGAAATCTTATGTGAAAATCTTATTCTCGCACTAATAAAAGATGAATTAAAGCTCCCTCTATGATATACCGGCAACCTTGGGATACATAGCAAGCATCTTTTCATGATCCCAAACATTTGTGTAAAAATTGAAGCCTTTATTCTTAAAAGACAAGGATCCATGGCTTTAATAGATGCAGGAATCATCCATGCAATTTATTATGTTGTGAAAAATATAATTATGATAGAATCAAATTCTATAACTCCAGAATTAATGAATAACATTACAGATATTGGTAAAAAAATAAATTAAAAGGAAGTCAATATAGGACATCCTAAAAAATACAAAATACAAAAAATGAATAAGAAAGAAGCCCAATTTGAACTTTTTTTTGGTTTTTTTTCGGTTTAGGCCTATTTTTTTCTTTTCATGTTTTCATATATTATGATAAATGATGTCTCAATAACGTAATACTACCATTGGTGATCATGCTATAGAATTAATGATTACATCATAGTTAATTTTGCACATCAGCACTGCACATGTGTTGTTGATAGAGGACCAACATGGAAGTATCTGAAATGTCAACTGGATGAACACCATGTACCACCAATTTTATGGTTTTTCATCCTCTCCAACCATTGTACATTTATGCGCTTGCTTGTTCAAGGATAATCATGCCATCCATTTCTTCTTCCTGTCTATGACTACGTGCTGTGTACTTGTAATTAACCCTAAAGGACCAAGGATTCATGGTTTTTAAATGACAAAGATCCTATATTAACCCTTAACTGCCTAAGCGTTCATGTTTTGGACGATGTACAGTTTTCATCCACGATTTCTCATCCGTCATGCACTTTTTGCAATTTGAATTTTTTACTATAGATTTTCTAAGAAGTAAGCTTCTTGCATGTGTGAATCAATTAGAAAAGGGATGATTTGTGAAATTTTTAAGCCTCATTTCATGTTGCAGTGATTCACCAAAAAATTCTAAGATCTTAGTCCAAAACGAATCAAAAGTGCTCTTGAAAAAGTCAACTCATAGAATTAAGCAACCGAATAATCTCCAAAAATCACTACACTTAGAGAATTACATTTCAACCAATGCCAACAAATTTCATCCACAGATTGTCAATATCTTATTCTTAATCGAATTACAAAAGAATTTTGAATTTTGAGTTTCAAATTTATAGAAAATATTAGAGATTGCAATCATAGATTCATCCGTATGAATAGAATCTAAAATTCATAATGTACAATTTTTATTCATACATCAAGCTCAAAATATCCCTCTTAGTTGCATTTTATAATGCATCTTTGCAAAATTGCCCAATTTGGAGAGGGTTGTAGGCATTTAGGGGCTAAGGTCATTTAAAAAAATATTTAAACAAAAATCAGAGTATGTTTAAAATATGAAAAATTTATACAATTATTTATGAAAATCTTAGAAATTTTTATTTGAATGCCTTTAGTTCTTTGTGAAATTCGAAATTCCATAATTAGTACTTTTTCAAAATTTTCAATATTAAAAATGGAATTTCGTCTCGTGTGAATTCTAAAATTATATTAATTTGACATTTTCACATTTTAGTGTTGGAACAGACCTTAACCCCAAACATTCTCACCCCTCTCCTAATAGGGCAATTTTGCAAAGACGTATAAAAAATGCAACCAAGAGGGAATTTTGAAGTTGATGTTCAAATAAAAGTTGTACATCATAAATTTCAAATTCTATCCCTCGGGGAGGTCACTCCCTTGTATATTTTGTATACACGTGCGATAATGACCTATTTATTTGGGGGGTTATTTTAGCAAAAAAATTTAGCAAAAAATATTATTAGGTGATGGTAATTTACATGTAAAAAGCCTGAGAATATTATATGTGATGGTATTTTACATGTAAACATGTTTCACTTTTTAAAAATCCCCTATTTTACATGTACATTTTTTACAAAATTTATCTACAATGAATATATTGGACCCTATTTTTTATCGCACGTTGTTTCTAAAATTTTCGCCAGTGAACCCCCCGAGTTCTATCCATATGGTTTGATTTGCAATTGCTATCACCAATATTTTTGTATAAAATTTGAAACTTAAAATTCAAAAATATTTTGTAATTCCATTATGAATAAGATATTGACAATTTGTGAATGAATTTTTTGTGATGGGTTGAAATGTAATACTCCAAGTGTAGTGATTTTTGGAGAATTTTTGGTTTCTTAATTTTATGAGTTGAATTCCTTAAGAGCACTTTTATACTGAAATCATCAATTTTCTTGGTGAGTCACTACAACATGAAATGAAGCATAATTTTTTTCGCAAATCATCCCCTTTCTAATCGGATCACAAGTGCATAAGGCTATCTTGCCATAAAATTTTGTTGTATTTCTTTTCTTTGCAAAAAGTGCATGACGGATGAGAAAATGTGGATGAAATCCACATCATCCAAAATTGGACGGTTGGTCCTTTAAGGATTAATGTATGGTACAATTGTTCATATTGTGAAAAAAAAATTCAGATGGGATTTTAAATTTAATTTTATTACAAAATCAATGAAAAACATTGCATGTGTTGGCTAAGAAATAAATGAATTTGAGCAAAATAAACTGTACACAGGACCGACTCAAAAATGCTAAAAAAAAATGAGGTTCAATTTGGCCTTCTTGGTCTTTATGGGTCAAGATACAAACATTGTTGTTTGTCTTAATAAATAATTGTTTGTTTGTCTCTAAAGAATAGTCATTCTTTGTGAAGCATAATCAACAATGTATCATTATGCAATTTCAATAAATCATGCCAAATTTGATTTTTTAACAACAAAAATTTGATTAACAATCTGTTTTGTTTCTCTATTTTATTTTTTTCATTTTTTGTGTGATAATTGATTAAATAGCATAGATGGTAAATTTTTAAAAATTTACTACTTCTTTCCGCATCAATAGTGACAAAGTGAAAGGCCATGGAATTGAATATGACGTAAAAGCCTTGGTTACTTCACTAATGGTCTTTGAGGGCAGAATGGAATAGTCATAGAAAGAACATCCAAAGGATGTGAACGGCTAGGTTACATCATAAAAAACCTTGTCCTAGAAGTGTTGATTGCCGGCTCGTGGCTTGCCGGATCATTACAAACCCTACAACTATTGGAAAGCTACAAGTGGAACCTATAGTTGTCAATACCATTTTCCTACACCACCTCCAACCAACCTACAGTCATTACTGGAGTTACGCAAAATATGTAGGTAACATCAATATACACAATCATTTTTTGAAGATAAATTTGAAAAAAGTTGCAAAATTAACTCTTATAGACAATTCTATTTTTTGGTGTTACCACCTAATTTTTTTGTAAAATGGATATCTCTATATTGTAATAAGGTTTTGAAAAACGAATTGCACCATCATGCTAAAAATCACAAAATTATTAATCTCTTGAAGGTTGAGTTCCAAAAGCTAATTAAAATTTACAAATATCTATTATGCAGAATTTAGGCGGTGACAACATGAAATTGAATTGTCTATAGAGTGAATTTTGCAACTTTTTTCAAAAACAAATTCAAAGGATAATTTTTGCATTTATGTTTCCTCTATATTTGTGAAATTGAATTTTAAAAATTCATCATGATTTTTTTTTCAATTGACTATTACGTAAAAATGAAAAAGAAAAATGGAGAAAATTTGAACAAAATAAATGAAGATTTTAGTTTTCAAAAGTGAAATTTTACATTATTGATTGAAATTGCATAAAATTAAAATGCTGATTCTATCTCACAAGAATGGCTAGTGTAAAGGAACAAACTTTTTTTTTAATGTTGCTAAGATTGTCCAAGATCTTAACTTCTAGGCATTGTACAAGCTCAAAAATAATGCCAAATTTCAACCACTAAATCAACTAAGCTCGTTGATAGAAGATTATTCCAATATATATATATCATTGAGCAAGCGTAAAATATGCTACATTTGTCACAATTCTGTGGAAAAATGTACATACAAATTATGAATGCCTAAGAGCATTACCATCCTAGGCCCTAATGGACATGCCATGTTGTCTTAGACTAGCCTCCCAAGGGTTGCCCCATTCTTGATTAGACTAGCCAACCACTTTTGTGATTAAGGTTCTTTCAAATGGGAGTTTATTCAGTATGAATCGTAGTGTCTCAACTTGCCGAAGGGTCAAGATGTTCATCAAAGGGTCAAGATGTTGCAACGACCATAGCAATGATGCTCTATGAAACGGCGAATTTAAACCGGTTCAATAAAGGGTCAAAACGCTCAGCAAAGAGTCAAAATGTTGGCAACGACCACAAAAAAGCAAATATGCTCTAACATGTCTCAACCAGCTCAATGAAAAGTCAAGATGCTTAATAATGGATCAAGATGCTCAGTAAAGGGTCAAGATGCTCAATAAAAGGACAAGATGCTCAATAAAGGGGCAAGATGCTCAGTAAAGGGTCAAGATGTTGACAATCACTGTTGCAAAGATGCTCTAGTGTGCCTCAACAACTCAACAAAGGGTCTAGATGCTCAGCAAAGGGCCAAGATGTTGACAACGATCATAGAAAAGATGCTCTATGAAATGGTACAATGTCTTGATCGGCTCAACAAAAGGTCAAGATGTTTAACAAAGGGTTAAAATGTTGGTACCAACTATAGCAAAAATGCTCTATGAAAATGGCGTATCTCAACTGGCTCAACAAAGGGTCAAAATGTTTAGGAAAGGGTCGAGATGTTGACAACGATTATAGCAAAGATGCTGTGGTATATCTTAACCGGCTCAACAATGGGTCAAGGTGCTCAACACAAAGGCAAAGGTCAAGATGTTCACCACGATCGTAGCAAAGATGCTCCGATGTGACTCAGTTGACTCAACAAAGGACCAAGATGCTCATTACATGGGCAAGGATCAAGATGTTGACAATGACCATAGCAAAAATGCTTTGGCTTGTCTCGACCGGCTCAACACAGGGCCCATTTAACAATGACCATAGCAAAGATGCTCCGATGTGTCTCAACCGGCTCAACAATGGGTCAAGATGCTCAACAGAGGGTGAAAATGTTGACAACGACCATAGCAAAGATGCTATAGCATGTCTCAACCGGCTCAACAAAGGGTCAAGATGCTCAACGAAGGGCGAAGATGTTGACAATGATCAGAGCAAAGATGGTTTATGAAATGGTACAATGCCTCAATCCGCTCAACAAGGGGTCAAGATGTTCAACAAAGGGTCAAGATGCTCAACAAAGGGTCAAAATGTTGAGCAAAGGGTTAAGATGTTGACAACGACAATAGCCAAGATGTTGTAAACATGAAGAGAAACAGGGAGAGAACATTCCAATTCCAGAACAGTGGATAAAGTAGTTGAGGAAGGTTCCAAGAAGGTGGTCGGGGATGGGAAGGCGGTTATGGATTGGTGGATTGGAACAAATCTTGATCTGGAACAAGGGCCAATTTATTAACTCGTCAAACCCCCTTTTAGAGTGTCGCATACCATCCAATAGGTGGCCACGCTCTAAGAGGATTTGCCAAGTTTTAAGTAAAGCCTCATACTAACAAAACCTATAAATGCACTCACCATACTTGCTACCCTACGTCATAGTCAGTTTCAACATAAATTATTTTTTTGTCCAAAGGTAACCATAACATTTTTAAGCTAGTACTTTGCAACACACCCTTTTGCTTGTGCAGAGAATCAACATATGAATAGGGAATTGATGATGTGAAACAAGTAGAAACTATTTAAAAAACAAAAGTTTGTTGAGTTACAAAGCCATCATTAGGTAGAGATGGCCTTTATTCTCTAGAAGATTATGATTCTTGCAATGAATCTGGTTTGCAATCCTGATTCCCAAGGGTGAACAATGGAGTTGCTAAATAATGTTATAACATGCGTCATCTAGTGGTTGACGTTAACCTCCTCAAGTGTGATGTGAAACTTGAATTTCAACAACAAAGAGTTGAATATGACCTTGAACATAAGATATTATTGTCTTTATATTGGTGGGAACAATGAAGATAAAATTGGGTGTAGGGTTGTTTATTTGACTGCTAGATAAGGTATTGAACACGACGTCTAAAGTAGAAAGCACCCAAAACCAATATGTAGACTATTCTAAAACAACGAAGCATGTGACTCTAAATTGTTTTTTGGTATCTATTGTTGACCAATCAACATTTTGCATTTGGTTTAGTTTGAACTATTTAAAGAAGCATAAATTTATTGGATCACATGTTATAGATTTTGACTAACTACCTATTGGTTTAGGGTCATAACAAACTTTTTACTTTGAAAATTTGTAAGAATTTCATTGTGGGGGATAAAGTTATGAAAACAATATGCATTCTTTGGGATCCCTTTTTCTCTTCGAGGGAAAATATTTCTGAGATTTCACAATCGCCACACATGGGCTCAATAGCATAAATTTTTGGTTTTAGCTACTTCTACCTTAGTAGACCTCCTCGTCTGCTACACAATAATTTTTTTAGAATGTATGTGATATATTCCAGAATATTCTTTGACATTCACGATCATTTCATTCAAGTTGTTTAACATATTTGACACTTGTCTAATTTGACAACCGACATCAATTGCCTAATACGAGGTCAAGTTGGAGAAAGTGTGAGACATTACAACCATCATTGTGTGCAAGTAAATTATCATTTGTCATGAAAAAGTGTCACATATCACCTTGTGTTAGGTTGTAACTTCTTGAAATGTGACGTAAAAATCGACACTTATCTAATTAGACAGTTAATGTCAAATATCTAATACAACGTCAAGTTGGAAAAAAACATCATACTTTACAACCTTGTTTGAGTGTAGGTAAATTATTATTTCTCATCAAAAAGTGACACGTATCATCTTGTGGTTGGTTGTAACCTCCTGAAATGTGACTTGAAAATTGAATTTTGACAACACTGTTGAATGGGACACGAATGTATGACCTGAATATATGACAAACCCGAATGTATGACAAACTGAACCCAAAGGTATGACAAACCCGAATGTATGATCCAAATGTATGGGTATCGGTGCTTCTTATACGGGTGCTCACAGGCGGGGAAAATGAGGGGTACGGATGAGCGGGACTTGTGATTGGAATTGGCGGCAGACAAGTGCATGGAGCCAAATTAGCCATGGCCAGAGTAGCCAAAACCAGCCCATGCAGGCATGCTGCACATTCCACACAGAAGAGAGCCGCAGGACGCCGGGAACTGCCGCCGGCAGACGGAAAGCTCCCTCCCGCCGAAGAAGCCGCCGCAGCGGCCCGCCGCCGTCAGCCGCCCCGACGGGTGTTGGTGCCCTGTCGCGCCCCAAGCGACCGGCGCGCGGCCGCGCGGGGCGGGCCGCCGTGCCGTGCAGCGACTGACTGCGCCGTTGTTCTTACGCCGTAAGTCCGACGGCGTCCGACGGCGGGCCGTCGTCTCTCTCAGCCCGCCCCTCGTCTCCTTCCTTTCCTCGTCGCCCGCTTTCTTTCTGTCTGGCTATGGTGCTCTCAACTCCAGCTGCGCCTTCAAACCCTTACGCACTACTGCGGCTTGGCTCCTCTCTCTCTCCCTAGTCCCCGCGCGAGCCTCCTTCCGTTTCCCACGGCCGCGTTTGTTGCATCTTTTGAACTCTTTACTGCTCGGCTCTTTGTGCCGAACCTGCGTTTGCTTTGATGATATTACCGCCGCAACAGGGTCAGCTCAGGGCTGCGTCTGGCTGAGCGGCGGACTGAGCTTCAGTAGAGGTTAATTTTCTGCGCTCTGTTAGGTTTTGGACGAGGTGGCGTGAAGAATGGTGGCGCGCCGAACTCGCCTTTTGATGCCGAGTCTGCCCTAGAATTTGGATAACCCCGAGGTCGTCGTCCGTGTGAACTGCAGAGAATTCGTACGGTGGCTTGGTTCAAGGTTTCTTTTCGGAGCCTGCATTTCGGGGTTTGAAGATCGAGAGTACTGGTTGCGGCATCCTGGGAATTGGTTATTGCAGAAAATTTAGACAGCCTTCCTTTAGATGTGTGAATTCGTTATGGGTGAAATGCTCTATGGTTTTAGTGTTGTAGCTTGAACGCTTTTCTATTTCCTTCTGCGTTTTATCAATTCGGATACTTTCTGGTTGAAATAGGAGTAAGAAAGTGATTACTGGGAGTGAAATCAAAGGAGAGAGGAGAGTGAGAGACGGCATTATTTTAATGCTGGAGCGTGGAAATGTTTGAACCTCGAGAGTTACGGGCGCCTTGTGTCGCCTGTTCTTTCGTGCAATGGCGGCCCCCTGATTTCACGCCTTCTCAGTGAATGGAGGTACTGAATGGGATTTTCTGGAGTCGACTACATCCGTTTTGGTGCTTTTTGAAGAGAAGTCATAGCATTGCGAATCTTGGATGCCCCGACGTAGTTGTGGAATAATAAGTGTGGTAATGGTGGCTTTAGCAACAGAAAATGGCGTTGGGAGATGTAGTACTTTGTAGGCAACGGTCCATGGATAGCATGGGGGGAGGACATATAGTTCCGCATGTTGCTGGTTCGAGCCTCCCACTACATATGGTTGATGATTTATCAAGAAGGAACCTGGTTGAGGATGCTGCACACGGCCTTGCACAAGAAGACGAGAGGCGCGATCCTGGAGTGTCTTTCCTTTTTAACACTTCGTACCTTTGTGACTTGCGTCATGATGCTGATGAAGCCGCTGTTCCGGCGGCTGAACCTAGCGTTGTTTCAAGGTGGAGGATGAAGGACAGAGTAAGAGACTATAAATACAATCCAATTGCATTGCCTGTATTGCTTGCTTTCATGAAGGTTTTTTTTTATAGTTTTAGCTGTATGCTACTGGATTGAATCAGCTCATCGACCTAATTCTTCATAGTGATGAAATTGTCGAGATACAGAGAGTAGCGAGTTACCCTGCCGTGCCTGATTGTTGAGAAATTTAATTGGATGAGGACGACTGTATTATTAGTCACTGAACTGCGGAAATCTTCTGTTATTGTGGGCCAATTAATACCACTGTTGCATTTTGTCGATGACACTTTGACAGCTATTGGATAGTATTCACTCACAGATCTGTGCTCCGTTTTTATGCAAAAAGTAGGATCCTTTTGTGAATTTTCTTGAAGGAGTTCTGGGGCATGTACGAAATTTGACTCGGTATTGACGTTACACTTTATGTTAAATGATAGATGAAAACAGGGTGGGTGGCGTTGTGTCTGTGCTTGAATATTGGAGTGGACCCGCCAGATGTTATCAAAATCTCGCCGTGCGCTCGACTGGAATGCTGGATAGGTAATGAATATGCTCTGTATTGGTAATATACATTTTTGACTCTTGTCTTTTATGCAAATACCTGATGCAGATCATCTTTGAAATCACAGTTATTAACCATTCATGATGTTTTTACCCGAGTTCTAGGGTGGATACTTTTGGTTTAATTGCATTGCTTGTTGTACCTATAATTCGCGAATTTGTTACATGAATCTGCGCGGAGATTTCAATTTATCGAGATCTCACGAATCGTTTGTTGAAGACGCATGAAATCATTAATCTCTGTACTTTTTTGATTGCTGGCCCCTTGATTGTAGATGACCTCTTCTTAATATACTTTCCGGTTTGCAGACCCATTCTCAACTGCATCTGTGAAAGCGCTGGAAGCAATTGGGAAGAACCTGCAAGCCCAGTATGAGCGGTGGCAGCCCAGAGTAAGTAGTGTTTTCTGATACAATATTTTGGATTTGGCAAGTTGAATTTATGTGTAAAGAAACCTCTGTTGTTGAAAATTGACTGAGCTCCCGGAACGAAGCATTGTGTCTTGATGTCTGAATTTTTTTGCTCCCTAATGTAAAGGTTTAGCTCAGTGCTGATTTTTTTGCTTGCCGTTTCTGGACGATGTTGCTGCTGAGTAATTATGTAATTTAATTACTCATCCCTTTCATGTGACTATGCTTGCAGGCGCGTTACAAGGTCTCTTTAGATCCCACTGTCGAAGAGGTCAAAAAGTTATGCCTTAGTTGCCGGAAAAATGCAAAGGGCGAAAGAGTGTTGTTTCATTATAACGGCCATGGTGTTCCAAGACCAACAATCAATGGGGAAATATGGCTGTTCAACAAGGTTGAGATTTTGCTTACTATTGCTCTTCTTTTTGATAGGGTTAGATTATTTCATCTAGTTATTTTCATTTTTATTTATTTTGAAGGTCTCGTGCATGCATCTGTTGGTGGTTGGAGACGTCAAAGTATTGTTGACTAGTATGAATATACAGGGTAAAGGAATGCGTGATATGTGCTCAGGCTGAAATGTTAGTTGTATTTCTTGCAGAATTTTACTCAGTACATACCTCTCTCGGTTTACGAATTGGAGTCGTGGCTTGGAAATCCATGCATTTATGTGTTCGATTGCTCAGCAGCTGGCATGATTGTGAATGCGTTCTGTGAGGTATGTTTTCCCTGGGTCAGTAACGTTCAGTACTCGTGAGTTCGTAAGAGATTATTTAAGTAACTTGGGTGACATGTGATGCCGAGAATAGTCGCAAATCCCGTTGGACGTGGTAATGTAAATGGTATCATCGATTTTTTACTTCCCAACTTAGGGTTATCTCTCAGGTCACTATATCTTGTTAGTAGTTCTTCCTATAGTAGTATTTGTCATTTCAGTCTGATCATTTCTGACAGTTTTGCAAGAACTGCAAGGTGACTTCTTGCAAAATTCTTGTGATATCCTAGAGACTGATTTCGTGCATACTCTCTTGTTTGAATAGCGGCCTGAGTGGGGTCCTGGGGGCACATCCTCGAGAGATTTGACTGCTGCAATGAAGGACTGCATCCTGTTAGCTGCATGTGGAGCGAATGAATCACTTCCTCAAGATACGGAGCTGCCAGCTGATGTCTTTACTTCCTGTCTTACAACCCCAATCAAAATCGCTTTGAGATGGTAGCCTTTAATACCTGGAACTTCTGGATAGAAGTACTTTGATTCTCAGCAATGTTTTTATTTTTCATTGGAAGTCGTGATTTTCTTTGAGATGGGTTAATTAATCGGAACATCGCTCCTTCTTCGATTATACACTCCGGTTCACTTGAGTGCTTTGTATTATTTAGTGATTCTGTAATCTGTAAATGGGTGGCAAGTGATGTTTTCCTCTTGTTTCAGGTTCTGTCCACGGTCTTTACTTTCTTTGGATCCCGAGCTCATAGATCAGATCCCTGGACGTCAAAATGATCGGAAAACTCCTCTGGGGGAGCTGAATTGGATATTCACAGCTATAACAGATACAATTGCATGGAATGTGCTCCCGCGAGGTGAGCAGTCAGTAAATGTGATTTTAAAAATAATTTAATCTGAAATTCTCTTTATTGGATATACCGCATCCTCCTAGATCTAGTTGCAAGGGCTTACGATATGCAGTTTTTTTGGGATGTGACATGAGTGGATGTGACATAGAGACTTCACTAGCATGTATCCTTTTCTAACTGAAACCTTCGTTATTTGCAATTCAATGATTCAGAGCTGTTTCAGCGGTTGTTCCGGCAAGATCTTCTTGTTGCCAGCTTGTTTCGGAATTTCTTACTGGCTGAACGCATTATGAGGTCTGCGAACTGCTGTCCACAGTCATATCCTCGACTGCCTCCCACACATCAGCATCCTATGTGGTATGTAGTTTCTTTCTTTCGCTTTAATCTTTTTCTGATGTTTATGTCGTGAATGGTGGGGGTTTTTGAACTCGAAAGAATTATCTTTATTTGCCACCTGTGGTCATCCTTTGCAAGCTATGAGTGAAAGATGAACGTGTTCTAATAAATTGGAGATTTTCTGCTATGAATCTATCTGAAAGTGCTATGAAATATGTTAAGTTTGGTATGTTAAGTAGCTGTACATCGTTGTTTGCGCCTTGATGAAACAAGTCCTGTGCATTTTTGGTGCAGGCATGCATGGGATATGGCAGCTGAAATCTGTCTTGCACAGATTCCAACATTGTTGAGTGATCCAAGTGCTGACTTTCAGGTATGCAGCTCTTTAGTGGTTCAGAGTTATGGCCTTATTTACGAAGTGTAGTATTACTTGCGGTCCTGAGGTTTGTGTTAGTATCTGTTATGGCATGCATAAACCTCAAGATGGAGTGTCCGTACATGCAAATTTGTTTACTTATTCTTATGAAATGTGGTAAATGTTTTTTTTTTTTTTTTTTTTTTTTTGGTTTTGTTTATGCAGTAGATATTTGCAAGATTAAGGTTAATTCAGCTAGTCTTTTGCCTGTGTTGCAGCCAAGTCCTTTTTTTACGGAGCAATTGACAGCTTTTGAGGTGTGGTTGGAGCATGGGTCTGAAAGGAAGAAGCCACCAGAGCAGCTTCCTATTGTTCTGCAGGTATTGTATCGTACAGTACCTTCAAATCATGGTGGTGCTCGGATTTTGGTGTTCTTGGATGAACGTTTACGGAGAGTTGCCATGCGTGACTTCTAAGACCATGATCTATCTGATATTTTTGTGATTCATGGGCGTTAAACCACCTGGAAAATTACCCATTATTCTTTTAGGGATGGATATTATAGCACTTCTTTGGCCTTTATTTATCTTTTGAATGCTGCAGAATCAGATTAAGTTCGACCATCAATTGTCCAAAAATGTCTGCTGATTTCCTAGTGTTATGTTGGAGTTGATGTCTTTTATGTTCTCTGCGATAAGTGATGCTATTGATTTTGGCTTTGTAGGTGTTGCTGAGCCAGTCCCATAGATTTCGAGCCTTGGTACTCTTGGGCCGGTTTTTGGACATGGGAGCGTGGGCTGTGGATTTGGTAATGATTACTTCTTTCTATTTCTCATTGATTACTGACCACATATCGTATCTGCTCAGTTAGCGTGAATACTAAAGGAAGAGGAAGTTAATAAACGTGAATCAATCGTTTTACAGTTGGTATATACATTTTGGCACTTCTCAATGTTCATTTTGCTACTCTCAATTCAAAATCGTATTAATGTGGCATGATGTACTTGTTTGACCAGGCATTATCTGTTGGAATATTTCCCTATGTTCTCAAGCTGCTGCAAACAACGGCTACTGATTTGCGCCAGATTCTTGTGTTCATTTGGACAAAGATTTTAGCTCTTGACAAGGTATCTTTTTGTTCAGGTTTTAATGCTTGAGGGTGATTTCGTTTGGAAGGTTTTACATGCATATGTAGTGTTTACAAGTTGCCTTGAACGAGCACCTCCAAACCAAAATACACCTATCTTGTATCAGAGAAAAGAGAATAGAAGAAAGGTCAAAAGTGAGAGCAGCCTCCCTCCTTGTGGCCCCTCTAATCAGTCGCAGGTCTGATTTATGGCTTGTCGTCATTTCAAGTCTTGCAGCTTCGGAATCTGAATGCAGTTTATGCATTTTCGATTTTTAATGAATGAGAACAATTTTTGAGAACCACTATGGAAGGAGTTACCAGGGCTAGAGAATTCTAATTCAAAATTGATCTATAATTCATTGATATAAATTTCACGCTTCACCCATGGATAGTTTGGTTCCAAAAATAGGGTTATCTCTTGTTAAATACGTTAGCACATTTCTGACTCTTGGTAGTTTTCAACTTCGGTGGACATTTTTGCAGTCGTGCCAAGTTGATCTTGTCAAAGACGGTGGTCACTCGTACTTTATCCATTTTCTGGAGAGTCCCGACATCCATGCAGAGCAGCGCGCTATGGCTGCATTTGTTCTGGCAGTTATAGTTGATGGCCACCAACATGGTCAGCAAGCCTGTATAGATGCTGGACTTATTAACATTTGTCTTTCACACATACAAGCAGCCTCAAACATACAAGCAGCTCCAAATGCTCCACCGCCTGAACCCTTGCTTCTTCAGTGGCTTTGTCTTTGCTTGGGAAAGCTTTGGGATGGAGTTCCAGAGGGAATAGCCAGAGCTTTGGATATGGATGCTCCAGCAATCCTCGGAAAAGTTCTTTCTGAGCCGCAGCCTGAGGTGAGTGCAGATGATGTTTTAACTTTGCTTTTTATTTCTTTTTTCTGGGAATCTCGTCTTGCTATGTCATTTTATTGCTCTTGCTACTGGATTATCTGCAATGCGGATTGGTTGTTTGAGGTGTTTCTCACGAAGATGTGTGTTCTCATGTCCATTTGTGTGTTCTAATACGAGTCCATGTAGTTGAGCTTTCACTGTTGTGGACTTTTGTTGATTTTGAATATCTGGTGCTATTGTTTCTTTCAGGTTCGTGCTGCTGCTACATATGCACTGGGTACGCTTGTGAAAGTTGGAGTAGATGGAGTTTCTTCGGGAGGAGCTGATGATGAGGTGGACGAAGAGAGCCTTGCTGCAGAGCATAAGATAGCAAGCTTTCTACTGAAAGTTTTGTGTGATGGAAGCCCACTTGTTCGAGCTGAGCTTGCCATAGGTAAGAATACGTTTTACCGTTGTTATCGGAGGATTTTTTGCTGCGGCGAAAGACATTTTGTCATTTGTTGCTTTCTGTGTATCATGTCTGTCTTTGTACGTGCGTGTGAGGAAGAGATGAAAGCTGAAACGTATTTTCTTTGCTTAGATTTCATCTCCAAAAGTTAAGCATATTGCTCTCTAACAATCGAATAATTTTCATTCATCAAATTTATGTCATCTGAAGCACTGTTCTTGTTGAAACAGTAGCACATCCTTCTTTGTAGTAATTCCTTTTTTTGGGCTGTGCTTTTTTTAGGAACATGAGTTGTTGGTCATAAATCTTGAAAATAGAATCACAGAGTCTCAATTACTTTTGTGTTACTTTGGCATTGTTGTGTTTATTAGTGTATCTCTATTGCTGTGTGTATTAGTGTATCCATTGGTTGTGTGGAGCTTTTTGAATTGGCTATTTCTGTTTATTAATATAACTAGATGTTGGCTAATGTTATTGTTACAGCATTGACTCGCTTCGCATCCAGTCACAACAGGATGTTTCGACAAGCTGCTGCTGCTGCTGCTGCTGCGACGAGACCTCCATCGCATACAGCAGTTTTGCCTGCCTATGGAACAGGTTACAGGAACCCAGGGTACCCTTACCCAACGCAACTCATGTATGCTAGTTCACATCCAGACGCAGATCAGGGTCTTCTGAGTTTGGATGGAGGGACACCCCACCGTCCAATAATGCGCATTGTCCGTAGCAACGGGTCTTTGGCAGGCTCTCCAGGTACAAGCCACTCAAAAGCATCTTTTATATTCTGAATCCGTACAATGCTGATTCTTGGCTATTTCATAGCAGAAATTGAGTGCAGTGAAACGCCATGATAGTGTGTTGGTAAGTAGGATGCCATCACAGAGAATAGTAGTTTCATGAATATGTGGAACAATACCATGCATGATTCAAGCACGTAGGCCTGCAATTTTCATTGTGATCGTGCTATGAGATTCATTTTATTGCAAGGTTTTTGACTTTGCAGTGTCTGAAATCTCCTAAACTTATACTTTCTCCTCGTTAATTACTGGAATTCAGGTTCTGCAGGGCACTCCCCTTTGTCTGATACTCCTGTGCTTGGAGATTCCAATGGCACTGCTTCCAGCAATGGAGGAACGCGGCTATCGAGAAGATCAGAGGAAGGAAGCATCTATGTGCAGTGCATTGTGGCTGCTTATGCACTAGCTAGGGATCCTTTCCCACGCGTGGCTAGTTTGGGCCGGAAAGTTTTAAGGATAGGTGGAATTGAGTCAGCTCAAGTAATGGTATCCTCAAGGTCTAATGGTGGCGTCCTCAGTTACCCACGAAACCCACCCGTGGCAGCACTTCCTCCTACTCCTATGCCTGGTGTAATGCATCGGTCTACTTCTTGGGTGGCATCTTCTTCAGGTTAGTATTTAATACACGTTGAGGCTGTTCGGTTTTGATTTGGAACGGAACGTTTGCTTGACCTATATTATTGCCAGGTTTTAGAGTGGGCTTTTAATGTTTGTTATTTTCTTTTTAATCTATGGATTTTAGAAGATATACGATTTGGAATACCGGTAGGCTTACAACTCCTGAGGTTTCATTTTGGGCAGGAAATCTTGCGAACACTTGGCGAATCACAACACCACCTCCCAGCCCTCCCACTCGACCAGCATTTCTTGCAGGTTCTACCAGTAGCCTTAGACGTGTGGCATCTATGGATATCTCCGCAGCATTGAACGGAACTTGGGATGCTTCCAGACCTGCTGTGCGAATAGCTGGTGATATTATTGCCCATGCCTCAACTCCAGGTCTTAATACACTGACATCTGGTCTAGCTGATGCAGCTGCGATGTTGACTTCTGGACTCTCAGCAATCACTCTGGAGGCAGGTTCAAGTGGGCCTCAGTTGCCAGAATCAACTATTTATAAGTGGAGTTGTGGACACTTTTCCCGGCCATTGTTGGAGCCCTCCCATGATGATGAAGAAGAGATACTAGCTCGTCGGGAAATGAGAGAGAAAGAGGCGCTCAATGGCATTGCTAGATGTCAACATTCAAGTAAATACCTTTCCAACACATTGTCATCTTTTTTCCCTGTCTGGAGTGCAAATACCCTTGGTATTGTTTTTGTGTCAGCACATGGTGAGTACTTACAGTAGAATATGATGAGAAACCTAATCTGTTCAGCTACAAAATCTCTCACCTACACTTGACAGTAAATACAGTCATATTACTTCTTAATCTGCTTCATTCTCGCACTTCCCACCTCCCCTTGTTCTAGTCTGACTAGCTTTAGGCCCCAGTTCATGGTTATAAAAGTGAAGTTTGGCGTTCCCAGGCTTATTGGCGTTTGTCACATTGGGTGCAGGTGTTAGCAAAGTTACTGCTCAGATTGGAAGTTGGGATACTGGATCTGAATTTGGAACCAAAGCAGTTCTCATGCATCCATTCAAACCTCTAGTCTGTATTGCAGACGACAATGAGACTATTAGGTACTGTTTTACTCTGGAGAGTCAAATAACGTTGTAGCTCTTTGCTGTCTGGAGAGTTCAACTCTTTGTTGTCTGGAAGGTCAATTAACCCCGCAGTAGATAAGACCTGGTCTAAAAGAAGACATGATTCTGCAATGTATAGAGTATGGTTTAATAGTGTTTTTTCTACGATTTAGCTCTGACTACTGCATTACTATTAGAATCTCGTCCCTTTGATACCTGCTCCTCTGAAGATGGCGTGCTGGAATTTCTTTTGCAGTATATGGAATTATGATGCAGACGAAGTTGTGAACACCTTTGAGAATCACAATAATTCAGACAAAGGGGTTTCTAAGCTTTGCTTGCTAAACGAGTTGGATGATAGCTTGCTGCTTGTTGCTTCAAGTAAGTTCGTCTGCTTGCCATGTATACTGACCACTGTTGCATGTGGTCCTTCAACAATGTAGTGAGTATGCGGAAAAGGTGATTTTGTGTGGAGCATACTAATCCAAAACTCCCCACTAATTTATGCTGGAATCCCAGGACGTCATAGATGTAAAGCTGTTTTATCCAGACATCATAGAAGTACCTTTTAGTAGCACGCTAATTTGAAGGCTAGACTGAATCACCTTTTCAGTGTGGTTTGCTGCTTATGATGTTGTGATCAATCAATGATTTTTTTGGTTTTGACATAATCAAGTGATGTAGCTCAGAAAATCAAGGTCGCGTTGCACCTGTAAACAGATGTATATGAGCGCCTATTTTTCTTTAACATGTACCCTGAGATTCACCTGTTCAGTGTTTGTTGTAGTTTTCTGTTTTCAACTTTCTTGGGTGTGTGGATATTGATGTAAGATCCGAATGTCCATCGATTTTATCCCAGTTTTTGGATTTTGGTATGTTTATCATGATTCTATCTGTTCTTTGCAGATGATGGAAGTATAAGGGTTTGGAAAGACTACACTCAGAAAGACAAACATCGTCTGGCAACATCATGGCAGGCTGTGCAGGGTCACGGTCCTGGTGCACGAGGCATCAATGCTGTGGTAGATTGGCAACAGATGACGGGTTGCTTGGTAATACATCACATAAACTCTTCCATCACCACTTAGTGGCTAATGTATCTACCTCTATCAGTGAGTTATTTCCATACGTTTTCGTTGAATTTTCAGTTACGAGTCTAGAGGTACGACAGAGTATGTTTCCTGGTGGATTGGTTATGCTCTAGTTTGTCCAGATTATTATTGTGTACTGACATTTTTTTCTGCTTGTAACATCACAAGTGAATCTCTTTTAATTGTGTGAAGTTCCTAAAAAATAAAATAAAATCATAACTGTTGTAATTCTTCGTGTTGCAGTATGGAACAGGTCAGATCTCCAGTATCATGGTGTGGGATCTTGATCGGGAGCAGCTAGCCTCTAGCATCCCTACTCATTCAGATAGCGCTGTGTCTGCTATGGTAAGTTCGACTGAACGTATTGCAAAAGTGAATTCTTCAGTGCTTCTGAATGAAACGGATTCTCATTACACGAGTATCTCAACTTGTTCTTTGGAGTATCTGGATTGTTAATATTATCTACAAGTGCAATTGTATATACTGGAGTTGGCTTTCTAAATTATGTCGGCAGACTAAGTTTTTATTCCGGATTGCATTGCAGGCTGCTTGTCAGACGCATAATTCTCATGTGATTACTGGCTGTGGAGATGGCTCTGTCAGGGTGTATGATATACGCTCTCGAGAAACGTAAGTGCTTGAATATCAGTAGAGCCTGAAGGGAGATCTAGTACTCTACTAGGTCTTTGTTTTCACCCAAGTTCTTTTGAATACACTTAATACAATGTATATCGTATGTGAGGTCAGATTCAGACAGCCTAGTGTTGAAATTGTTTTTCCATATCAGATTTTGAGAGCTCCACGTCACCCTGAACCAATGACATGTTGACTTGTGGCACTTTGTTGACAAAAAACGAACTGTCCACGACTTAGGGTATTGTGGATAGTAATTTTCACTTCAAGTGACTGAATATGGGCAATGGCTTCTAAAAATCTGTTAAGTTGTGCAGGCTTCCAGAATCTTTACTCTCTTTGGTAACTTCGAATATGCGCTAATTTGTTGCCACACATTATATGGTGTAATTGGTGTGGCTTGTCCAGTGTGTTGCATTCTTGTGACCTATTTTGTAGTATTAATTCCTTATTAATCATGTATGCAGGCTTGTTTGTGCGATGAAACCCTTCACTACAAAAGTTGTGGGTCTTGACTTTCAACCTGGAGCGGACTATACCAAGGTCATCCTCTACTCAAATGATGCTCTATGCATACCGTTTCTACCTGTTTAAATATGTAACTCCACAATACATCGTGGCTGGACTGAGTCTGTGTGAAGATATGTACGACTTGTGTTTGTATGATGCTTCCGTACTTTTATTGAGATGCGTAGGGATCGGATCAAAATCAAGATCCTGTGAGGTTGTTGATTATTTTAGTCTAATTTGGCACATTGAAGTGTATTTTTCGCATATCCTTCAATAATTTTCTAGTGTCTTTCTGTTAATGAATGTCATGTGGATTATGCAGATGATCTCAGCATCACAGGCTGGGGTGCTGAAGATGCTAGACATCAGAAAGAGCTCAGCACCCTATCTTGAGGTAGAGGCACACAAGGGCAACTTGACCTCCATGGTCGTGCACCGGTATGCTCCTGTGATTGCCACAGGGTCTGCGAAGCAGTTACCGCTAATCAAGACATTCAGTACGAGTGGGGAGCAGCTGAGTATGGTGAAATTCCACAACAGCTTTTTAGCTCAAAGAATTGGTCCTGTCACTTCCTTGTGCTTCCACTCTTACAACGTATTTCTGGCTGCGGGAGCAAGTGATTCCATGGTGTCCATCTATGCTGGGGAAAGTATTCAGGGAAGATAATATTTGTGCTCTTCGCTATCTGCGTTCCAAGTTCACCAGCAGAAGCAGCGAACATGTGTATGGATTGGAGACTGCCTGTCTCCGATCATAATATGGTCTAGTAACTCATGGGCAAGGTCATCTGTCTAATCTTAGGTGAAGTTGGGAGTAGTGGGGTTGCTTTTTACGCAGGAAAATATTTAAGCTGGAGTTTTACCCCTCGAGTTGGAACTGCACCTGGCTTTTTGACGTGCAGTTCTGTGTCTATACATCTCTTTCTATTTCATCTCCTTAGAGGATTATTCTTGCTAGGGGGAGAGTCTCCATGCCACTCCGTATGTATCTTTGTACATCCATTGATTCTGGCTATACTGCAATTGCTTCGTATTTTCTGTTACTTGAAGATTTTTTCCAGAGCCTGGTAGGTGGGAAGTGATCATGTCAGTGGAACTGCTACACTGGATTCTATGACAAACTGACATAACCGTTTGTCTTGTAATTTGATTAGTATTGGTTATCCACAAGTTTAACACTGTCCAGCTTGTAATGTTCATGTCCTTGTAAGTTGATGGATGCTGTGCTCCTCATGGCTTAGACTTTTCCCTGTGAAGTTTATGATTTTGCTAGAAACATCCTGGGGTGAGTGCTCTTTGCTTAGGTCCATTGTGGTTGGGTTTTTGCGTCTATCTGCTTAGTTGAAACCGTGAGGACTAGTTGCATGCTGTTTTCTTGCAAATGTCAGGACTTTAACCCCTAAACGTACCAGGGTGTCCCTGGAATTGACAATTTGAGAAAAAGCATCATAAAGTACTATTTAGAAGAATATTTTGGAATTGATATACAAATGAAAGTTCTAGATTTTGAATTGTAGATTCCATCTGTACGGTTCAATTCACTAATACTATCACCAATATTTAATGATAAAATTTGAAAGTTAAAATTAAAAATTCCTTCTAAATTTGATTACAAACAGAATTTGAATATTTTTTGGGTAAAATTTGTTGGAATGAATTTGAAATGAGATACTCTTAAATGTGGTGAGTCTTTGAAATTTTTGTGTTTCTTAAATCTATGATCTCATTTTCACAAGGCCACTTTTGAACTACAGTCAATGCAATTTTGGCTTGGTCAACGACTTGACATACTTCTACATTTGTAATTTTAGAAAAATATGTAATCAAGCATGACTAAATCCAACCATTAGATAAGACAACAACTTCATGAAGTTCTCCAAAAAAAATGGATGACTTTCATCCAAACATTGATGAGAACGTGAGAAGGGTTTGAATTTGTTAGTTGTCCAGTTTCTGGACGTTGTGACGTTTAGGGGTTAATTGAGGTTTTTCTAGAGTGGTGCCAAGCATACAATGATTTGGAACGAATAACCTAACCATCAAGTTCACATGAAGGAATATAGTGGGATGGTGTAATGCAATGTAGACATGTTTTCATGTTTTCATGAAATATATTACTTTGTGGTAGTCAAAATACTCTCTATACTCACTTAATTCATGGATTTGCATTACAGTCAACATACTCCTCTGTAATTACGGGATTAATCTTAACCTCTAAACTTTCCAACATACTCCTCTGTAATTATGGAATTAATCTTAATCCCTAAACGTCCCAGTATCCAGAAATTGGATCACGGACATACGCAAAGCCTATCAACTTTCTCATACAACCTCGGATGACTTTCATCCAAGTCACCTTTGTAAGCCTATTAAATTCTTTACCAATTACAATAAATCTCTAATCATAGGGAGTTGTTGATAATATTGGAGATAATACCAACTGCAAATATGTCAAATTTGTTGGGTAGATTTTATGCTTGCAATGGTCCTCTCATGTACACTCCATATACATTTGAGCCATACTAATATCTATTTTTGAAGCTAGCATCTACTTGTGTTTGAAGGGTCAGTACGTTAGGGGTTAATCCATGGATTTCAACGGTATTGTGGTCTTTTTGTGGAACAAAGGGAGTAACCCTTAAGTGCCCAGGCGTCCATATTTTGGACGATGTACAAATTTCACTCACATTTCCTAATCTGTCATGCACTTTTTGCAGTGTGATTTTTTTACCATAGATTTTATAGGAAGTTAGCTTCATGCATGTGTACACCGATTTGAAAGGGGATGATTTGTGAAATTTTTATGCCTCATTTCATGTTGTAGTGATTCACCAAAAGATTCTACGATCTTAATTCAAAATTGTTCAAAAGTGCTCTTGTAAAAGCCAATTCATAAAATTAAGCAACCAAAAAATCTCCAATAATCACTACACTTTGGGTATTACATTTCAACCCATCACAACAAATTTCATTCATTGATTGTCAATATCTTATTCATAATTGAATTATAAGAGAATTTTGAATTTTAAGTTTCAAATTTTATACAAAATATTGGTGACAACAAGATAGCATAATAGAGTAGTGCAACAGAGCACCCTTTTGAAAACTAGATCAAAAGAGAATCTTCACTTTTCTAAGCAATGAAGGAATGCCATTTGTATTCCATGAAACTAGGACTACCGTGTGAATGCCACGTAAACCTAGTTTCTAATTGTAACTAGATTGTGGTCCCATTGCAAAAGGGTGTTGGCTCACATTGCTCTATTATGTTATGAATCATAGATTTAACAGTATGGATAGAATCTAAAATTTATAGTGCACAACTTTTATTCACACATCAATTTCAAAATATTCCTCTCAGTTGCATTTCATAATGATCTTTGCAATTCTTCAAATCTGGAGACGGCTGTTGGCATTTAGGGGTTAATACATGTCAGAGTTCCCTAACTCTAAATCCCCCCTTTGATGTTAATGCAAACACTATTCACATGTAGGCCCCATTTTTTGAAATTTCTATTTTGGGCACCCTAAGGTCTTTTTTTGGCAATTCCTTTTTTTCAAATTTTGAGCCTACGTCCCCAAATTATTCTAGGAGGATCCCCTCGGGAATATTAAATCCTTGGAAGAGGGGGTTATTTTTCAAGGTAGGCCCCTACCTGCACAAAATAGGGGGTAGTTTTTGTCCTCTTGCATTAACGTCGAGGAGGGGGGGGGGGGGGGGGGGGGGATTTAAAGTCGGGGGCTAGAGTTCGGCATGATAATTCTAGGGGTGGAACTACCTTATGTGTGCGGAAGGTATTATATACTCCCTTTGTTCTACAAAAAGACCATGAGATTGACTTAAATTTTGTTCCAAAATAAAACCATGATTTCCTATTGTACTCATTCACAATTAAACTTCTCACGCGCTTGATAGATACTTCAGGCCATTGCAAACAATACTGTCTAGCAGCTTAATCCATGGATTTTGATCATATTGATCATGGATTTTAATCATGCTGATGGATTATTGTTATGGATGTTGATCATGTTTACACTTTGTTGCAATCAAAATACTCCCTCCATACTCACTTAATCCATGGATTTGCCGATCACAATCAACATACTCCCTTTGTAATCACATGATTAAGCTTAATCCATGGATTTCAGTGAAAAGGTCTTTTTGTGGGATGGAGGGAGTAATAGACTAGGTTGGTAAGTTGGCACATTAGCTCGAGTAGTGGAATTGTTCTTGCATGCGTGTGTGCACGGTTTGTATTATATAATAGATTCAAAAAATTGTATTGTGTGGAGGGTAAGGATGGAAAGCAACATTCTTTGGAATTGTTTAGAACTATGGAATAAAATTTTGGACACAATATTGCAAAATGTCAGGTGACCATTGCCAACAAATACGTAACCGAAATTAAAATATCACAAAGTTGAAGTCATATACTACAAAGTTGCCACTTTTTGCTATTGAGTAAAATTATAATTTGACTTGTCAAGTTTTATATTTTTTTATTGGCAAATGAAAAAAATTTCAACGAACCAAAGAATGCGTCATTTGGACATTGGAATTATCCTAAAAGAGAAGTTGTGTATGAACAAGATACCATGTGTTTTGCTTTAATACACTCTTATTTGTTCACTCTAAATAGTTATAAGATGTAGAAGATCTTAGTGGCCTCTCATTATTAGGTGTGTAAGAGCTTGGTGGTCTTCAAACTCATGCACAACTAGTTTAGCCGTCAAAAAAGACGGCTAAACTTGTTGTGCATGAGTTTAAAAACCACCAAGCTCTTACACACCTAATAATGAGAGACCACTAAGTTCTTCCATACCTTATAGCTATTTAGAGTAAACAAATAAGAGTATGTTAAAGCAAAACACATGGTATCTTGTTCATACACAACTTCTCTTCTAGGTTAACTCCATTGCAACATATTCAACTATATGTGCAACTTTGCTTCATTTGGAAGTGATTTGCTTCATTCGCACGTAATCATATAGCGCCACTGTTTCATTTGTTGCTTCCTCCCTCCAAATAGCAACTCCACCATGAAATTTCTTTACTATGTTGTCAAAATAGATTGTCCAACCTCTTCGAACAAACTCGTCAGAACAACGAGCTGAGCGATTCACTCCACTATACAGAATACATGAAATTCCACATGAACAACATCGTTGTCAACTCCAACAGGGCTTCCAAATGCACTAAGAAAAGGGAAAAACGAATGTGCGACCATGCAAATTCAACCACTTGCACAAAAAATAAAACAAAAAAATCATTAAACAATTATCTATATGTCTATTTATAAATAAATAAATAAAATAAATATATACTATATATATATATACTTTTTGCGGGTCGCTAATAATACATAGCCACTCCTTTGTTTTCTTCCGTTCGTAAGAAAACATGTGTATGTTCTTGCATACCCTTTCATAGCCGCCTCAAGAGTATACAAGGCAGCCATAGGAGAATGGGAGAACATAAATATGTTCTCTTGAGGAGTTGCTTAAGGTGAGGACGAAAGAGGGTCCGCAAGCGCGAACCCTATGCCCCCGAAATCTCGTATAAAATAATAAAATAAATAAATAAATAACGAAATAATAAAATAATAAATTTAAAAAAATAAAATTGGACAGAGGGTACGTGGCAGAGGGTACGCGGCAGAGCATCCTCTTTCCTCTGTCCTCCAATCCTCATGGAAACAAAAATAAGTTCTCTCATACCCTCCCATAGCCACCTTAAGAGTAAATAAGGCGGCCATGGGAGCATAGGAGAACCTATTTGTATTCTCTTGAAGAGAGAATGGAATGGGGTCCGCGCGCGCGGACTCTCAACCCTGGAATCCCGGAAATTTCGAAAATCCCGAGAAACCCGGAAAAAAGGATTTTTTTTTTTTTTTTCTTTCTTTCTTTCTGTTGAACGTGTCCGAGGGGCTAAGGGTGCGCGGCAGCACACCCTCTGTCCTACAGCCCTCATGAGAACAAAAATGTGTTCTCTCATACTCTCCCATAGCCGCCTTAAGAGTATATAAGGCGGCCATGGGAGTATGGAAGAACAAATTTGTGTTCTTGCATGGAGAAAATAGAATGGAGTCCGCGCTCAGGGACCCTCGCCCCCGAAATCCCGGAAATTTCGGAAATCTTGAAAATCCCAGAAAAAAGAAATCTTAGTTATTTTAATTTTAATTTTAATTCTTTATATTAAATTTTTAATTAATTAATTAATTAAAATTAATTTTCAATTTATTAATTTTTAATTTTTCAATTAATTAATTAATTAATTAATTTTTTTGTTTTGGACGTGGCCGAGGGTGCGCGACAGCACACCCTCTGTCCTATAGCCCTCATGAGAACAAAAAATGTGGTCTCTCATACTCTCCCATAGCCACCTTAACCCCTAAAGGTCCCTAGCTTTTTTGGGCTTAAAATCATCATTGCTTTTGATGTGTTATAGGTCTAAATGTAAGTGAGGTATAGAAATCTCAACCGTACAATCTTGTAACATACATGTTGTAGATCATGTGGATCAATTTTGGGGTCATTTGGCCATATAGATTGCAAGATCAAAGTGTTTTAGTGCTAAAAAAGGATGCTGAAATTTTCCTAGCAACACAGTTAGAGGTGAAATTCGTTTTCAAAATTACTCAAATGAAAAAACTTTGAACTATAAAGTTGTTCAAAATCATCATATAAACACATTCGTACCAAAAAATCCTCATGAAAAAATTTAATGTGCCCTGAAATGGCCTTGCAATGTCAAAAAGTAGCCCGAAAAGTGACCCATTTGAACCAAAAAGCAAAAAGTGTCCAAACTAGACCCGTGCACTAAAATGACTCTCAAACATTCATAACAACATGGATTGACCTGAAAATTTTACCATGATAACTAGACTTCAAGGGGAATTCAACCCAACAAGTTTTATTGAAAACGGACTTGGGATGAAGGAGATACAAGCCCCTGAAGTTGCTGCCATCAAAATTCACAGAACTGTCCAAAAAAAGCATACCTACTTTCAAATGATCACCAAAAATTCAATTCATCTTGGATTGATCTGAAATTTATACCACACATTCCATACATCATGCGGGGAGTTTTTTCAAAATTTCAGCAAAATCGGACACGTTTTGCAAAAGTTACAGCACTTCGAAGGTGACTGTACCCCCAAAAACGTCCAAAATATGGACGCCGGGACGCTTAGGGGTTAAGAGTATATAAGGCAGTCATGGGAGTATGGGAGAACATATTTGTGTTCTCTCATGAAGAAAATAGAATGGTGTCCGCGCGCGCGAACCTTCAGCCCCCGGAAAAAAGGGATTTTTTTTTTTTTTTTTTTGGGCGTGGCCGAGGGGCTCAATGCATGTGGCATTCGAATGTTGTTTTGAAGGATGGAGGAAGGAGAAAAACGCAGCCTTAAGTACTTTTTGGCACACAAAAAAAGAAATAAGAAAACAGAAAATAAGAAAAATTGAAAAAATAAATAAATTCCTTCTCCCATACACTCTAGCAACGGTGTTATAATGTCTTAATCTATTCATAATTTGTATAAGTATTTAAATAGTCAATCTTGTAATTTTTAAAATTAAAGAAATTAAAATTTTTGTTATGAAAAATTCGAAATATCAGTCTTTTATTGCAATATACTACAAGTTTCAACAAAGAAAGAAATCGATGTTTTTTCGTCAATTTTTGAGAATTTTTGTTTTTTGCACAATTAGGTCCGGAAATGATTGCACTTGGCCAACTGCAAAAATAGGGAATTGGGTGTTTAAAATGAGACAAAATGGACATTTTGAGACTTTAGCCCATTATTTGAGACATCTATTCTAACAAATCAAATATTTATTAACATATCAACTTTTATAAAATCAAAGGTTTGTGAATGTAATAACATACTGAAGTCTCTATTCACTAAAAAAATTCAACATCAAACACTAATCATCATCTAAATGTAAAGTCAAAGATAATATTAGACTACAGATTGTCTCAGTTTAACAAATATGGTATTTTTTCCTTTAATCCTTAAGTGCCTAGGGTGGTTTTGGAGAAACCATATTTTTTGGCATTTTTTTAATTTAAAACTCTCTCTGTTCAAATTATGAATATTATTAATAGTATTTAACATTATAAATGTAAGCATAGCTTAATCAAACAAGTGCCAGTTAAACCTTGGTAAGATTGGACCTTTGGATTCGAAGATTGTAGTATGTCTTTGAACTAAAGTAATGCACACTCAGAAATGACATTTGGATGGTGTGTGATTTCAAAGTTAAATAGAATTTGGGTTAAATTTTCAAAAATGAAAGTCAAGAGGTTCAACAATGACCTATGTCAACACCTCTCCGTTGCAATCTTTCTTATTAAGAACGGACTCATACTTATTGTGAATTTTATAAGTGATAGTGATTTATCCATATACGGTTTAGGACAAAAAACTATACATTAAAATATGAAAGGATTTGGTGCATTGATCAAGATCCGAATACATACAATAATGGAACACGAACAAGAGAACACAATCAAAAATAAATAAAAATAAGATATCAAACAAAAGAAATATTGTATAGTTAGTAGTACTACATGTGTTGTATTTGTAAGTATTTAGGGTATTTTCAAGTATTTGCGGTATATTTTCACGTTGTGTTCATAGGTATTTTGATAGTTGCACAACTCTAAATTAAAATTTTATTTTTTAAGAAGATGTGTATTACAAGTCTCCAACTTTGAACATCACAATTCAAAATCCAATTGTTCATGAATTTTCCGTTATTTGCGTTTTCGACACATAGTTATCACAATGTGGTCTCATGGGGTACTAAAGGGTTAAGCTTGCTATAAGTATTTTGTATGACTTGACCAATCATATAATATTGTAAGTAATACTAGTAGATGGAAATATATTAAAGATATTTGTAGACATTTTGAAAATTAGTGCCCTTCACCTTAGTACCTAAATGTCTACACGTTTTCGAGGGCAATATTTAAATGTATTATTAACCTCCAAAGGCTTTACAATATAAAACTTATATCACTCCCTTTGATGTGAAAATTTTAATTGAAAAAAAATTAAACTGGAATTTTTGGTAAAGAGACCCCTCCCAAATACATCAAACTTTACTTTGGCAAAGTTAGATTTTGAAAAAATCCAATATCAAATGAAATATACCCATGATAAGATTTGAAATTTGAAAGTCAACAAAACTTTGACCATTCATAAATCAATGAGTTTGTATCCAATCATAGTTTATTTTCCCAAAGTGTGTCAATTGAATATTTCTAATTCAAAAACTCAAAAAATCTAATTTTACACTCGTTTTTTCATCCAAATTTAAAGAAAACATAATAGAAGTAGGAAGTGATTTAAAGAAAACATAATAGAAGTAGGAAGTGAGTTTTTTTGATGATCTTATTTATAATGATGGAAAAAATCATTATCTAGATCAATTTGGGAAAAATTTAACATCTTCATGCACAATTTGGTGTTAGCTACAAAGAGAAAAAAAATGAAATTCTCAAAAAAAATGAAAATGTAAATGTAAAATCAATGCTTGAAATTGATGAAAAACCCTGGTCCGTTAGGGGTTAAATGAGGGTTCCTTAACTTTTTTGAGTTTCAACTCTGAAGAGCATATGTAAGACATTCTTATTAGAAGACATTTGTACAATTGAATTTGAAATGAAATGCCTGGATATTATTTAAATGAATATACATGATTTTCAAAAAATCATTAAAATTACAATTTTACTACTCTCATCTTGTAATTCATTGTGATTAGTTGAAATTAGTATGCTTCAATAGTGTGTGAAATTGTTCACATAAGTTTTGTTATGGTTTGATTGAAGCAAGGATAAAAGTGTCTTGAGATCTCTTTGTAAGCAATCAAAAGATAATTTTATAGGTTGAAATATTGCACACTATACAAAAGATGATTCATTGTTATACATTATGCACTTTTGGCCAATCATTCCAAAAGTCGTATGATAATGAGTATTTTTTTATTTCTCATATAATCAAAACAATAATATCTTTTTAATTCAAATTTAAACATATTTCAACACTATTATTTATTTCAACAATATGGATGTCATGGAAATGGCATCATTTACAACTTTCATTTGTATGTCAGCGTCCCGGGGAGGTCACTAGCATGTATTTAGTGTAACCACGTGTGTTAAGAGGGTATTCAATGTAGGCTATCATATAAATGGAATATTTGCGGTATATTCTAGACTATTATAGATATATTCCAAATATATTCTTGAATTATTCCTTACTTGAATTTAACTCCTACTAAGTGACCGATCAACTATTTTCTGGTCATAGCCCAAACAGCAGTGACTGTCCATGGTCAAGAAATGACATTTTTCAAGTTTTGATTTTTGTCGAAATTGGAGATAGAGACCATGTTCTAGTGTTGTTTGATACATTTCATGTGCAATATTGAGGTTCACTAAGGAATTTTCAAAGACAAAGACCTCAATATTGTCCTAGTGTTGTAAAACTTACTATTTCAGGAAACTAATGATGTTCTCTCATTTGAAAAATTTTCCTTTTTAAATTTTAGAATAGAGTGTCTAGTTTTAACCAATCATACCAGATTTTAGATTCTAAAAGTAGAATTTGTAATTTTGGTGAATTTTAAATGGTAAATGCATCTAAATTCATTAAATGAGTGTCTACAACTATTTTTAGAAGTTTGATTGTACGGATAATTACTAAACATTATGCTTCTCATTTTCTCTTTTGGACCAAACCTCATCAAAGATGCAGAAGTAACAGTTTATAACACATCTAGGTTTTGCCCTTAACCCCTCTATCATTTACTCATTTAGGGGTTAGAGTATCCTATATTATATATAAAATTTTATAATGAGGTAGAATTTTTTCCTGTAATGAAGAAAAAGGACCCTATAGTTTAACTCATGTGGTTTTTTACTTTTTTGCATAGTGACCTCCCCAAGGTCAGCGTCAAATAATGGATTCAGTGTGCATTCAAAAGCTCATAACTTTGGAATTTTTGTTTGGTCGAAATGGAAGCTCACCTAGAATGGGAGGACCTAGTAATTCAATTTCAATTTTTTCCTAATCTAACTTCACTTAAAAATAAGTAACTACTTGAAAAATTCATGTAAAAACAACCACACTGCAAAAAATTCCTTTCATTCATGAGGAAAGTGGCGGCAATTGTGTACATCATCCAAATTGGGATGGTTAAGTAGATCGGGGAGAAGGTAAACCAACCTATTACCACCACGTTTCCAATTTTGTTTTTGGTTCGGAATGTACACCACCAATATATGAGGGTGGAATTCGAAACATGGTGGTAATAAGTTGATGTACATTTAGTCCAACCAAAAAAAAAATTGGCAATTTTTTTAGAATCTTACATGATTTTGGGAGTAACTATTCTTATACTAGAATGAACTGGCAAAAAAGTGGATGAATTCACCAGTCTTCTAATTCTTTTATATTAAAATCGCCATTATCTTGGATGAAAGTGCTTTATACTAAATAATTTTATGGATGAGTATATATTTATGGATGATTCTGTCCATTTTATTTGTTTTTGCTTACCTGGCTACATTCAAGGTGTGTGACACTCTACCAACTGGAAAAATAAAAAAACTGGTTTGCTGTAGCCTGTGACATTAACGAGGTCAACTTTGTTTTCAGAAACGTGAATCACAATGGGTCAGGATTTTTTGAGGATGAATGCGAAGAGGACACGTGGCTGAGAGGCATTATTGACAATGGCCACGTGGAAATAGAGAAGTTAGGTCTTCCATACTTGCTTGGATTATTAATTGTCGTTGCACAACTACTTAAAACTCTTGCAATCATTCGTTTTAAAATCAAAAACAAAAAACAAAAACTGTTGCAATCCACTTGCTCAGCTGGGACACGTGGATCGCCACCTCATGTGCCATTACAATAATTTGCTATCGGTAGCCAGATCAGCAAGTATGGTGGAGGCACCTAAAACCGCCCATTTGTATCACAATTTGAAAGAGATGGGTCGTCTTGAAAATGTAATGAAATTTTAAAAAAATGATGAATGTGGAAAATTACAACACAAATTTATAGCAAGTGGAATTATAGTTTTATGACATGAAATAATGTAATTTATATAATTTATTGAAAGTGCTATCAATTTTTTTTACATATCCCTAGGGCCTCAAAATAGGCAACCTATAATGCTCGTTGTTCTCATCCACAATTAACACACATTTCGTTAAAGTTGGACTACCAGACTAGAAAAGTGATTGGGAGTGTTGCCCTTCTCAATAGAAATAGGTCTTCAATTTTTCTACAATTTTTATTATAGGCAACACTCCCCATTACTTTTCCAATCTAGTAGTCCATTTTTAACGAAATGTGTGCTAATTGCCACAAATTTTTGTTTAAATGGCCATGAATTTAATCCAAAATGACCTCATACTTTGTCGAGAAAATACACTACACTGAATAGGGATTTTAAAGGGACCAAATAATTAATGGGACTTACTGTGTAAAAATTACCCTTGTTATGACCATGCTACAATTGAAGGGGGGATTGTTGTAGGAAGGTACCCTGTTCTCATGCGGTGTCTCTTTTTGCTCATGCTCCTCCGACACTTGTTCCTCACACTTGTTCCATTTTGACACTAACTATTTGATTTAAAGTTATTTATTACTTGCCCGGTCATGATTAGTGGTTCTAGTGCACTCATTAGGTGAAAGGTGGGGTCTCCAAAAGGCCTTTGGTTTTCTCACGTGCAGTGAAATTTCAGTGGTGCCTGCACGTTTTCCCCGTTGGCACCAATGGTGCCACGACGCTGCCAGCACTGCCAACACTGCCAGCACTGCTAGCACTGCGGTTTCCGACACTGTTAGTGGGCAGCGACGAGGACCAATGGTGCCACCATCGGAGGGGTGTTTGGGCAGACCAATCACCTAACCCGAGCTGCCTTACAGGGCCTTTTGGGGACCCCACATTTCCCCTAATGGTAGTCATTAGTATATTCAGTCTAGTTCATTTGTGGAAGCTTATGCAAGAACCCTCTATTGTACAATTTTATTATAAAAAAAAATAAAAAATTTACTGTGTTTTCGTACAATAATGGTGAATATTTATATAATGTGAAATGTCAATAAATTAGTATGGGTCCCCTTAACCCTTAAGTGACCGATTGACCATTTTTTGGTCGTAGTGACTGCCTATGGTCAGGAAATGACATTTTTCAAGTTTTGATTTTTGTCAAAATTGGCGGTAGAGACCATGTTCTAGTGTTGTTTGATACATTTAATTTGCGATATATAGGTTCACTAAAGAATTTTTCAAAGACAAGGACCTCAATATTGTCCTAGTATTATAAAACTTACTATTTTGGGAAACTAATGATGTTCTCTCATTTGAAAAAAATTCCTTTTTAAATTTTAGAATAAAATGTCTAGTTTTAACCAATCGTACCAAATTTCAAATTTAAAAAATAAAATTTGTAATTTTGCTGAATTTTCAATGGTAGATGCTTCTAAATTCATTAAATGGGTATCTAAAACTCTTTTTGGAAGTTTGACTGTACAAATAATTACTAAACATCATGCTTCTCATTTTCTCTTTTGGACCGAACTTCATTAAAGTTGTAGAGGTAACATTTTATAACACATCTAGGTTTTGCCCTTATCCCCTCTCTCATTTAGGGGTTAAAACCACTATTCAATGTAGTTTATTTGGCAATGATGCAAGTTTTATTGCCAAAAGCGCCCACAATGCCACATAATTTTTGATATCACATAATTGGGTGCTCGGGAAGCCATTGCTTCCTCTGGTTAGCGTGTAGACTGTAGAGTCATTACTCCAAGTAGCACTCCAAGTTGGTATATAGAGGCTGGATTTAAAAGCATCTTCATCCTACCACTGAAAGTAGGAGATCCTATTGATATCTGAATGTGTCCCTCCGTAGTTAATTTAAGGAATGGTTTGGTATCCTAGATAGATGGACAATAATGATTGCCCATATATAGTGCTTGTGTTTGGTTCACACACTATCACAAACTTGGCAAGTCATATTTTTGCAATGTTTTACGTATGTTGTTGAGATGAACAAGGATGATTATGTTCGACATACGTTTTATGTATGTTTATCATAAAAAAAAGCACGAAGGGCATATTACAAACATGAAAAAACACATCATGATAAAATTTACATGTTTGTAATATGTCCTTCGTACGTTTTTTCTACGATAACCATACGTAAAACGTATGTCAAATGTAATCACCCCTGTTCATCTCAACAACATACGTAAAACATTGCAAAAACATGACTTGCGAAATTTGTGATGACTATATAGAGGGACACAATGGTTTAAGGATATGGACATGATAGCTTGTGATACCAAACTTTGGATGTGATAATAGTGTTTAACAATGAATTAAAGGGTCAAAGGGAGAAGGGTATTTATGCTTTTAGGCTTTGACATTGAATATAATGAAGAGTGTACCTCAGTCATCGCTCGACAATGCACATTAGCTGGGAATGAATTCATGAAGAAGAGTATATAACCGGTTGTTGACTTTTCAACGCTAACGTGGCTCCATCCCTTTGGCAACCCGTCACCATGGCCATCACACTGAAGTTGCAACTCATAACTTTTTCTCCTTTCGACTTGCACCCTATGCCCTTGGATCATGAAGATCAAGGGTTGTGATTGAAAAGTGAACAACCGGTTATGTATGATAACCTATTGGCCACTATTGTGGCTCATCGGTTATCTAATACATTAACTAGCGAATGAATGCCATTGAGGTGAACCTGCACAAATACTTGTACCAAAGGTAAGAAATTAAATAAAAAAAATTCCCCTATTTTTGGGCATGGTGGCTCTATCTAAACTAAACTAGGGTCATAGATTCCAAATACAGAATTCAAATTTCAAAAAAAAACACCTATATAACATTATTTAGCTAGTACTGCAGCACATCCTTTTGCTTGTGCACAAAATCAACTTTTGAACATGGAATTGATGATGTAGAACATGTAGAAACTATAAAAAAGAATAGAAGTTTGTTGAGCTACCAAGCCATCTTTAGCTAAAGATGGCTTTGATTTTCTAAAAGATTAGGTTTCCTACAACAATTATGGCCTGCAATGCTAATTCCCAAGGGTGAACAATGGGGTACTAACGAATGTTATGTAAGATAACTATATCTAAAAGCGACCCTTTCCTTAAAGCGTCCCTAGTTCAATCTTCCATAATAAGTAGATTCTGACACCCTACTATTGATGAAAATGTGCAGAATCTGAACATCAGAGTTTAGGGTCGCTTTAAGGTCAACCTATAGTCCCAGGGGGTGCATTTTACATTTTTTTTGAGAATCACGTGCGTTCATGACCCCTACTAAAAACCCCTTTGTATACAAGAGGTTATATGTCTAAATACCTTTGTATACATATATATTCCGTTTTAAATATATGTTTAATGTAAGTATATGTGAATATTTTCAGTTCTAAATGTGTTAATTGTATGTATACGTAATACAACAATGTTCAAATTAATACCCCTTTTGTGCACTCACGTATACTCCTACATGTTTAGTACAGTGCAGCCCCCGGGCCTATAGTCAGCACTTTGGAAATTCATAACTTATTCCTACAGTGTCCAAATAATGCATGCTAAAGTGTGTTGGAATCCTCTTGAACTTGCTATTAACCCTTTAGTGCCCAAGATACTGTAGCAGATAGCTCTGGATTTCAGTGGGTTTTTCCACTGTGGTTGAGACTACCAAAAATAGAATGGGTTAAATTAGAAAGTAACCGTACAATTCTAATCTCAACTCGAGAGCACACATTTTATTAAAATTTGAGAATCATCCGATGGTGGGATCGGAAGATTATAGTATGTATTTGAACTGTATAATGCACGCTCAAAAACGAGATTTTGGGGGGTGTGTGACTTCAAAGTTAAATAGAATTTGAGGTAAAATTTCAAAAATAAAAGCAAAGAAGTTCAGCTATGTCCTATGTCAACACCTCTCCGTTGCAATCTTTCATATCAAAAATAGACTCACACATAATTATTGTGAGATTTATAAGTGAAAGTGACTTGACCATGTACGGTTTAGGACAAAATTTTATACGTTGAAAATTGACAGGAGTGGGTACATTAGTCAAGATCGGATTACACACACTAATGGAAGATGAAGAAGAGAACACAATCCAAAAAATAAAACGAGATAACAAACTTCCAAACACAAGAAATACTACACAATACATATGTTGTATTTGTAAGTATTTACTGTATTTTCAAGTATTTGCAGTATTTTTGCGTTCTGTTGATAGGTATTTTGATAGTTGTACAATTCCAAATTGAAAATTTCTTTTTCTGGAAGGTGCATAATGTATGTGCGCAAATCTGAACTTCAAAACTGAAGTTCCAATTCTTCACGGATTCTCTACTATTTGCATTTCGGACGTTGTAGTGACCATAATGTGGTTTGCTGGGCACTAAAGGGTTAAGACCCACTGAAAATATTTTCTGTTTTATGTGTGTAAATAGGCTCGGTTGATAAGGTGAACGCTTTTAGATATTGTTACCCTAGACCTCAAAATAAGAAAACCAGAAAATGGCTGGTACGAGTATGCGTGTAGTTTCGCCGTAACCCATGAAATGAATGCTCCGTCAGGAAATGCTCCACCTCAACCCAACGTGCGTCACGCTCTGCGCCAGCTCGTGGTCACAATGCCCGCACGGACTCTGTCATTCACTTGATCGATGCTCTAAGCTCATCAATTAATGAAAGTCCCTGGTCCCATATCCACGTCGCTTGCATCGATCTGGAGATCGAGCTGCTTTCCTCCCACCGATATACGATTACCCTCGATAAGCACAATCAACATATATTTCTAGGTCGACAATTCCGTTGAAAATCCCGGTGACTGTGTGCACACATATCCGAGTTAGCGACAGTACGTAGTGGAGCCACCACAGGCGGGCCACGGGAGATCCTTGCGAACTGTAGTTACAGTGTCGGTCACGATGGATCTGGTCATCGATTCATTCAAGTAGCCGTATCGATCGAGGTAGAGTTTGTACTCTAGCCCTGATAATATCTTCCGCTACCAACTTGTATATACTATGTGATTGCAAGCACGTCCTCTTTTCGCTTCTGAACTGAAAGTGGTGCTTACTGTCCGTGTGGGTCACCCACAGTGATTTCTGTTTTTCATTTTTTCAAAGGGAGCTCCATTGATCAATTGGCGATTTGTAAATTTAAACTTGAAAACTAGATAGCATTTTTTTTGGGCGATTTACAATGTTTCTTACAATTACATCGCTTTCTACGGAATTGTTGGCTATACGTACCAATAATAAGGGAAGATTATGGCGATATACTCTAATTGTTTACCCAGTTTTTTTTACAGCACGATAGCAAGCCCAAGTCGGCAAGTTAGCAAGTTTTCATATAAGAACATTGGGCACCCACGTTTGTATAACTCATGTGTGTATCGTGTTGCAGCTCAAGGTCCAAACCTGAAGTACATCATTACTGTTGCTCGATTCGGAGCTAGCTTAATTGCACCAGTCTAGCAAGACTATTCTCTTTCATGATCTAGTACTACCGTCAATGAGAACAGGAGTACAAGAGTCGAGCAGCCGGTGTAAGTATGTCGGTAGACACGAATTCCAAACCATTTGGCAGCAGTCCAGAGACGAACGGTCTGCCTGCCATAGACGAGACCAGGCCAAGTGTGGATGTGCGGCCCGAGTTGGCGGAACATGAAGGGATGATCAAGAGTAGTTTGAGTCCAGAGTGTCGGAAGAAATGCATGAAGGACAGGCTTCGAGGATTGAAAGACAAGTACGTTTCCTGCTTGCAAGCCATCGATAGTGCGGCGGACATGCGCGGCTGTGCTGCTTCCGGAGGAGGTCCCGCTCTGGCCGTTCCTGCTTCTGCTCAGCCCTTTGAGCCTACAGTCGTCTCTACCGCTGCTATTGCGAATTAGTGGAACTGGACTTTGGGAACTGTAAAAAAATTGCAGGTAAGAATCGATCGCCACTTTGAGCAGAGATTCCCATGCACCAAAGAATGTGTTATTTGGATACTGTATGCAAAAGTTATAAAGTTTCAAAGTTTTCTTTGTAAATGATCGACATTGTTCGTTTGCAGCGACGTGTACCCGATCTTTGAGATTTTAGGGTGGGTGATTTTGAGTGTTCTTAGCTTATTTTGATTTTTATTATACTTAGAAGTGAAACCAAACAAAACCTTGTTGAAATGGTGAAAGTCAAGGTCAATGACTGAAGTAGCATTTACACTCGTTGAGTAGTGAGTGATGGCCCATTCACATACAGCAGTGCTGCCGCATGCATGCGTGCGTCAGGTAACTTTGAGGGAATCTGTTGGCAACCAAGAAATCTAAAATATGAAATTAGAAATTACTGGAATGCATGACAGGAAGGAACGCAACGCAAAAAAGGAGCATGGCTCTACTTGCGGTAGTGTAATGCAGTTGCACAGTAGTTGCAGCAAGAAAAGACAAGGCTTTCAATATTTTTTTGTTTCTGGGTTTTACCTTCCTCCATTTCGGGAAGGCAAACGCAACAGTGGCAAGGGGCTGGTGTGAATGGGCCATGAGGTAACACACTCGACCATGTCTTAGTATTAAAGGTCTAGAGTGAGAAAAACTAACACTTCTAGAGTTATAACAAATAAACATTTAGAGAGGGTGGACAAGGAAAACAATAACATTTAAACATAACTGGTAAAACTTATATAAACATAGAGGGACTTTGTATTTAAATGCCATAGTTTTGGTCATAACGTTCTTTAGCCCTTGCTAGACCACTCCTTTACACTGTAGCAACACTATAGAGAATCTACTAATAAAATAGTTCAACTCTCCAACCCTCTATGCTTGGATTAACTGAAGTTAAAGAAAACTATCTGTGATTCCTATGATCCTTCAGATTCGGAGGTACGATAGTGGACCTCTAAAGAACGTTATGTATAGGATTAGCAATGAAGTTATGTAGCAATTGTAGAATTGACATTTAAAAAGCAAGTATGAGAAGTTTGTCATAAATTAGTTGTTCAAGAAAAAATGACTCATGTTGTTGTGTGGTTGGTTTCAACCTCTGCAAATGTAATGAGGAAACTGTAATCACGACAAAAACGGGTTTTAGGAATATACGAGTGAGTCTCAAAATCTAAGAAGGTGATTTAGAACTCTTTTCACACTTGTTGAATCTTGTGTTATCACATACTTATGCAAATTCTTCTGCTATAAGTTAGAGTGTGATATTGAGTGTAGTCAGAGAACAAAGGATGTGCTATTAAATAAAGAAGGTTCTAGCACTGGGTGTATCAATATTGCGGCTCTTGATTGCAAGTTCTGTGATTTATACTTTCCTATTTTAGGAATTGATGCAGGCGTGATCCATTAATCTAGACTGTTCAGGAGACTACAGCATAGATGAGTTGGATTTTTTTTTGTAAATGTTCAAGTATGCCAATCCTTTGTCTCATACCATTGTGCATATTGACAGTACTCATGTATGAAGGCTGTTAGTTTTGTCAAAATGCAATGTGATACGCTCAGAACTCTTTCATATCACACTTATGGTAACCAACATTTATGAGTTAATGTCCAATCACATGTGTACACAATAGCAAATTATATTCCCTGCAGATAGTGGAATGTGATATTCCAGTGTGATTACAACGAGTTGTGTGTGGATATGTGTCTTAATATTTGTCCACTATCATTGCCTCAACATTCACTACGAGTCCTTAATTTTGGGTAAGGTTGGCTCGTTATAATGTGGATCATCCCATATTCACAAAATATTCCTATCAAAACCCCAATTTGTTCGATCCTAAGTTTTAACAGGGTAAGATGACCATCTTGTTTGCCCATTTTCACAGGGAACCCTCACAGTTTGACTCCGGGGCCAAACTCGGGTGGGGGGTAAAAACGAGGGATTTTTACCCCAGATAAGTTTTTTTTTGCCCCCACACCCGTCAAAAGCACTATGATTTTACTCCGGTAAAGGTTTCAGAAAGGGAGTCAAAGTTTGAACCCTGACTCCCAATTTGCACTTTCCGTCACAATGCTAAATGGGGTAAAAAATGAGGCCAAACTATGCACTTTTTACCCCGGCAAAAATGTCTGGGACCCTTGTGTTTTGCTCCAAGGACACTTCCAATGTTCCAAACCCGTCGAACAAGACAACCTTGTGCCTACTGCAATTGGACCTCTTTTTTTAGATCTAATTCCAGGCCTGGTGTATATAATTATTAATGTTGTTAATGCTATGGAGGCCACTTGTCTAGGTTTAGACTGATCATGAACTTGTAACAGCAAATGTACATCGTTTTATATGAATGTGTTGACAAGATTCAACTTTGTGTCAAGAATTCCACTGAAAAAATCATTTGACAATTTGAGAATGATTATCACTTCATTTGAGAATGGGTCTTGCAATGGGGCCGGCAGCCAAAATACTGTGACTGGCACATTCTTCCTATCTTCACAATGACAGAGATGCTGCCCGGCTCCCTAATAAATTATTAATAGCTCTTAATTGCCTAGGCCTCTACTAGGATTTATTCTTGCAATGCATATGCATGCACAAGCTACTGCTATGTCTTATATATAATTAGGTTGATCCATGCCACAACAGTTCTAGCGGCGGCACACACACCCATTCAATTTTCAGCATGATATCAGTTAGGACCTCTTTACATTAGAGACAAGAAGCCGTGAGGAGAGAAATTTCAGTCAATGGGAGGCCTAAAAATTGAGAAGAACAAAGAATGTCACTTTACACCGGAAATTTTCAGTCCAAGGGACAGAAGGAGGAGAAAATGACATGGACAACACTTTTGTCCTTCGTGATAACAAAAGTGCAAATTTTTCATGGCCTCCAATTTTTGCGTCAAGCTCACCTCAAGAGGTGGGTCTAACGCAAAATCCGGGAGGCCGTTTGGCCAAAATTCTCACAACCAACCATTTCTTTCTTTTTAAGATTATGTAAGAACTTTATTTTAAAAAACCAGCACTTTATTTTGTGGCCCCTTCTCACTTCACACAATATCCAAAGCCTGTCAAGCTCAAAGGTTGGCTTCTCAAGGATGAGCTATGGCCCGTGTGAGGTTTTCACCACGGCTTCTCGCCTCTAGTGTAAAGAGGGCGTTAAATTGAATTAACCCCTAAACGTCCCAGCGTCCAGAAACTGTATCACGAACGGATTCAAAGCCTTGTAACTTTCTCATACAATCTCAGATGACTTTCATCCAAGTCACCTTTGCAAGCCTAGTAAATTCTCTACTAATTAGAGTAAATCTCTTGTGATGGGGAGATGTTGATAATATTGGAGAGGCCTTCAAATGCAAATATGTCAAATTTGTTGAGTAGATTTCACGCATGCAATGGTCCTCTTATGTACACCTAATGTACATCTGAGTCATGCTAATATCAATTTTTGAGGCTAGCATCTACTTGTGTTCAAAGGATCGGTACGTTTAGGGGTTAAGGTTGGATGTCCTAAAACCACCACATCAGGAACTTTGAACCCCACTTATTTTTAACGATTTTCGTGCGCTTATCGTTAAACACTAATTCCACACATCATACATGGATTTAGAAGTATCATTATGATACGGAAGTGACATGCAATACCAAGATGTGAATGAAGTGTCTTTACGATGTTTAAGGAAAAATGTTGTTTCCGCACGAAAGTCGTGCTTAACAAAATTCGTGCGTTAATCGTGTATCTACATTAGATGGATAATAAGACACGGATAGCATGCGATTGCCTAGAATGCAGATTTGATATCGTATACGTATCATATCAAGGCCTTTTATTGTATCCGTGCGATTTCAACATCTTTTATAATGCAAATTATTGTCGTACGATATCCGTGTGGTCATCGTACAACATCCGTGTGGATGTGTATGAAATCCATTGCCATTCAGTGGCATCAATCAAAACAAAATCAGTTGAGAATTATTTCAAGTTTTTACTTTGAGAATGAGTGACTTAAATTTCTCCACGTCACTCGCGTTCAAGTTTGTTTTCGCACTAGGGTGTCATACTTCTCAACAAAAAAAGTTTCTAATCAATTGATTTAATGACGAAATACAATAAATAGGGAAAATACCAAAAATATTTTAATATTTTCTTTTGGAATCTTTTGGCATCTTTTCAAAATAGTTTATATTATTTTGAAATCTTTTGGAATATTCCTAGAATCTTCTTAAAAATATCCTCACGGTCTAATTTCCCAAAATATTTTTAGATCTTCATTTATAGAATTTAGAAGCAATTAACATAAAAAATTCCATAAAATTACATTTTATATTTTTAGAATTCAAAATTTGGTATTATTGATTATGATTGTACTTTTCATAACAGGAGCAAAAAGAAAAAGATGTACAGAAAAGAACAACATTACTTTTCCAAAATAGTAAAATTTGTAACACAAGACAATGTAGAAGTGTTGTTTTTTTAAAAGTTCCCCTAGGTGAAGTTTAACTTGGATTGGCATGATTCAAATTGGGTTCGAAAGCATACTTGATTTCCTATTAGAAAATAATTATAATTTAATCAAATTTTTAATTTTTTAGTCTCGGGCAGCTCATAAAAGGGGGCATCGACCAAAACATGATCTCTTGAAGCATTACGGGTTAAATTGAGTTTAAATTCAGACTTTCTTTAAACTCAATTTGAGCAACTTTTCAAAAAATAAAATTGCAAAAGCTTTTAATTGCTTGCTACAACATTCTGACCATTGAATTTTTTTTCATTCAATCCCAAAGTTATGCACTTTCCAATTTAGTTTTTTACTTTCATTCTTTATACCTCTCTTTCATTAGTTCATTTCAAGGTGAATATTCAAGGATTTACTTTATTTTTATTTTTTATTAGACTCACAACTCGTTTCTTTAACATACAATCACAAAATTTCAATTGAAACAGAAAGGCATATATGTTGAAATGTCATAAAGTGGTAAAAAAGTTGCAAAAACATACAAAAACTTACAATGAAAAAAATGATTTTTGGTTGAATCAAACACAAAATGAAAAAAAAAAAATTGGAAAAAATGTTTCTCTAACATAAAATTAGAAAAAACTGGAAAAGAAATGTTTTTAACATCGCTAAAAATATGCAAATTGGAAAAAAAAAAAAAAAAAAACTCTCAGCCAACATGATTTCATCAAAAACAAATTCAATTTTTTTTGAAGATTTTTTTTAGATATAGAAAAAAACCTGCATAATGTAGTGCAAAACAATAATTTGGAAAAAGGGTTTTTTTTACATCGCTAAAAACATCCAAAGTCCGCTGAAAAAAAAACAGCTCACAGCCATTTCGATTTTGGCAAAAAAAAAAATTCAAAAAAATTTGAAAGTTTTTCTAGATGTAGAAAAAAGCCTGCATGATCTAGTGCAAAAAAAATTGGAAAAAAAAGTGTTTTTTACATTGCTAAAAACATCCAAAGTCTGTTGAAAAAAAACAGCTCACAACCATCTTAATTTTGGCCAAAAAAAAAATTCATAATATTCTGAAAAAAATTTCTAGGTATAGAAAAAAGCCTGCATGATGTAGTGCAAAAATAAAAATCAAAAAAAGAATTAAATATACATAGCCAAAAAATCACCAATGGTTACATTCATTTATAATTATCAAAAAAATTCATTGACTTGCATCAAGACTTCTATGTGGTGTGGTGGTTTAGAGCACGGTTGGAGTTAGGAGGTCTCGTGTTTGATTCCGACCACCGGCGATGGAGCCCGGGTAAACCGTGGTGGGCTCCACTATGGTCTGGCAGCCCTAGTAGTTGGACCGGGCATCCCGAAATAATGTTCGGGCATGGTAGAAAAAAATTGAGGCAGGTTCTATTTACTTCATCATGGAAATTTTATTTTTATTTTATGAAATTTTTATTTTTATATTTTTTAAATAAAATTATTTTGACCAAATCTAGATATAGAAAGAAAAAAAATTCTAGATATAGAAAAAATAATGCCACACGAAAAACACATTGAATTAGTGTGGCTTTAAAAACGATTAAGACACGACATTTGACAACTATATAAAGTGAAGAATTCTCACGTTTTCAATAGATCTATCAATCATGTTGAATCAATACTATATCCGCTTATACGAGCATGATGTCATATTAGTGCAGTTGTAATGAATGACGCAAGGATGCGGAATCAGTGCGAAAAATGTACGCACTCATGAAATATCGGAATTCGCACTAAAATCGTTCAAAATCAGTGGGGTCCAAAATTCGTGATGTATGACATATGAAATTTTGTATTTCAAAATAAATAATCAAAAGAGTGCTTGTCAGCTTTGATCGCCTAGCGATTTGATTCCGCCGCGGCCCCATTTCGCAAAAGAACCGGCATCCAGCTTGGCGCAAGTGCTTTCCAAGGCACATCTTGTTGTGTGGAAGATTTCAGCAAAATTTCAAAAGAGAAGGTAGGGTGGGAAATGTAGGGTAGCAGTTACATCATGTTGAGATAAAGTGCCATGCTACCACTATTAAAAAGTCCTTCAACTGTATCAACAGGAAAATGTGGATCGCGGCAGTTGATTAGGACAAGTTGTCCCGAACGTTTTTTCGAAATGTGTTGTTCCAAACTATTGTTTTGGACAAAATAAATAAATTTTTTTTAAAAGAAAAATAGATCCACGATAAAATATATGAAACTTGCCTGAAATTATTTTTGACTTGCCTGGGGAAAAGTAGCTACCCGGCAAGGGGCCCACAACGGTCAATCCAAGGTCAATCGCCGACGGCCAGATTCGAACACAAGACCTTCTAGCCCTCAACCAAGTATTAAACCACCACACCACATAGAAATGTTCATGCAAGTGAATGAATTTTCTTGTTAGTTGTAAAAGAACTTAACCATTTGCGATTTTTTTCCATGAAAAAAAATAAAAATCAAATCAAATCAAATTTCTTTTTGCCCAATTTCATGCAACGATTTTCTTGTATGAAAAAAAAAATTCAAAATTTTTTGAATTTTTGTTTTTTAACAAAATCTTGGAGGCTAGAGCTGTATTTTTATTTTTTTATTTTTTATTTTTTTTAGCGGACTTTGGATATTTTTAACGATGTAATAAAAACTCTTTCTACAAATTGTTTTGCACTATCTCATGCAAGGATTTTTCTATATCTAGAAAAAAATTCAAATTGTTTTGAATTATTTTATAATGTAGAATATTTTCAAAAGATTTCAAAAGATTTCAAAAGATTCTAAAAGATTCAATTTTACAATATTAAAATATTTTTGGTATAAATCCCTATTTATTATATCATGATGGCTGAGAACTTTTTTTTTTTTTTTTCAATTTGCATATTTTTAGCGTTGTTAAAAACTTTTATTTTCCAATATATATTTTTTATTTTATGTTACAGAAACATTTTTTTTCCAATTTATGTGTCCTTTTTATGTTTGATTCAACCAAAACTTATATTTATCATTGTAAGTTTTTTTATGTTTTTGTAAATTTTTTTTACCACTTTAACACGCAATTCGCTATTTACGCACTTGGCCAAGTGCGGTCATTTCGAGGCCCCATTGTGCCAAAAAATTCAGAAATCAATTTTTTTTTTTGAAAAGGGTGTGATTTTTGTCTGTGGTGAAAAGTGCAGTGCATTGCAATTAATCAAATATATTATGGATTTTCAATAATAAATATGTGAATTTCATACATTTTTTTAATTTTTCAAAGTGTCTTTCATAAAACCCCTTCAAAAGTGCAATAAATATCCAACATTTTACTATCTTTCAACCGCATTTTCCCCATTCCCCTCGTATTACAATCACATACAATCCGCAATACATTTTCGTACAACGACATCATTACTCCACATATCCACGTATCCACATAAAGTATGGATCCACATATATATATATATATATATATATATATATATATATATATATATATATATATATATATATATATATATATATATATATATATATATATATATATATATATATATATATATAAATTAAAAATACATATGATAAAGAAGTACAAGTCGGCCATCTGAAGTGCAACCAATAGCACTAATCCACACTGTCTAAAAAAGCTACTACTCGAAGGGAAACTGGGTCTCCGGAATCCTCTCAGATGACTGTGTTCCGTCGTCCCGACCCTCCTCACTAGCTACACGCTGCTCCTCCAACCTCGCACGAACATCTGAAGGGGTCTCGGGATCTGTATACTCCAAAGCTTGAGCCACCATGGCATTGACCATCGGAGATGACACCCGGTGCACATGCGACGCTTCCTCCATGATAGACGCCGCTTGCTCAAACGTATACTGCCCTCCAATCCCGTGACGCCTGTATCTGACTCCATCAACGTCATAGTAGAATCCGTCCGCTGCAAGTGTCATATCTCGGTCTGGTAGGGCCCAATGAAACGGACGTGGGGTGGAATCAATATCCACAACTACTCTTGGTGTTGGCAACACTTTGATCCACCCGCATCCAACCTTGATCGTGGCAACACCTCCATGTCACGTGAGACTAATGAATCCGGTACTGGAATCGCTCCTGATGGACGGAGAGGAGATGTAGATACACCTGCTGATCTTGAGAATGTCACCTCGTGCCCCAAAGACTTTGCAAGTATCTCTGCAACTTCTTCAGGACAGATGCTCAAGTCCCCCATCTCCATAGTCCCTCCCTCCTCCATGGTCCCATCAACCTCCATGAACTGTAGTGCGTCTCCTCGTGCACCTGAAGCTCCAGTGGCGTCCTGCCCCTCTGAAGAGTATACGATATGTGCAGAACTCTCTACACCAACAACTGACTGGGGACTCAGTGTTGCAACAACCTCATACCTCGGATTCAACCCTGTGATACTGTCGTCCTGTTTCACGCTTCGGGTTGTGTCATCGTGAGTCCTCTCTCTGTCTGGTGTGTCCCTAGAGCCTAACGACACCTCCACATGTCGTACAGTATCTGCACTGCGCTGTGTAGCAGAAGGCTCCCCCTCAGAACCCTCACATGCCCCACTGTCTACACCGTCCATCAATCTTGTGCTCCCACGTGTAGGCCTCACTGTAGAAGGGCCCGCAGTAGCCCAAGGCTGAGTAGCAGTACCAGATGGCCAATCCATGTCACACCCGTACATCTCTGCGCATGCATTCCTTAAAAATGTAGTACGTGTGCTCGAGCTGTCAAGGACAATGATCTAACTACCCACAAAATCGCCCTGCGTATGTCTGGTATGGCCGTGGTGATGCCAACAACCACGAGACCCCACTTCTCCGGCAAAATCAGCCCACTAGGGGGCCCCAAACGGGGCCCCCAAGTGTTCTAGGAGTCCCCGTGGGCCCCCCGGGGTCGACCCCAATGCCCTTGCGGTCCTAGCGGTGCCCCTCGGGGCCCAAATGCAAAATCAGCCCACTTAGGGGCCCCAAACGGGGCCCCCAAGTATTCTAGGAGTCCCCGTGGTGCCCCCGGGGTCGACCCCAATGCCCTTGCGGTCCTAGCGGTGCCCCTCGGGGCCCAAATGCAAAATCAGCCCACTTGGGGGCCCCAAACGGGGCCCCCGAGTGTTCTAGGAACTCCCGTGGGGCCCCTGGGGTTGACCCCTAGCACTATGCGATCCTAGCGGGTGCCCCTCGGGCCTAGATGCCTATTCAGCGCATGAACTGATCGATAAAAGAATGGTTTAGGGAGAAACGTTTACCTCAAAGTCTTGAATTCGTGGTTGAAGCTCTTAGACTCTGCAGATGGAACTCCCCCACTAACGAATTAATGCTCCCTTCCAAATTCCTGTCACGAATCGAAACGAACATGAAAAGAAAATTAGTTGAGAAAAAGTGAATTTTTTAAATGAAATGCTTTCGTGAGTTGTTCTTCATATATATAAGAAGAACCCTTCATTCTTCTCATTACAACGATGGAGAGCTGACCATGGTATGTGTTAGAGAGCTTAAGTGAAATAGTGGGTTTTTTTGAAGTTTTTTGAGAAAAATTGAACGCAATCTGATGTTATAGAGAAAGGAGAATGTGGAAGAGGGACGGAGGGCTGGAGAGAGAAACTTGCCTGAGCCAAAAAATGGGCAAAGAGGGTGCGCGGCCGCGCACCCTCTTCTATTTGTGTGTGTTTCCAAGGGAGGCCAGCTGGTCGGCTCCAGCTGGCGGGCCCGGCCAGTGGCCGTTTTTTTTTTTTTTTTTTTTTTTTTTTTTTTACTGTTTTATTTTTTTACTGTTTTGTTCTTTTTTACTGTTTTGTTCTTTTGTACTGTTCTGTTTTTTTTTACTGTTCTGGTTTTTTTTTACTGTTCTGTTTTTTTTTTTTTTTAATGTTTTGTTTTGGTTTTTTTTTTTTTTTTCGTTTTTTCTTTTTTCCGTTGTTTTTTTTTTGTTTTTGGTTTTTTTTGTTTATTACAGTGTTTTTTGTTTTTTGGGTTTTGGTTTTCTTGTTTTTCTTGTTTTTTTCTTTTTTTTTGGTTTTTTTGTTTTTTGTTTTAGTCTTTGGTATTTTTGTGTTTTTTTGTTTTGTTTTGTTTTTTTTTTTTTTTTTTTTGGTTTTTTTTTGTTTTTGATGTTTTTATGTTTTTTTGTTTTAATGTTTTTTGGTTTTTTTACTTTTATTTTTTCTGAATTTTTGTGTTTTTGTTTTTTTTGTTTCTTTCTTTTCATTCTTTGTTTGTTTCTTTCTTTTTGTTCTTTTACTCTTGTTTTTTTTTTTTTTTTTGTTTTTTGTTTTTTTGTTTTTTTGTTTTTTTTGTTTTTGTGGCTTTTTGTTTTTTTTGGTCTTTTGTTTTTTGGCTTTTTTCTGTTTTTGGTGTTTTTTTGTTTTTTTGTTTTTTTGCTTATATATTTTTTTTTAAATTTGTGTTTTTATTTTTTTTGGTTTTTCCCGTTTTTGGTTTAATTCTTTTGTTTTTTTCTTTGCATTATTTGTTTCTTTCTTTCTCTTTGTTCTTTTGTTCTTTTTTTTTTTTTTTTTTTTGATAATCATTAAAATAAATTTCAAGCATCTATTTAGTTCCATTACAAATAGGATATTGATGAAATATGTTGTGATAGGTTGAAATGTGTATCTCTAAGTGTAGTAATTTGTGGAGATCTTTTGGTTGCATAATTGTATGAGGTGACTTCTTCGAGTGCAGTTTTGATTCATTTTCAACTAAGATCTTAGGAGTTTTTGATGAATAACTAGAACTTGAAATGAGGCATAATAATTTCAGAAATCATCCTATTTCTCATCGGTTCAAACTTGCGTGAAGCTATTATCTCATAAAATCTACAGAAAAAATCATCGTTGTTGTTGAATTAACAGTCTATTCCATTTCCTTTTGATTTGTGAAAGGTATATATATGGGAGGATTTGTTCAGCACTAGTGGAGTATTGATCAGCGGGGTGTAGGAGCTTTCTACAACGAATCCAGGACTTCCCGGTAAGACTTTATACCTAAACCATTGCATTAGCATTTAATTCATGTTGTCATCAACAGCGGCCTGTACTCTAGCAAATTGCAAGTGTACTTCGACGGGGGCCCCATACAAGCCCTAGGAACAGTTGGGTTTCTATTTGGGGCCCCCTAGTGGGCTCATTTTAAACTCCTAAACGTACAAAGGTGTCTCCAGATTTGACAATTTGAGGAAAGTCATCATAAAGTACTATATGGAATAATATTTTACGATTGATGTATGAATGATAGTTTTAGATTTTGAATTGAATATTCCATCCGTATGGTGAGGTTAACCAAGGCTATCTCCAATATTTTATTCTAAACTTTAAAAGTGAGAATTCTAAATTCCTTATAAAATTGATTGTAAGCAACATATTAACAAATTTTTAAGTAGGAGTTGTTGGAATGGATGAATTCATTTTAACAAATTTAACAAATTTTTAAGTAGAAGTTGTGGGCTGATTTTGCATTTGGGCCCCGAGGGGCACCGCTAGGATCGCATGGCGCTAGGTGTCAACCCCGGGGGCCCCACAGGATCTCCTAGAACACTTGGGGGCCCCGTTTGGAGCCCCCAAGTGGGCTGAATTTGCATTTCGGCCCCGAGGGGCACCACGAGATCCGCATGGCGCTAGGTGACAACCCCGGGGGCCCCACGGGAGCTCCTAGAACACTTGGGGGCCCCGTTTGGGGCCCCCAAGTGGGTTGATTTTGCATTTGGGCCCCGAGGGGCACCACTAGGTCCGCATGGCGCTAGGTGACAACCCCGGGGGCTCCACGGTGGAAACAACAACAGATGACGTTGACTCCAATACGACAAGTAATATGAATGCGGTTGTGGACTCGATCATGGCAACAATGCCGAACCCAAAGCCTCGAGGGTACTTCGGACCTCGAAAGGGCAGACCATCTATTACAGCGGTAACGAGAACGCCTAGAAGAACAGGGACGGAAGTCGTGGGCCAAGCATCATCTACAGCTACCCTGGAGGCAACAGATGATCCGTTTCCAGTTTTCAATCCAGCGAGGGACTTGGAGATTGGACAGTTCGTGGCTTTAACAGTAGAGCGGAAAGTAGTAAGGGCTGGAGTACCATTCTATGTGGGGAAGGTAGTGGAATTTGGACAAGGCAAATGGGCAATGAAAGTGAAGGTGATATGGTATTGGCCTATTATGAGGCGAGGTGTATCGGATGAAGCAGGTTCTGAGTCACAACGATACAGGAACTGCATGGAAGCATCTTGGGAGCCATCTGGTGAGAGACATGGTTGGGTGGACAAAGAAGCTGCTATATTTTCATGGAGAGATGTACCAGCAAGAACGAGAAGTGGACATTTAAAGGTGAAGTTCATTTCTATACAAGGAGTTCGAACTGAGAACCAAGTAACTATTCCCAATGAAGCAAAGCCACACATACTTGAATATATTGCATTACAGGTGGAAGGCATGGATGATGAGAGGATGCAGAACGAGCTAGATGCTTACTAGAATAGAATTGTATATGTTATACAGTATATGGTTTTCTGTATTAGATGTCGAGGTATTGAAGGGAAAAGTGTGTACTATTATTATAAAACGCGAACGAGTACACGATTTTTATATAATACAAAGAATAATTAAATCTTATGTGTATGTTTGTAGCCCATATCTAAATGCATACAATGTGCTTGTATGATTATGTAAGATGCGTGCACAAATAAGGGATTCAGAATTCCCACTTTCGTACCTATCGCATAGTATGTGCAGAATGAATATCACAGGATAATTTTCTTGCGTATAGGACAAAAATTTAACATATAGAAAATGCAAATACAAATTCTTTAAAGGAAATCCCTCATCGAAAATCTCCATGAATTTGCAATTTATCCTTATTAGAAGGGAATTGCTGGGAAAAAAAATTTGCCTAATTTTTTTTGCAATTTTTTGGGATTTGAATTTTTAGTGCGCCCGGGGGCCAAGTGCATGATTATATGGCCAAGTGCGTAAATAGCAAATTGCGTGTTCTTTATGACATTTCATCATATATGCCTTTGTACTTCAATCAATTTTTTTTGATTGTATGTTAAAAAAAACTAGTTGTAGGTTTCACAAAGAATAAAAAAGTAAAACCTTGGATATTCACCTTGAAATGAAGTAAAGAAAGAGAGGTATGTAGAATGAAAGTAAAAAATAAACTCGAAAGTGCATAAATTTGGGATTGATTGAAAAAAAATTCAATGGTCAGAATGTTGTAGCAAACAATTGAAAGCTTTTGCAATTATATTTTTTGAAAAGTTGCTCAAATTGAGTTAAAAAAAAAGTCTGAAGTTTAAACTCAATTTAACCCGTAATACTTTGAGAGATCATATTTTGGTCGATGCCCCCTATAATGAGCTGCACGAGACTAAAAAACTAAAAACTTGATTAAATTATAATCATCTTCTAATAAGAAATCAAATATGCCCTCGAATCTAATTTGAATCATGCCAATCCAAGTTAAATTCCACCTAGGGAACTTTTAAAACCAACACCTCTACATTGTTTTGTGTTACAAATTTTACTATTTAGGAAAAGAATGTTGTTCTTTTCAGTACTTTTTTCTTTTTTCATAATTTTTATGTCTACTATGAAAAGTTCAATTATAATAAATAACACCAAAATTTAAATTCTAAAAATATAAAACATAAGTTTATTGAATTTTTAATGTTAATTGTTTTTAAATTCTATATATGCAGATCTAAAACTATGTTGGAAATTTAGACCGTAAGGACTTTTATGAAGATTATAGGAATATTCCAAAAGATTCTATAATAGTGTAAAATATTTTCAAAAGATTTCAAAAGATTCTTAAAGATTCAATTTTACAATATCAAAATATTTTTGGTATAAATCCCTATTTATTAAATCAATTGTTTTACAAAATTAGAAACTTTTTTTATTCAAAACTATGACACCCGTTGTACGAAAAGGCCCTTGAAAATAGTAGTATAATATTGTAATAATATATAATATTTTTATGTTCTTTATATATATATATATATATATATATATATATATATATAATATTATTACACTATTATATACAATGAATTTGTTGACTCTATTTTCAAGGAATTAATCTAAAATTTATATTTTTCAATCTAATTTTTAATGTTTTTGTAAAATTGACGCTTCATAATTCACTTTTCATATTTTAAAAATTGATGATCCATGAAATTTGTTGAATTTCAGTTGATTCGGTCATAGTTTTTCGTATAGTGCCTAAACCAACAAAAATCAAACGAATTGTTACTGCTGCTTAACATGAAGTTTGAAATTACAGTGCATGGAACGATGAAATGTTATTGATTTTTTGTTGATTCGGTCGTCATTGTTTAGTACTGTACTCCAAATTTAGTGTTGTTAGTATGACGGGTTCGTATGATTGTAAAAGGACTGATCTAGTTTTGAGTGCATACCCATCTTTTATAAATGTGCTACTCAACTTTCAAATTCCTCAACTCACTTAGGTTTCATCTTGACATGCATTACTTTGGAAAATTATAACTTCATGAGGATGTGGTCGAATTGCAAAACTTTAATGTTTTTCAATAAGTTAACAAAATTTCCCTCTAAGAACTGGAGAGTGCCAAAAATCGTGAGCTCTCAACTTCTTATTGAACACGTTTGAAATGAAGCTGCATGGGGTTTTTTCTAGTAAAATCAGCAAATTCTAGTTTTCAAAGTTTCTTATCATCACATCCACAGTTCGACACGGTCAAAGTTGTTTATTTTCTGAGAACTAATACCTCACATATAGTACTCAAAGATCTTATGGTTGAAATTTTTTTATTTTTTTTTGTTTTTTATTTATTTTTTATTTTTTTATTCTAATCCAAAAGAATTGACAATAGATAACAGTTTTGATGCAAAGACTCCCTCGGTCGATTAGGAATTAAGCTGTTGAGCATTCTCAATCAAACTTTGTGCCATTTCAAATGTAAACTTTAATTTAATGAATTATGACATTGTTTAATTTTATCACATTTTTTTTTACATTATTAATAAGTACATTTTAATAGAAATTAATTAATAAATTATATATGACTAACTTAATCAATAAAAATAAATGTGCTCAAATACTTTTATTTTAATAAACCACTGTTTATATTTATATAATAGTTATATTTAAATATATTTAAATTTAGAATTAGATAAATTTGATACACAAGACCCAATTTTATCACTCACAAGACTTTAAGCCGGAATCAATGTAGTGCATTATATCAAAGATGAACATCTTTTAACTTATCATTTTGAAAATGTGAATACATTATTAAATTTGTGATGATATATGTTAAAGTTTTTCAGAAATGCCAAAGATATCATTATAAGGTTAATTTTTCAAGACCCTGTAAAATTAAAGAATTTAACCTTCATTTAACAATTATGTTTTTTCAATATTCGGTTGTCTTGTCATTTTAAATCGAAGTACATAAATAATAGATATATTTCTAAAAAAATCTGTCATATTCTTCAGGAGTATCTTTAATCGTATTGATATTTTTCAATTAATAATATTTTCAATATTTTTTGCATCTATATATAACAGTCAAATATTTAAAAAAATTCATCATCGATTTCAAATTTCAATGATGATATAAATGTTATATATGAGTTAGGCGAAGAACGTTTGTATGAACATGCATAATGCAAGAAACATATGTTTAGGAGAGAATGTAAATATCATTGTGTGACAAAGAATTAAGAGGGTTAAGAAATTTAAATCCGCCATATGAACGAGTTAATTCAAAGGGTATGTGAGCCAGAAAATACAACCGATTTACAAATTTAAATATTTTATAGTTGTTTCTTTTTTTTCTCACAACGAATTCAAATATTGCGGCTAGCGGTTATGGGAGAATTTTAACGGAGAGTAAGAACAATAAAAAAAAATCAAATAATAAAAAAATACTAATTTGTTTACCTTCCAAGCAACGGACTTCCCTTGTTTTATTTATTTATTTATTTTATTTTTGAAATTAAATCCTTACTACATGTTAACAACATATTTTAAAAACCCACAACAACAAAATCATTAAATCCTCAAAATCAATCAAGGGTGACGGAACCTTACCATTTTGTTTGATGGTTGAAAACGAGCGGTAGAAGAACCTTTTCCGGCGCTTGGCGACGAACAAAATAAGCTCTTTGGACAAGGGTATGAGAAAAAAATAGGACTTTAAAAAAAAAACAAAATGAAAATTTAAAATAAAAACACTATGTTAAACTATACACTTTAAGGTTTCTATAGTATTAAAATACGTCAAAAACGGATAATATATGAAAAAATTATGTTCTTTTGAAGTTTTAACAATTTTTTTACCCTAAAACAGCGTTTCTAGATTTATTCCTGGACTTGCAAATTTTTTTCTATTTCATTTTTTAAAAAAACAAAATATACTACGGACTAGAGCTTCTCTTGCACATTCCGAAACTATAAAAAAAAATTAATTCAGACACTCGATGAGGAAGTTATGAACGAATGAAAAAACGGATTTTGATGAAAAAAACGCTGCCTAGTCCTCCGATGAATGAAACTGCGTTTTTTTTGTGGAGGAAAGGGTACGACGACTTAATTCATGTCCCTCTTCTTATCACACTTCGCTAATTGACTCCTAACCTTGCTAATTGACACTAGAAAAAGAGATTAGTGAATTAGAAGTAGAGACAAGAGCAAAAATCTAGAGGACAAGAGCAAATATTAAAAAATAGAAGCATGTACTAGAAAATAGAAACATGTAATAGAAAATAGAGACAATGAGAACGCCGAGGCGGAACCGCTACGACAAAACTAAGAGGTCATTGGGGACGAAGCCAAAATACATTGGAGTTAGCAATGCAAAATACAAGTGCCTTTGCAAAGAAAGACAAGTATGTTGCCCTTCCCAAAAAAAAGGAATGGGAAGTTGTCTCAAAGAAAAAGTTGGGACAGTCTAAAAAGGTGACGCCGCCCCAAGAAAAGACGGTGGTGCCCACCCTTGAAGTGGGAGGTGTCACGATGTACTCAACGACGACAAGTGCTAAGATCAGCATTCCCGCCGCCAAGACTGGCGGCGTTAGTGGCACCAAGGTTGCCACGCCAAGCGGGTCAAAGACCGCCGCGAAAGGCAAAGAAGTTAGTAGTGCTGAGAGCACCCCGGAAGCTAACAAGCCTCAAGTTCAAAGCAAGGAACTTGAAGTTAGTGAAGAGGAAGAGTTATGTGAGGGCTCGAACGACGAGCGCACGGAGGATAGCGATTGCCAGAACCCGGCGCGCACCATGGAGAAATCTAAGGAGGTTTCTCAACCCACTAAGGTAATCATTGCTCTTCCTGCACCAAGTACCTCGACTCAAGGAGGTAAGAAAGCGACGCCAAAGAGGGCGCCAACATCAAAGGCATTGGCGGTGTTTAAGGAGGTACCGGTGGCCAATGCGGTGGCCGCGTTTAAAGGGACATCAGTGCAAAAAGTCTCGGTAGCGCCAGCACCAAAAGGGGCGACCGGGGCAAAAAGGGCATCTGCGTCGAAAGTAGCGACGACGGCAAAAGAGGCGCTGGTACGCCAAACGCCCAAGTCAAAAGCCATGTTTTTTCAACCGCAACCAAATGATGATAGCTCATCCTTCAACTCCTCTGAAGAGGAATCCGAGAAGGAGGACTCTGGTGGGAAAGAAGTGAACCAAGTGGAGGATGAGGAAATGGAGGAACAAGAGGAGGAGGAGGAAAATGAAGAACATGATGAAGAGGAGGTAACTCCTCCCGAAAGAAGGCAAGAAAGGGAAAGGAGGTGGCCAAAGAAGTGGCTAAAGATGATGAAGTAGATAATGGCTTAGCGAGCCAACTCATCTCCACCTCCCAAGTAGACTTAAGGAAGATCATCGCCACGATGATGCAAGAGTCTGCTATTGGGCAAACGCGGCCGGCTCAAGAGCCGCGCCAGCAGTTTGCTAAAAACGTGCCTATACCCAAAAGTTGGGATGTTGCACAACATAATCGCCTTATTCAGAAATTCCTTCAGGAGTTTGAAATTTGGGACTAACGCGACCAGCATCACGGATGACAACGCTGGCATTCGATCCCTGCCCTCGGGAATGTGTCAGGGACCCCAAGCAAGATGGCTCATTGAAGCGGCAAATTATGCCAATGGAAAGATCGAAGATCACATCACTTGGGCAAAGGTCAAGGAAGTTTGTGAGTCCTTGTACAAGGCAAAGCATTAACATTTTCTTGATGACATTAACCTTGCACAACTACGCCAGGACACGGGGGCGGACTCGTTGAGGAGTTATGGTCGCGCGTTTCAAGACAAGCTCCTCACATGCAAGCCGAAAGACGAGTATTCGAAGTTGGTACTTTTCTATGCGGGCTTGCAAGCACCAACTAGGAATAAGTTTTGAGAACGGGAAACCATTCCTGAGACTTTGAAAGCTGCGATGGACCTTACCGAACGCATCAGAGAACATTAAAAGATAAATAAAAACCAGAACAGTAGAAAAAATAGAACAGTAAAAACAAACAAAACAGTAAAAAAAAAAAAAAAAAAAAAAAAAACGGCTGCTGGCCGAGCCCGCCAGCTGGGGCAGACCAGCTGGCCTCCCTTGGAAACACACACAAATAGAAGAGGGTGCGCGGCCGCGCACCCTCTTTGCCCATTTTTTGGCTCAGGCAAGTTTCTCTCTCCAGCCCTTCGTCCCTCTTCCACATTCTCCTTTCTCTATAACATCAGATTGCGTTCAATTTTTCTCAAAAAACTTCAAAAAAACCCACTATTTCACTTAAGCTCTCTTACACATACCATGGTCAGCTCTCCATCGTTGTAATGAGAAGAATGAAGGGTTCTTCTTATATATATGAAGAACAATTCACGAAAGCATTTCATTTAAAAAATTCACTTTTTCTCAACTAATTTTCTTTTCATGTTCGTTTCGATTCGTGACAGGAATTTGGAAGGGAGCATTAATTCGTTAGTGGGGGAGTTCCATCTGCAGAGTCTAAGAGCTTCAACCACGAATTCAAGACTTTGAGGTAAACGTTTCTCCCTAAACCATTCTTTTATCGATCAGTTCATGCGCTGAATAGGCATCTAGGCCCGAGGGGCACCCGCTAGGATCGCATAGTGCTAGGGGTCAACCCCAGGGGCCCCACGGGAGTTCCTAGAACACTCGGGGGCCCCGTTTGGGGCCCCCAAGTGGGCTGATTTTGCATTTGGGCCCCGAGGGGCACCGCTAGGACCGCAAGGGCATTGGGGTCGACCCCGGGGGCACCACGGGGACTCCTAGAATACTTGGGGGCCCCGTTTGGGGCCCCTAAGTGGGCTGATTTTGCATTTGGGCCCCGAGGGGCACCGCTAGGACCGCAAGGGCATTGGGGTCGACCCCGGGGGGCCCACGGGGACTCCTAGAACACTTGGGGGCCCCGTTTGGGGCCCCCTAGTGGGCTGATTTTGCCGGAGAAGTGGGGTCTCGTGGTTGTTGGCATCACCACGGCCATACCAGACATACGCAGGGCGATTTTGTGGGTAGTTAGATCATTGTCCTTGACAGCTCGAGCACACGTACTACATTTTTAAGGAATGCATGCGCAGAGATGTACGGGTGTGACATGGATTGGCCATCTGGTACTGCTACTCAGCCTTGGGCTACTGCGGGCCCTTCTACAGTGAGGCCTACACGTGGGAGCACAAGATTGATGGACGGTGTAGACAGTGGGGCATGTGAGGGTTCTGAGGGGGAGCCTTCTGCTACACAGCGCAGTGCAGATACTGTACGACATGTGGAGGTGTCGTTAGGCTCTAGGGACACACCAGACAGAGAGAGGACTCACGATGACACAACCCGAAGCGTGAAACAGGACGACAGTATCACAGGGTTGAATCCGAGGTATGAGGTTGTTGCAACACTGAGTCCCCAGTCAGTTGTTGGTGTAGAGAGTTCTGCACATATCGTATACTCTTCAGAGGGGCAGGACGCCACTGGAGCTTCAGGTGCACGAGGAGACGCACTACAGTTCATGGAGGTTGATGGGACCATGGAGGAGGGAGGGACTATGGAGATGGGGGACTTGAGCATCTGTCCTGAAGAAGTTGCAGAGATACTTGCAAAGTCTTTGGGGCACGAGGTGACATTCTCAAGATCAGCAGGTGTATCTACATCTCCTCTCCGTCCATCAGGAGCGATTCCAGTACCGGATTCATTAGTCTCACGTGACATGGAGGTGTTGCCACGATCAAGGTTGGATGCGGGTGGATCAAAGTGTTGCCAACACCAAGAGTAGTTGTGGATATTGATTCCACCCCACGTCCGTTTCATTGGGCCCTACCAGACCGAGATATGACACTTGCAGCGGACGGATTCTACTATGACGTTGATGGAGTCAGATACAGGCGTCACGGGATTGGAGGGCAGTATACGTTTGAGCAAGCGGCGTCTATCATGGAGGAAGCGTCGCATGTGCACCGGGTGTCATCTCCGATGGTCAATGCCATGGTGGCTCAAGCTTTGGAGTATACAGATCCCGAGACCCCTTCAGATGTTCGTGCGAGGTTGGAGGAGCAGCGTGTAGCTAGTGAGGAGGGTCGGGACGACGGAACACAGTCATCTGAGAGGATTCCGGAGACCCAGTTTCCCTTCGAGTAGTAGCTTTTTTAGACAGTGTGGATTAGTGCTATTGGTTGCACTTCAGATGGCCGACTTGTACTTCTTTATCATATGTATTTTTAATTTATATATATATATATATATATATATATATATATATATATATATATATATATATATATATATATATATATATGTGGATCCATACTTTATGTGGATACGTGGATATGTGGAGTAATGATGTCGTTGTACGAAAATGTATTGCGGATTGTATGTGATTGTAATACGAGGGGAATGGGGAAAATGCGGTTGAAAGATAGTAAAATGTTGGATATTTATTGCACTTTTGAAGGGGTTTTATGAAAGACACTTTGAAAAATTAAAAAAATGTATGAAATTCACATATTTATTATTGAAAATCCATAATATATTTGATTAATTGCAATGCACTGCACTTTTCACCACAGACAAAAATCACACCCTTTTCAAAAAAAAAAATTGATTTCTGAATTTTTTGGCACAATGGGGCCTCGAAATGACCGCACTTGGCCAAGTGCGTAAATAGCGAATTGCGTGTTAAAGTGGTAAAAAAAATTTACAAAAACATAAAAAAACTTACAATGATAAATATAAGTTTTGGTTGAATCAAACATAAAAAGGACACATAAATTGGAAAAAAAATGTTTCTGTAACATAAAATAAAAAATATATATTGGAAAATAAAAGTTTTTAACAACGCTAAAAATATGCAAATTGAAAAAAAAAAAAAAAAGTTCTCAGCCATCATGATATAATAAATAGGGATTTATACCAAAAATATTTTAATATTGTAAAATTGAATCTTTTAGAATCTTTTGAAATCTTTTGAAATCTTTTGAAAATATTCTACATTATAAAATAATTCAAAACAATTTGAATTTTTTTCTAGATATAGAAAAATCCTTGCATGAGATAGTGCAAAACAATTTGTAGAAAGAGTTTTTATTACATCGTTAAAAATATCCAAAGTCCGCTAAAAAAAATAAAAAATAAAAAAATAAAAATACAGCTCTAGCCTCCAAGATTTTGTTAAAAAACAAAAATTCAAAAAATTTTGAATTTTTTTTTTCATACAAGAAAATCGTTGCATGAAATTGGGCAAAAAGAAATTTGATTTGATTTGATTTTTATTTTTTTTCATGGAAAAAAATCGCAAATGGTTAAGTTCTTTTACAACTAACAAGAAAATTCATTCACTTGCATGAACATTTCTATGTGGTGTGGTGGTTTAATACTTGGTTGAGGGCTAGAAGGTCTTGTGTTCGAATCTGGCCGTCGGCGATTGACCTTGGATTGACCGTTGTGGGCCCCTTGCCGGGTAGCTACTTTTCCCCAGGCAAGTCAAAAATAATTTCAGGCAAGTTTCATATATTTTATCGTGGATCTATTTTTCTTTTAAAAAAATTTTATTTATTTTGTCCAAAACAATAGTTTGGAACAACACATTTCGAAAAAACGTTCGGGACAACTTGTCCTAATCAACTGCCGCGATCCACATTTTCCTGTTGATACAGTTGAAGGACTTTTTAATAGTGGTAGCATGGCACTTTATCTCAACATGATGTAACTGCTACCCTACATTTCCCACCCTACCTTCTCTTTTGAAATTTTGCTGAAATCTTCCACACAACAAGATGTGCCTTGGAAAGCACTTGCGCCAAGCTGGATGCCGGTTCTTTTGCGAAATGGGGCCGCGGCGGAATCAAATCGCTAGGCGATCAAAGCTGACAAGCACTCTTTTGATTATTTATTTTGAAATACAAAATTTCATATGTCATACATCACGAATTTTGGACCCCACTGATTTTGAACGATTTTAGTGCGAATTCCGATATTTCATGAGTGCGTACATTTTTCGCACTGATTCCGCATCCTTGCGTCATTCATTACAACTGCACTAATATGACATCATGCTCGTATAAGCGGATATAGTATTGATTCAACATGATTGATAGATCTATTGAAAACGTGAGAATTCTTCACTTTATATAGTTGTCAAATGTCGTGTCTTAATCGTTTTTAAAGCCACACTAATTCAATGTGTTTTTCGTGTGGCATTATTTTTTCTATATCTAGAATTTTTTTTCTTTCTATATCTAGATTTGGTCAAAATAATTTTATTTAAAAAATATAAAAATAAAAATTTCATAAAATAAAAATAAAATTTCCATGATGAAGTAAATAGAACCTGCCTCAATTTTTTTCTACCATGCCCGAACATTATTTCGGGATGCCCGGTCCAACTACTAGGGCTGCCAGACCATAGTGGAGCCCACCACGGTTTACCCGGGCTCCATCGCCGGTGGTCGGAATCAAACACGAGACCTCCTAACTCCAACCGTGCTCTAAACCACCACACCACATAGAAGTCTTGATGCAAGTCAATGAATTTTTTTGATAATTATAAATGAATGTAACCATTGGTGATTTTTTGGCTATGTATATTTAATTCTTTTTTTGATTTTTATTTTTGCACTACATCATGCAGGCTTTTTTCTATACCTAGAAATTTTTTTCAGAATATTATGAATTTTTTTTTTGGCCAAAATTAAGATGGTTGTGAGCTGTTTTTTTTCAACAGACTTTGGATGTTTTTAGCAATGTAAAAAACACTTTTTTTTCCAATTTTTTTTGCACTAGATCATGCAGGCTTTTTTCTACATCTAGAAAAACTTTCAAATTTTTTTGAATTTTTTTTTTTGCCAAAATCGAAATGGCTGTGAGCTGTTTTTTTTTCAGCGGACTTTGGATGTTTTTAGCGATGTAAAAAAAACCCTTTTTCCAAATTATTGTTTTGCACTACATTATGCAGGTTTTTTTCTATATCTAAAAAAAATCTTCAAAAAAAATTGAATTTGTTTTTGATGAAATCATGTTGGCTGAGAGTTTTTTTTTTTTTTTTTTCCAATTTGCATATTTTTAGCGATGTTAAAAACATTTCTTTTCCAGTTTTTTCTAATTTTATGTTAGAGAAACATTTTTTCCAATTTTTTTTTTTTCATTTTGTGTTTGATTCAACCAAAAATCATTTTTTTCATTGTAAGTTTTTGTATGTTTTTGCAACTTTTTTACCACTTTATGACATTTCAACATATATGCCTTTCTGTTTCAATTGAAATTTTGTGATTGTATGTTAAAGAAACGAGTTGTGAGTCTAATAAAAAATAAAAATAAAGTAAATCCTTGAATATTCACCTTGAAATGAACTAATGAAAGAGAGGTATAAAGAATGAAAGTAAAAAACTAAATTGGAAAGTGCATAACTTTGGGATTGAATGAAAAAAAATTCAATGGTCAGAATGTTGTAGCAAGCAATTAAAAGCTTTTGCAATTTTATTTTTTGAAAAGTTGCTCAAATTGAGTTTAAAGAAAGTCTGAATTTAAACTCAATTTAACCCGTAATGCTTCAAGAGATCATGTTTTGGTCGATGCCCCCTTTTATGAGCTGCCCGAGACTAAAAAATTAAAAATTTGATTAAATTATAATTATTTTCTAATAGGAAATCAAGTATGCTTTCGAACCCAATTTGAATCATGCCAATCCAAGTTAAACTTCACCTAGGGGAACTTTTAAAAAAACAACACTTCTACATTGTCTTGTGTTACAAATTTTACTATTTTGGAAAAGTAATGTTGTTCTTTTCTGTACATCTTTTTCTTTTTGCTCCTGTTATGAAAAGTACAATCATAATCAATAATACCAAATTTTGAATTCTAAAAATATAAAATGTAATTTTATGGAATTTTTTATGTTAATTGCTTCTAAATTCTATAAATGAAGATCTAAAAATATTTTGGGAAATTAGACCGTGAGGATATTTTTAAGAAGATTCTAGGAATATTCCAAAAGATTTCAAAATAATATAAACTATTTTGAAAAGATGCCAAAAGATTCCAAAAGAAAATATTAAAATATTTTTGGTATTTTCCCTATTTATTGTATTTCGTCATTAAATCAATTGATTAGAAACTTTTTTTGTTGAGAAGTATGACACCCTAGTGCGAAAACAAACTTGAACGCGAGTGACGTGGAGAAATTTAAGTCACTCATTCTCAAAGTAAAAACTTGAAATAATTCTCAACTGATTTTGTTTTGATTGATGCCACTGAATGGCAATGGATTTCATACACATCCACACGGATGTTGTACGATGACCACACGGATATCGTACGACAATAATTTGCATTATAAAAGATGTTGAAATCGCACGGATACAATAAAAGGCCTTGATATGATACGTATACGATATCAAATCTGCATTCTAGGCAATCGCATGCTATCCGTGTCTTATTATCCATCTAATGTAGATATACGATTAACGCACGAATTCTGTTAAGCACGACTTTCGTGCGAAAACAACATTTTTTTCTTAAACATCGTAAAGACACTTCATTCACATCTTGGTATTGCATGTCACTTCCGTATCATAATGACACTTCTAAATCCATGTATGATGTGTGGAATTAGTGTTTAACGATAAGCGCACGGAAATCGTTAAAAATCAGTTGGGTCCAAAATTCCTGATGTTCACGAATGTATGGATCGACAATAAATTTTGTTAATGCATCTCAAAAGTTATAGAAATTTCATTAGCGTTACCTTGATAAGCTGTAAGTCACGACATGTCCGATGATAACTTCAACGTGAAGCTCATACATTGGGAGCTGTATATAAAGAGATGAGAGCAACCCAAGAACGACAAGAGGATACATGTTTCAATTTCAAAAACAAGTTTTCTGTTACTTTTTTTTTTTTTTTTTTGAATTTCAGCATGTCTAATTGGAAGGTCATTAGGGTCTCTTTAGATTTTCAGCCACAATCAGGGTCTGCTCTTGAGTTTTTTTAACATAATTACCAAATTAGGCTGCAGATTCTTTGCCGCCACATCATCCCCAAAACAAAGTTGAACGTTCTCAACAACAAATAAGACCTCGAGATAAAGAATTTCTTTAACCACGGCGTCGTCAAAAAAATACCTAGGAGCAAATCCCTGATGATTGTCATTGAGGTAAAACTTGTTTTTGAAGATCGTTCGGAAGTTGTATTTGAAGAAGGTTTTTGCACTGAAAATACGGAAATCCAAGTATGGTTTCAAGTAGAAGGTGTCGTTCATTATTGCTGATTGCAAGGACTCCTAAACCATTTAGATTCTTCGAGACAACTTCAGTATGTTGGAGAGACCATGAGATATATTTTTGACTTGCTTTGTATGTAATCAAATCTTTACAATATTGCTCCATGTGGAACTTGTCATTAGAGAGGGAGGTAATGTCACGAACATATAAGTTTTTAGAAATTTCTAGAGTCTTCTATAAATTTTCCAAAAAGTTTGCATAAAATTGTTTTGGTGTTTAGAACCTTTCTTTAGTTTTTATAAAACCTTTTGTACTATTTAAAAACTTTTGAAGAAGATGCTTCAAAGTCTTTAGCTACTAGAAGCTTATTGGTAGCCTTCACAAGGCCTTTAGATTTTAGAAGTCTCTATAGACGTTTCCACGAGGTCTTTAGACAATAATATAAATAAGTGATAAGATGAGGGACTCCTTAGTCTCGCCAACACAAGTTGTGAAGCAATCTATAGTATTGCCTTGTTCTTAGTACGAGCATAAGGACCACATACAAACAAGCCATATTTTACTGTAGGCTATTTACAAGATTTTTAAATTTTAGAGTACCCTATAAGTACAATTAAAAAAAAAAAAAAAAAAATCATTTTCAACTACCCGAAAGTACTTATATTTACATATTCAATGGAATAAACTATACTCTAGTTTTATTATAAATATTTCATTTACTACCAATGAATGGCATCAAATTCGTTTATGTAGTATTCGGTTAGTATTCGGTTTACTGTCATAACAAATCTAGGGCTGTATTTCTACATATTTCATTATAGTTAATGAAAATAGAACGGGTTTTCATCCAAATCCTCATTTACCCCATTTTCTCCATGATAAAATATATTACTTGAAAAGTAAATATTAATATTATATCCTCCTCTACATTATATTTATTTGGATACCCTATAATACACTATAGCTATAGTAGTTAAAAGGCAAATATAAATTTTACCTCTTATGAATAAAGAGCATCCTAGTTTTGTTCTTACGTGGTTTCTACATTTTATGCAATGACCCCCCCCCCTCCCCCCCCCCCCCCCTCCCCCCCCCCCCCCCCCCCCCCCCCCCCAAGCTTTTGTTCTAGTTTTTATGTCCTTGACACGTATTCAACAACCCAACTAAGCTAGTATTCAAAGGTTGGGAAGACGAACTAGACCTGTGGACCATGGCAACGTGTGAACTATACTTTGAGTGGTGTCATATCGACAAGAAATTTCCCCCGGATTGTCATTACTCCAATCGGTACACCAACAAGGCGAATTTTAAGTACTACGAATGCCCGGACTTTAAGCAAGTCTTGTATGGAATACCTTGTGTGGACCACAACAAAGTTTTCTAATTCTTTGTTTGAGGGATATATACAGAGGTTGCTCTAAGTAAGCAAGTGGATTGAACAATAGTCAAAGAAGGGAAGTACTTCAAACTGCTTGTGACGAGCAACATTCCAAAAGGCATTTTTACATTCCCCGATGCCCCTAATGGTAGAATAGAAGTTACAAGGGCCACCTCAAGGCTATTGAGGATGTTCACCAAGATAGTTCCACATCGGAAGAGGACTCAGACTCCGATAGCTCACGGCCTCGAAAAATTGTGCGTCTGGTTGTATCTATTGTAGGGAGGAAAAACTCCTCACTCGGGAACTCGATACGCACCAAGATACAATATATAGCAATTGCAGATCTAACCATATAGATAGAATCTAAAATTTATCATGTAAAGCTTTCCAAGGGTGTACATCAATTTGGATATCAACTTTGCTTGTAAGACTATGTTAAAAAATTGATGACAACTATGGTTATCATGTTAGATACTTTTTCCAACTTGATGTCAAATTATGTCGTACCCCAATTGTCTAATAATTAGACAAGTGTCAAATCGTTTTAAACAGTTTGGATGAAATATTCCCAAATATTCAAGAATATTAAATACATATATTCAAAAAATATACTTGTTTGAGAGACGAGGAGCTCTATTATACGTTGTCAAAGATATTGTGTTTGACACTTTGTCTAGTAGTTGAATTAGACAATTGTGATGACAACACATTCTAAATATGAATGCACTGGACATAAGGTTCTTTATCTCTTCTCTGCAACTCATGAGAATCTAGTCACTATTCCCGAATCACTGTAATAGATCCCTGAATTAATCATGACAAATCCACATCATCTTTAGCTTAAAAAAGTTAGATGGTGAGACATTGTTGACTGACTTGACTCCACTAACTGCTAAAGAACTTTATGGAGAAGTCTTACTGCTAAAGATTATTTTGACAATTTTACTGTCTCTTATATTCTCACCATTCACATAGAAGTGCTCAATGAAACTTTTTTTGCTAATAAAAAAAATGCTTATTCGATTCTTGAACTTTTGCCAATTTTGGCAATACATGGAAGTATGCTCTAAGCGTGTAGTTTTGGTCTTTTCAACCATGCAGGGAATAGGCTCCAAGTCTATTCCCAATTATATATTATGACATTGGAAGTGGTTGTGGTGTTGTGGACCGTAGACCTGCCCCACCTGGCAATAAATTGAAAAGTTTTGCTTTCCACAAGTTGTCAAGTTGCCGTAGCATCCAAGGACTGTACACGTTAATTCGCCATATTCGTTTAATTGGGAATTTCCATAGTATTGGGACTCTCTGAAATCTACAACTGACATAGATTCAGAGGGAAATTATATACCAATTGTAGATTTCAAAGAGTCCCAATATGACGGAAATTCCCAATTAAACGAATATGACGATTTATGCACTGTGGAAGATTTTCAAATCGCAGTTGGGACTCTCCCTTTTATTTAATTCAAATCAATGAATACTTAATATGATTCTTCCCACATGGAGCGAGAAAAAGTGAGAATACATGCAGTCGGTGGCTTTGGAAACACTGTGCCGGCGGGGGAGCTAAATTTTCATCATGATGCTGAATCAGATTCTCGAGAATATTATCCGTGCTTCCATCACAAATCAAATATGACTTAGAGTGATGATTTCAATGGCGTCGACATCAATCGACAGGAAAACTTGTGTTGATGATGTGATCAGTGTGACGATCTGCTGAAGGGATGAGATAAGCTTTAATTTCAAGGTGGAGTAATTGATGAAGTCTGTGGCTTGTTTCACGATTTCGCACCTCCTGTGCCCAGACAATGCCGGAACATTGGGCTGTGCAGATTACTTCATCAATTATATATCAGATATAGGTGTCTTCTGAGCGAACAAGTTCGAAATTCTAAGATCATTGCAAGCGAAGACGAAATTATCTAGTCACTTACGCCATTGTTTCAATTCATGAGACTCATAATTCTGATGCTTCGTTTCCTGGTGCGTGACTTGCAGGGGATGCCGTGGTGACCTTAGCCAGTGGCGAAATGAAGAGCATGACCATGCTAGCTCTCGGTGACATGCAAGGTATGCACAGCAGTCTGTATAGACAATCATCATTTTGAACCTAGAAGGTTAGAATTGATGAATCGTTATTAGAAAACTCCAAGAAAATTGAAGCCGAAACTAGGATTAGTTCCCACGGTCTAGCTTGCAGCTGGTCCATTGGCATTATACATTACAGATCCGAGAACTAATTAACTTCCCGTCGAGTCACCCTATTTCTCAAACTTGTCCATTTCGTCAGGTTGCCCAGACTAAATAATCGGACGTCGCTTGAATGATTCTGTGAAGAGGAGCGACGGAGGAATAGGTTACAAAGACGTGTACGCATTTGGCCACAAGTATGCCACCGCTGAAGCCACGTATCTCCGACTCACGCTGGTTAACGCCATGGCCGGGAACAAGACCTTGGAGCTCACGGCTTTGCATTTTGCTCCAGTCATGTCATCAGGTACGTATATTATGTCCAACATATTTATATGCCACCGCTCAACACGATTCTGAACAACTTTGCTCGAATTCAATATAACTGCGATGCTGAAAATGGGTATGTGTGTGTGTGCGCGCGCTTGTGACAGGCTTGGTGGTGTGTACAAAAGCGCTCAGGACATCGTGATCGGAGATTCGGAGACCAAATGTGGTCTTCAGAGATGAGAGACGGACAATTGGACATCCTAGATGTCACGTAGAGCTTGTGTTCACCATTTATTGAGAGTATTGAAGAATTTTTTAGATTCTACATATACAGAATTTTCGGAATATTTTCGTCAGGTTTTGTAGTGTAGGACAAGTCCTTACATGACCGATCATCTCGTCGATGAGTGACAGGACTTTGCGGATATCTGTCATCTTTGATAACCCTAGTGTGGTCAAATCTGATATTTAAAATAATGGTTATTTCGGTACTAAGATTTTCTTGAAATTGGCACTACACTGATTATCCCATTTCGTGCGTGTGGTACCAATTCCCAAAGCACGTACTCTTTTGCCAAATCTCAAAATTAGTGAGGGCTGGAATTTTTATTGAGTGGCTGAAATCTTCATATCACGCTAATTTTACATCATAATGATATTTAGTATCACCTTCACTAATTTCCCACACGCACTATAAACCCTCCTTCACTAAAAAGGGATAATCAGTGTAGTTGAGACGCGCGACTGTATCCTCAGATTTGTGCTCCTTAGAGCTAGTATTGGTATTTGAGAGTCTGAATGTTTGAATGTTTAGAGCTCTGGGGAGAAATTTGGCACTCTGAAACATCAAAATAAATTTTACTTGTTATATTAAAAATGAATGGCCGGAACCTCTAGTTGAATCTCAGCGCCATCCTACCTTCGCGGTTTGAGTGTGAACGTGGTGTAAGATGTTAAGTCCAGGTTGAAGTGGTATTCTAGCACGTAAGAGCATCCCCACTGTGTGGTTCCTGTATCTGGAAAAGGATGAAGTTCATCCGTTTTCCAGGAAAAACCTATGCACTAGAGTGTTGTAACGGCAAAAAAATTCAGGAGTGGCCCCCGAATCCAGCAAACTTGGTTGGTTTCCAAGGATTCAAACTTTTTATCCGCATCACTCTTCTTACTACGATTTTTCACTTCTTGCACCTAATTTTCACCTCCGCAGGGTGCACCTAGCCCACAACGTTGATTTCGGCGATGATTTTCGAAAGGCAGAGAAGTCAGTTGCCGGCAGTCTGCATGCGTTTTCCAGTTTCACATTTCGAAGATTGAACGGTGCAGCCCCGACTACTGTTAATTTCGAGTGAGCCAAAATTCTTGAGAATCAGGTCTCTCAAGTACCAAATATTAAAGCAGGGTTGTCATACATGACAGACGGCCGCTTTACATGACAGGCCAAGGCCAAAGCCTGTTCATAGAAAAATAGTGGCTCAGGTCGAGAAGGGAGGGAGCTCTAACATAACCCGAGGGAAGTGAATTGGGTTTCCATTTTGATCCAACCCAATTGATTTTGTGAAATAGACCAATCATATATATAAGGATTCACATATGTCAGAAACAGCCCTAAGTGGACGTCATGTCCGTCACCTCCATTGTACGTTGTTGTCAGTTTCAGCACGAATTAAGTGCTTTTCATCCAAAATTGCCACATGTGGTTAGTTTAGGGTGACGTGGACCTTTTCAAAATCTGACGTGGCAATTGAATTTTGACGCCAGGCTGCTGAATCTGACCCTCAGAACTGACAGTTTGCTGGGAATGCTGTGAAGAGAGAAAGCCGGAAACAACCGTTATTTAACTGAACGCCAGCTGACACCCTTTCACGCTCATCTGACACCCACTTTCTCCCCTCCACTTGGAGAATTTCGGAGAATGGATTGAGCTTGCGGAATTGTTGCAAGGACGGCTTTGCAAGATGGAATCAATTCGGAAGTCCATATTCAGCCCGTCCTCGCCATCCCAGTCGCCCTCGCCGTCCACTAGCGCTGCTCAAGACACAGCTTCCATGCAGATGGAGTTCGAGGTGGAGGAGGAGCAGGTGCCATCATCTTCTCATCCTCTTTCCCTTTCGTTGCATGTTTTTTTGAGAGCGTTAGCCCTAATTTTGGTGATGTTGCACCTAGGGTTTGATTACAAGAATTAGGTCTACTCCAGATGGTAACCGTTACACTTATGATTCAAACGAGAAGTCCAAATTAGGTCAACTGGTAGGGAATTTGATTGCAAGTAAGTTGCGAAGAGTCTGGTGCCCTAGAAATGGAGATGGAGAGCGAGAGACAGAATTAGGGTTAGAAAACTGACTGGCAGATCACGTCTGTCGAAGTAAGGAAATGTACAAAAGTCTAGATCTGATTTGTTTCGCATCGGAAATAGCTTCAATTCTGAATTCTAAAGTTTCTCAAGACACACTTGTGAAGGGAAGGTTCGATCGCCTGCCTCCTCTCAGTCTCCCACGCTCTCACTTGGAACTATCAGTTTTGGAATGTCAATCAGCTCAACAGTTTTAACTGGAGAATCATAAACCAGAGCCTTCAAAAACAACGTTGGAACAATGTTTTTGTCACTCCAATTACCAAAACTGGGTTTAAACTAAAAAACGGATGGGGATAACATCAAATTCATAGGGAGAATGGAATTAGGATGATCATGGAATTGATGGGGCACATGTACGTTTGGGAGTGTCCTCAAGTTTGAGAGGGAGATAGAGGTAAACAAATTTCACTGGACCGGGAGTGCACTCCATGTGTTGATGATTTAGAGCAATGTTCAGTGGATGGAGAGAACCCCTCATCTGGAGAGATGCTTGATATGAGTGATGGAGAGTGCCCTCCATTCCCAAAACATCTTTCTTACTACACGAGTCATGAAGTTTCTCGATTGGCCAAGTTAGGATCAAGACTGCAACCCATCATGGGTATGTCCTCTATCACAATCCCTATTGTCCAGAACCGAACTAAACCCAATACACTTTTAGTTAAAAACCTGTTCCAAGAATTTGTGTGGTAGTCAGTCTGTGTGGCCAACAATTAATGCAGCTGAGTCTGTGGAGTTGGTATTGGAATGTGTGAATGGGAGCAGGTGTTGACAGGGGTGAGACTAATCTATTCGGACAAGCTGAACGACGCGGAGGACTATTTCCATACGCTGAGGGCCGGCCACGCCCGCTTCAGCCTCCACCACGCCGAAGTGGCCACGTTTGTGGCGCTCATGTCGCATGATGACGATGACATCAACTTCGCCATCTCGCTTCTCCAGGCCACCGAGGCCTCTGCGTCTGAACAAGAAGTTAAGTAAGTTCTACCCTGTTGCGTGACTGTGCCTTCACAGACTTAGGTTAGGCCTGCTTCGGCAAGACATTATTGTGTTACACGTCTGATATCTGATGTCTTCTTAGCACCGAGGATTCGTCGTTTTAAAATGAGAAAGTCAATTGATCATATTGTGAAAATTACAGTTTAGATGGGACCAGTTTTTATATCACCAGAATCAGTGAAGAACATCGCTTCTTGGTCCTTTGGGGGTTAGAGTACGTCAGAAAAATATTGTAAACTATTCTCAATATGTTTTAGGAATATGCTCTTGTGACAGATGAGGGGTCTGTTACATGTTGTGTAGAACATACAAGACGTTTATTCTGTCTGTCTGGGAAGACAACTCATAAGACATTTTGTTGCTCCATTCTTTTTCTGCATTGTGTAATGGGCGAGGGTTTGACGACCAGTTTTTATATCACCAGAATCAGTGAAGAACATTGCATGTGTTGGTCAACAAACAAATAAATTTGAACAAAAGGAAGTTCACGTAGGACCTACTCACAAATGCTAAAAACAACATGAGGTCCCATTTGGGCTTCTTGGTCCTTTAGGGGTTAGACGGATGTCAAATATCCTAAACTATTTTTAGGAATATGCTTGTGTGACAGACGAGGGGTGTGTTACATGTTATGTAGAACATAGTAGACGTTTCTGTCTGTCTGCGAAGACAACTCATATTTAAGACATTCATGGTTTTAAAATGAGAAAGTCAATTGATCATATTGTGAAAAATACAGTTCAGATGGGACCAGTTTTTATATCACCAGAATCAGTGAAGAACGTTGCATGAGTTGGTAAAAAAAAAAAAAATTGAACAAAAGGAAGTTCACGTAGGACCTAAGTCTAAACAATGCTAAAAACAACATGAGGCCCCATTCGGGCTTCTTGGTCCTTTAGGGGTTAGACGGGATGTCAAATATTGTAAACTATTCTCAATATATTTTAGGAATACGTTTGTGTGACAGAAGAGGGGTCTGTTTCATAAGACATTTTGTTGCTCCATGCTTATTATTGTGCATTGTGTGATGGGCGAGGGGTTGACGACTGACCTCCGATCCAGTGAAATTGTTGCAGGTATCGCACTCACAGCAACATAAAGAAAGTGAACGAAACGGTGAGCAGCATGAAATCGTGGGCGTTGGGGAAGGCAGTGGCCGTGCTGGAGAAATCCGGGTTTGAGAAAGCGGCTGCCCTGGGCGACAAACTGAAGCAAAAGGACTACGAGGATCCCGAGGTCAAGATGGCCATGACGCGCGAGGAAACCAACACGAATCACAAACTTCGCAGGATGCGCTTGTGGTGCTTGTACATTCAGGCCGAATGTTTCCTCTTCATTGGCCTCTTGACTGTGAGCTAATTAACCCCTACTAAGCAAGCGTCCACTGTGTGTATTTTCTCTAGTGTAGCAAAATTGGACCCCCTGCTGCAAATCATTTGTTTGTGTGAAAATGACTTCCGTTTGACATGATCGACACTGCTGATCTTGTAGTGTAGAACAAGAGCTTTAAAATGATGTATTGCAATCAGAAAACCCAAGGTAAAATGAGAAAATGCCACCGTTGCAGAGTTCAGTGATGCAGATGGCCATATTGGGCGTTTTAGACACTTAGGGGTTAATCTACTGAATCATGCCCTAATTATGTCACCTTCTACATGATCACAATTGCTCTCCCTTATTATTAGGAGGTGTCACATCGCTTTTGAGAAGTTGATTCTCTGAAGATTGAGAACCTAGAGAGAGAATTCAGGAGCCAATTGTGGCCATTCTCCATGAACCAGGCTGTGACACCCCCTGAATGAGTGTGAAGAATGAGAACAAGTAGCGAAGTGGGGTAATTTACCTACAGAGGAGAAGAAATGAAGCTTCTTAATCTTCAAAGAATGGGTCCTCCACAATTCATTCAAGGAGAAAGTGCCATGTACCCATTATCTGAAGATTAAGAATGGGAGAAAGCGCTGTGACACCCCTATTGCCATATGAATTGACTTTCATCCTCTATTCAATTCAATCTTCACAAAAATCGGATTGGAGAAGCCTCTAGTAACTTTGTAAAGGTCTAAAATCGAATGTTCATTTGGATTGGCAAGGTTACAATTTTTTTGTATGATACTGTATGTTTCATTGTTTTTTTCCCAACAACTAGGTGAACTCTTTGTCAACTTGTAATCTTATGATATACCTTTGATGTTAGAATGAGTTTGTAGGGATTCAATTAGTCTAAAAGGGTAGGAAATGGAATCTAGGGATATCATTTTTCTTTTGTATGAAGATGTTTCCGAGCATGCTATTTCCATTTGTTGCCTCTGAATAGGTTTGTTACGTAATATTACTTGCAGTGCTTGTTTCGAATAATTGGTTCTTGTGATGATTCTTGAGCTCACTTCTTCTGTTGTTGGTTTGGCAGATTGTGGCGGGTGGGGAGAGGTGGAGCTCCATGGTAAAGGTGGGATACAACTTGAAAAGGGCATGGCTGATTTACAAGCACGGCAGGAAGAAGCTGATGCAGGTTCAGCGAGAATGGGTTGCAATGGGTGGCAGCCTGCAGGGTGAATTAAGTGGCAACCTTCGAGTTAACTATGACTCTGACGATGAAGAACAGAGCCCGGTAAGCTTCTGGCTACCATCTGTATTATGAGCTCATGTAGAGTCTTTAACCCCTAAAGGACCAAGGATTTATGGTTTAGCGTGAAAGATATATTTCAGATGGGGCCAAATTTTATTTCACTAGAATCAGTGAAGAACATTGCGTGTGTCGATTCAAAAACAAACAAATTTGAACAAAAAGAAGTCCACATAGAACCTACTCAAAACTGCTTTAAAAAACATGAGGTCCAATTTGGGCTTCTTGGTCCTTTAGGGGTCAACCCACTAATTCTGCATTTTCACTGCCTTCCCATCTTCTGGTAATGGACACTAAAATCACTGGGGTTTATCATATTAAGGTGGCCGCATCTAAATGCAACAGTTTAAGCTCTCTGAAAAATTTGGGCTGAATGTGATACTGAGAAATTATTAGCAAATTGGAGAGCCTTGGGAGTACAAATTGAATGAGTTGTTCATAGTGAAAGTAGGGGCTCTGTAGACACCTACTTTGATCACATAGAAATTAGCAATAGAAGATCACAGGCAAGTAATATATGAGCAAAGGAGTTTATTAAATGAAACTAAAAACTACCCGAAAGTCACTTTGGATTTGATCATGAATGGACAATTGTTCGAAGTTGTCACAAAATGCCACGTTGTGTAATGTTTAGAAGATCACAATTATAGCATGCTCCCAATATTGTCATTTGTGAAATTCAAATGGGCATTTTCAGTAAGAATGGTATTTTGAACCCCTCAAACATAGCTGTTGCAATTAGGGTGGTGTCATAATAAGGTGCTCTTAAATTAGAGAAATGCGCAAGTAAGGCTTGTCACGGGAGCCATTTAAAGTAGTCCGATTGGACTATTGGAGATACAGTATACACGTTAGTTTCTAATCATTTGAACAGTTCATAAAATAGTGTGACCTCGATTGATGGAGTCGTAATGTGCAGAATTCAGGATCTGCAGTTCCATCTACTTCCGACTCACAGTCAGACGCAGGGGAAGAAGGATGGCAAACAAAACAACGCCGGCTTTCAGAGCCTCCCATGATAGAAATGGGTGAGCATCTCTATATTGACCAATTGCCAAGGATCATCTCATTCCAATCCCTTAACCCCTTAAGGACCAAGGTTTTAAAATGACAAATTCAATTGATCATATTGTGAAAATAATAGAATTCAGATGAGACCAAATTTTATATCAATGAGAACATTGCATGTGTTGCTCAAACAACAAATAATTTGCACAAAAAGATCGAAGTCCGCATAGGACCTACTCAAAACTGCTTAAAAAAAACATGAGGCCCAATTTGGGCTTCTTGGTCCTGTAGGAGTTAATGACACTTATCAATGACTGATATACACGAATCTGCTCATCACATCTTACTGTCGATCATTTTTCTTTTGAATCTTACATGATTTTTAATTTTTTTGCTTTAACTCTTGATATCCGAAGGTCTTTGGGATTTGATTTTGAGTAGGAGCTGCTGCTGCCAGTGGTAACCTGGAGAGGCTGGAGGGTAATATCAAGGAAGACCAAGAACTAGCGTCTCTGAGGATTTCAATTGAGTTTGGGATGGGAGCATTCAACCTGATAGTATCGCTCATCCCAGCCCAGTATCACAAGGCGCTGGAGCTTTTGGGCATGCCTGGAGACAGAGCCAGGGCGATCATTCTTCTACACAGGGTATCAACAACGCACCATGCCAGAGCCCCACTTGCTGCGCTACTTCTTCTCCATTGTAAGTTTTTCCTTACTTTGTTCCTCAAGGAGGATAGAAAGATCGACTTTTATGCAACTCTATCCTTGCGCAGAAAACCCTAAAACCCTAATTTATCACCTACTCTAAATCTCTGTCCAAAACTTCCACGTTCATGATCGATATACCAAATGGAAAGGTAGTAACAACAATTATGTCAATGGCATTCATGAATGTTCGAGTGGGCCATAAATCCATTGATAATTATGCAGAATAATCTATCTATCTATCAAGACTTTCCAGTACCCTCTTGACAACAATTTCAATCACGAATATTTCATTTCTGACACAAAACTTTTGCCAACAGTTTCAATCACGAAGAATGTTTTTTATTTTTCAAGAGGGTACTGATAGAAAGTCTTGATAGATAGATTATTCCGTCTGCGTAATTATCAATGGATTTATGAGAAAACTAAATGGAAGAGATATGTAAGAACTCGGCGATGTGAACACTTTGCAGATTTTGTTCCCTTCAGTTCCCCAGTAGTTGACCATCCATGGGGTATGATGACGTGTATGGGAAGTTCTGAATTTGATAATTCCGTGAGAAACTAAATGGGAGAGATATGTAACAGTAGTCAATGTAGCATTACAGTCTACCCTCCATAATATGACACTCCATACGACGATATTATTGTTTCGTGCAATATACATGTGACAAGTCATTTACGTGACTAATCCATGCCTGCCACCTTGAAGGGTTTTCCTCCCTTAACATGTCATAATAGAGAGGGACAGCTGTAGAAGAAAATTTTGCATTCAGTTCCCAAGTAGTTGACCATCCATGGGTCAATAAGTGTTAACAACTCCTGAAGCAATGTAGTCAATGTAGCACTAGGGGTATTCACTTTCAAGTAGTTGACCACCCATGTGTCAAAAAGTCAACACACTTATGAAGATTCATACGAGGTATTCTTTTTGTCAGAAGTACATAGGGCAGGAAGTTCCGGATTTGATAATTCAATGAGGAAACTAAATGGAATAGATATGTAAGAACTTGGCGATGTAGTTAATGTAGTATTAGGGCCAAGTTCCATGGGTGAAGTTTCTTGCTAATTTTAGGGACTTCGGGGACTAAGTTCCACATTTCAAGTGAGCTTTTGAGAAAAAAGTGGTGGAGAAGTTGTCATGAAATATGGAGGGTTCTCAAGCCCAAGACTTCATGGCAACTTCTCCCTAACCAATCAAATTTGTTCATGTTTCACGCTAACCGTCACTTATGCAAGTTCATGGAAGTTTGTACCACTTCATGGCTGAGTATGAGACAAAATGTAATACCACTTTTTCCCTCCTCTTGCCTACTTCCATGGGCAGCTTCGCAAATCCATGGAAGTTGGCTCTCACACTTATCAAGATTCATACCATGTGCCAGCAAGGTATTTTTTTGTCAGGAGTACATAGGGCAGGAAGTTCTGGATTTGATAATTCAATGAGGAAACTAAATACGTAAGAACTTGGTGAAGTTGTCAATGTAGTATTAGAAGATCGGTTCCCACGTAGTTGACCATCCATGTGTCAGAAAGTCATTCAGTTCTCATGATTCAGAGTATGTGCCAGCAAGATTATTTTTGTCATGGAGTACATTTGTCATCAAAGTTTTGTGCAACAGTAACTTAGCATCGTGGGGGCCAAACAACTAAAGAAATTTCTTTTGATGTACTACTCCTTTTTTCTTGGTACCATCAGAAGAAAGAAAATTATAATAAATATATATATTCTTCCAGGTGCCATGCTTGTGAGAGCATTCCCAGCAGCTCCAGTTAATTTGAGGGCCATTTGGGAGTTAATCAATGTAGAGGAGCTACAGCAAAGAACAAACCAAGCTAGCCTCTTCCAATCCAACACCACATCTCCCAATTATCGCCATATTCGTTTAATTGGGAATTTCCGCCGTATCAGGACTCTTTGAAATCTACAATTGTTATAAAATTTCCCATTGAATCTATGCCAGTTGTAGATTTCAAAGAGTCCCAATATGGCGGAAATTCCCAATTAAACGAATATGGCGATCAATCATTAATTCAACCGTTGACAAACCAATAATTAAGTTTAATGTGAGTAATCCAGACGCACCAATGCTCATGTATATGGCGGGGAAAACACCTAATCCATTTCTTGGCGCAACCCCATCTGTTGTTGGGGTCGTATATGCTCTTCCCATGCCTATGCTACTGCGATCCTGCCATTGGGCCCATGTAAAATCATGCTCTGAGATTGCTTGTTGAAGCTTCAGGATTATGGCAGAAAAATCAACAGTGCTGCTTTAATTTGTTGTTTATGTTTGCATGATCCACTAATTTATTTATTCACCTACTTGTTGCATGATCAGATCACACGGTGATCATGGCACTTCTACCTCCGACGAAGAACCACATGGAAAGCGCAGCAGCGTTGCTTGACAACATGGAGCCTACATGGAAAGGCGGGTGCATAGTCCATATTATGGAGTCCCGCTTAGCACGTTACGAGGGCAACCTGGCCATGGCTACAGACTCGCTCTCCAACCACACACTGGACATGAACTTGCGTGGATTCAACCTCCGGCTTCGAAATCTTATGCTGGAGGAGATGGGCTGGTGCCTTATGTTACAGGGCCATTATGACAAGGCGGCCATGTGCTTTGACTCCCTCTTCAAGGTCAGCCCTCGTGTCCCACTATTGCCTCCACTGTATCAAAGCATCCACTGTGTATTTTATTTTTTTAGTGTCGGAAAATTGGACCCCCTGCTGCCCGCAAATCATCTATTTGACTTCGACACTGTTGATCTTGTAGTATAGAACAGGAGCTTTAACCCCTAAAGGACCAGGGATTCATGGTTTTAAAATGACAAATTCAATTGATCATATCATGAAAAATATAACTAAGATGAGACAACTTTTCATATCACTGGAATCAGTGAAGAACAGTGCATATGTTGTCAAAAAAACAAACAAATTTGAACGAAAGGAAGTCCACATAGAACATACTCAAAACTGCTGATAAAAACATTCAGGCTTCTTGGTCCTTTAGGGGTTAAGATGATGTATTGTGATCAGAAAACCGAGGTAAAATGAGAAAATAATGCCACCGTGTGATGCAGATGGCCATATTGGGCTTTTTAAACGCTTAGTTAGGGGTTAACGTAAGAAGGGAGAGAAAAAATCTAGCTGACAGCTCAATGTGTAGAATCACAGGCTATGGCTCCCAATAAAATAGTAGTGAGAAATCAGCCATTTTGGTGAAACCAATCGTGCGAGGGAATATGGAGTAGCGTGTCTGATTTCTGGTCAGTGAATCAAAGTACTGTCCGTGCGATTGCATGATAGGGTCTAGTTACACTAGCCAATCATGGCCACGGCACTGAACAGGAATCCGCAATCGCTACAGCGTCTTTTGCAGATCCCACACAATCTGGCTCCAGTGAAGGTGAGGAATTTCAGCCGCTCTTTAGCAAAATTTCCATCGATGTGAAGCCAAGTTTGGCGAAAATATTCTAAATTCCTTAATACATTTGTAGCAAGTTACTATATATAGTATAAAATTGGCTAATTTCACCATATTGGGAGAACCCATTTGGCTAAAAAGTACTCCCTATGTCTCATAATAAATTTCTTGTTTCCCTTGTCAATTTGTCCCATAATAAGGGCAGGCTTCCATGTGGGGATCGGTTGGGTGAAAAGGCACTAGAAGACAAGAAATGAGGTCTCAAGAACCACCCATATTCCACCCATTTTGGTACAAATGAAATATATACTCTTGAGTTCTCCTAGTTTCACCCATTTTGGTAGAGCTTCCTCCTTTTGAGGACCAGCCACCCATACATGGAAGCCTGGCCTAAGCTTCCTGTTTGCTCAAACTACTACTCAAGGTCCACACCATTGTGCTCAAGGTCTACACCATTGGACTAGTTAAGTCTTCTATTTCCAGGATAGAAGAAGCTTATTATGGGCAAAGGAGTAGTGACTAATTAGCATCGATTTTTTTTAGCCACTCGGCTAAAATTCGCACAAAACATTTTCATTGATCTGGCTCAATAAAGTGATTAGGTTGAGATTAAGCCTAAGAACACTACAGTAAGTAGTTCTTGCCTAAGAGTCTATTCTGAGTATCAATGGTTTGGCATTCTCGTTTTGCAAGTGCTAACTGATTGCGAACATGTTCATAGTGTATGAATTTTACAGAAGGAACACTAGAGTAATTCTTGCCTAAGAGTGTTTTGAGTGTGGCATTAGACTCGTTTTAGGGAATGCAAGTGCTAACTGGTTGCGAACATGTTCATTCTGTATGAATGTTTACAGAGGTTACGATAAGATTATGAGGAAGCTGAGAGAATGCAATGGTGATTCTATTGACCCATGCAGGAGACTGTTTGGTTCAAGCCCTTTTTTGGCTGTCTGAGGTCAGCTTGTTTGTGGGAATCCAGTGATCCAGGCTCGAGGCAAGAAGGAGGGCGTATGCTGGAGGACATATCGATATTATTGAGCGCGAAAAAGGGGAAACTTTCACCCATGGAGCTTTATGTCAACCGATTGTCAACCGACTACGTCACGCTTGGTTTGGTAAGCTTTGACTTTCTGTGGTGACTTTCTAGCGCTGTAAGTTTCCCACTCCTTCCTTGTGTGCCTGACTGCTGGCGTTAACCCTTTACCGCCCAGGTAACCACTAAGTGGTCACTAGATCACTGGAAAATGAAATTCTGGAAAATCTGTGAACCATCTCAGTACAGTGTCTGAAGTTCAGATGTGTAACTTTTGATTCTGGAGATGATGCAAAAAGAAAATTTGGAATCCGACTTTCCTAGATATCCAAATACCTATGTACAAAACACCAAAATACTGCAAATACCTCAAAATACAGCAAATACTTACAAATACAGCATATGTACTATGTTGTATTTCTAGAGATTGGAAGTTTGTTATCTCGTTTTTCTTTTTGGATTGTGTTCTCTTGTTCATGTTCCATTAGTGTATGTAGTCTGATCTTGATCACTATACTAACTCCTTTCTTATTTGAACGTATAAATTTTGTTCTAAACCGTACATGGATAAGTCACTTTCATTTATAAAATTCACAATAATTATGTATGAGTCTATTCTTGACATGAAAGATTGCAATGAAGAGGTGTTGATACAAGTCATTGCTGAACATCTTCACTTTTATTTTTGAAAATTTAACCCAAATTCTATTTAACCTTGAAGTCACACACCCCCCGAAATCTCATTTTTGAGTGTGCATTATACGGTTCAAAGATATACTATAATCTTCCAATCCAACGGTCCGATCTTACCAAGATTTAACTGAGACTTGTTTCATTAAGCTATGCTTACATTTGTACGGTTGGATACTATTAATAGTACCCCTAATTTCAACAGAGATAGATTTAAAGAAACATCACCCAGAAAAAGGTGGTTTCTGTAGAACCACCCTGGGCGGTAAAGGGTTAAGTTTCTGTCTTGAAACCATCCAACAAAAGCAAGCTCGTCTTCTTCTGTCGCCTATTCTGCACTCGGTCAATTCCGTTCCCGGATAGATACATATATTACAGCATCTCCACCAGCAACTCTGAATTGCACTCTGGACGTCATCCAAAAACACTACAAGGAGAAGGCATGCTTTTCACTTGGTAAGGTAGGAACACCCAATTATGACAGTGTACCCAATGCCGATAATTTCTAGACACGGCATTCATTTTAGAACGCAAATCTAAGCACATCATAGAGCCTTTATTGTTTGTTGACAAAAATGATAAGCTGTCTATGGTCTACTCACACCAGTCACTTGGGTTGGGAATCTGCGGCAGTCAAGGTAAATAGATAAAATAGATGGTGAAAATAAAATCATAGTTTAATGCAATCTACAATGGTGAAGATGCAAGTAAATAGTTTTACAACGCAAAAAAAGGAATGGTAGTGAACTTGCAGCAGCAGAATGTAGTTGAATAGTGTTTGCAGCAGGATAAGACAAGTGCAGAATATTAAATCATTTCTTCAATTTACCCAACCGAAATTCAGGAACGCAAACGGACGTGCGTTGGATTTATGGTGTGAATGAGCCATGAAGGTCATCCAAAATCACTACAAGGAGAAGGCATCGCTTTTTCACTTGGTAGGTGAGTCAAATGGCGCCACTTAGCACTCACTGCTTAGGTGCTCAAGACTAGATGAGTGCGATTCTTCACGTAGGACAAATGTTTACAGTGAACTTTGACATTGTTCTGAGTGAGAAGCGATGCCTTTGCTAGTAGTGAAATTACACAGCATACCATGTAGTTCCCCACCAACATCACTCAATTAGACTTTGAAAATAGTAGTAAGCCACTCACAAGTCACCACGCATAGATTAGAGTGCAATCATGATGTGCAAAGCCCTGAACTCGGTTACAATATTCATTGTCTCCGGGCTTCAAATAAATTGTTGACCAACCCATGCACATCCAAAGCCAAAGAGCTATCTAAAATGTTGGTGGAGATTTTCTAAGAGCATCCTCAGTCCACATAGCATACAGACCCGGAAAATCAAATTGTAACTTTTGATTCCTATGGAATTCAAAGTCAAGATTACTAACATTAAAAACGCATCCAATTTTATGTTAAATTTGTCGGGTATATATGTTTTTTTATTTTTTTTATTTTTTTATTTTTTTATTTTTTTATATATTTATATATTTATATGTTTTTTTATTTTATTTTTATATATTTCTATTTTATATTTATATTTATATTTATTTATATATCGTGTGGACTGAGGATGCTCTAACAATTGTTTAGTGATTTTTTGACATAAAACTCAATTAAGGTAACTACACCTATTCGAATTGAGTATATTTTCTATTATTAGGCTGGTCAAATATTTTAAAATTTCTTGTCAACAATTACAAGGATATCCTAACATAATTGAGCATGTTGTATTTAGATACTGTCTGCAAAAGTTATAAGGGTTCAAAGTTTTTTTAGTAAATGATCTTAAATGGATGGGAGTTTTGATGTTAATGTTGTTTACATTCTCAAATTCAACATGTACTCATCATCAAAGATCAAGGATTGTTATGTTTGACACTTTTTTCAACTTGACATTGTATTAGAGGTCCACTGTCTAATTAGACAAGTATCAAATATGTTAAACAACTTGGATGAAATATTCCCAAATATCCAAAATTATTATAGGTATATTCTAATAATATACTTGTCTGACACATAGAGTGGTCTATTAGACGTTGTGTTCAACACTTTGTTTAGTGGTCGAGTAAGAAAACCCTCTCAAAGATTGATCTAGTGTCTATATAATGATCCTATCACAAATGTTAATCAAGCAAAAATACTTGCGTATTGTTTGGTTTTGTTGAAGTTCTATAGACTAATTTCCCACCTTCTACAAAAACTGTTGATAAGCATTGTGAAACTCTCAATGGAGGAAATCCAATTGAAAGAGATTAACCCTTTAACGTCAGATCCACCACCGATTTCAAAGATGTGTTATAAATGTTTGATGAATCACAAAATGGAGTTGATATATAAAGAATAGTTGTAAATTTCAATATGGAGATCACATCTTTACGGATGAATTTATAAATTTAAAATTAATAGTTTTAATTAATTTTGCAAGGTTTTCTTTTGAAATTCACTTTAAAATCCCAAATTTTAAGATTTTTTTTTTTTAAATTATAACAAATTTGGAATAATATCCACTATGAGATAGTTAAATTTCCATTATTTGATTCTACTTATTTTGAAAAATCATTACTAAAGTCTCACTTTTTGAACTAAGAATGAAACTTGACATAATCCAATTTTGTCATTTAAAAAAAAAATCACAATATCTTATTTTGAAGATCCATACTGTACAAATGGTAGACAACTAGTACAAGAACCAAGGAAAATTTGGATGGATGAAAATTTGTATAGGATGTAGTCAAGAGAAGACTTACAATCTGTTCATCGTCCATTATATGGACACATGCGCATCAAAGGAAAGAGCATTGATTTTACTCTTGGGTGGAGCAGTCATTTTTCACTGATCTTCAATAGTTGATACAAGAAACCCACCTTGCCGAGGAGGGTTTTCTGATCAACAGTTTAAGGTAAAAAAATTAAATTAAATGGTTCATGAGCTCCTGCCCATATCATCAACAAGAGCTCAGATTCCCTGCTGAAAATAGCCTGATATTAAGGGGTGTGTGAAACCCACCTATAGAAAACACAACAATTAAGGTAGAAATACAATAAATCGAGAAAATAAGAAGTTTTGCGTATTAGAAATGGGAGTTATGTCACGAACTTATTTTCCATAGAGAGAGAAGGAACAATCATGAAGAGGCGATCTGATTCCATATTTTTATTCCCATTAGATAATTATATACAAATTTTCAAAGTGAAAAGTTCGTCAAACCCTAAAACCATTTCAATAACGAAGTATTCTAATAAACAATTTTGTGCAAGGAATCACCCAAAACCAATAGGCTATTATGCCCATGAACCGTAACTATTCAATTCTCAAATTAGCTCAATTTCAAAAAAAACATCACACTTTGCACCTAGAATCGTCATAACATTCTCGAAAATGAGTGAAGAATGTCTCCGTTCAGTACAAGTCTACGGTCTGATTCGTAGGGTCCTCACAGTTTTCCGTATTTCTAACTTATGGTGAAGATGACAATTCGAAGAAGCTCTTTGTTGTTCTAGAAACTCTTGAAAAAGAAGCGCCAATGAACCGCTAATGATTTTTCTGAAATTCTAAAAAATTTGTGGGCCCCAAAATGCGGCAGTTGACCGGTCTTGCCCAAGACCAACGGTGCCCAAGAATGCCAACAATAAAGTTGTGTCACCCTCACCACAAACATAAAGATCGACGCAAGTACGTACAGAAGGTTCACTGTACTTTGACCTGTTCCATGGACGCAGGTACCATTACATCCCGCCTTGGAATTAATCGCTGTTTACAACGGCTTCCACCAAATGAACCAGTTGAGACTGGAGGAACTCATGGCGCAAATTGACGCAGAATTACATCAGCACAGCAAGCGACAATCCATATTAGACCTCATGCCTCCAGCCAAGGTATGGATTCTCAAGTATACTACACTCCACCCTCTCTAATAACACCACTTTGTAATTGCACATTCCTTGTACATCCTCAGAACTTGTCATATTGTGCACACACAATCATGCTTGGATAACTTCTACATGTCAAGTTTTGAATACATGTGAGAATGCATTTAAAGGTCCCTTGGGGATAGTAGATACGTGGGCGTATATTTGGTAAATAGAAAGTTCAAATAGAAACCCTAATATCTCATTAAAACCATGTCAACATAAATTTTAACTTCACTTTTGATCTTAACCCCTAAACGTCCCAGGGTGTCCCCAAAATTGACAGTTTGAGAAAAATCATTATAAATTACTATTTAGAAGAATATTTCACAATTGTTATACAAATGAAAGTTGTAGATATTGAATTTTAGATTCCATCCGTACGGTTAGATTCACCAATGCCATCACTGATATTTTATTATGAAATTTCAAAGTTATAATTAAAAATTCCTTCTAAATTTGATTACAAACAAAATATTGATATTTTTTGAGTAAAATTTGTTGGAATGGATTTAAAATGAGATACTCTTGAAATGGTGATTTTTTGAAAATTTTGTGTTACTTCAATTTATGGCCTCATTTTAGCAAGCCCACTTTTGAACTAAAGTCAATGCAATTTTGGCTTGGTCAACTGCTTGACATACTTCCACATTTGTAATCTAAAAAAAATATGTACCCTAGTAACACCAAATCCAACCATTAGATAGGACAACAACTTCATAAAGTATTTTAAAAAAATTGAATGAATTTCATCCATGAAGTAATGTGAGTGTAGCGTGATCTGGAATCCGTTCGTCGTCCAGAAACTGGACGCTGGGACGTTTAGGAGTTAAATCCATAGGTGTAGAACCATTTCAAATACAATAGAATACTGTTGTATGATGCTGGTTAGAACAGGCTCTCTGGAACTTTAAAGGTTAAAAACTCATGTGTCCCCCAATGCAATGTTATATGAGAGCATTGAATGTACTTCATGCATGTGTATAGAGTATGTATATGTAGAATATGCATATGTATAGAATATGAGAGATGATAGGGTAGGTCAGCTATTGTCACGTCGCTAACAAATATTGAGGGGTAGCTTCAATTCTATTACGTTGCACCTAAAGTAAACCACTCTATTTTGTGCTATGTGACTATTTGTGTCACTATGTATCAATGTCTTACATTTCAATTTTTAGTATGAACAGTATGACACAAATAAATAGGGTGACTTCCGAATTGTGGCAGTTTACGTTAATGTTACGCTTGATCTGATGAGAAGCAAAATTAGACATGTTCTTGCAGGTTGAGCCTCCTCCCCCAAGCCAAGATCCAGCTATGGAAAGGCCTGTGGTGGAAACAAGACCTTCACAGTTGTATGGAAAAGCTTTGATGGATGAAGAAGCTCGACGAGGTTCGAGGGTTAGCATTAGCAGTGTAGTGAACACTCCGGCACAAGCCTCTAGCAGCCGAAAACCTTCACTAGAGCACAATTGGGTTGAAGCAAGCATGATAACTTGCAGGTTCGGCTTTTGCTGTTGCTTTTGAAAAATCATTGCATTATGAGTAAGGTAACTATACCTTAACCCTTTAACGCGCCAGCGTCCACTATGTGGATGGCACACAGATTGAAACTGTTGGATTCTCATCCAAATTAGACAGTTTTCATCCACCAAAATTTCTTTTGGTTCTTGAGCAAGTTGACTATCCTTTGTACAGTTTGGATCTTCAAAATAGGTTATTGTGATTTTTAGAAAAACAACAGAATTGGTTTATGTCCAGTTTCATTCTTAGTTCAAAAAGTGGGACCTTAAATATGATTTTCCAAAATAAGTAGAATCAAATAATGGAAACCATACCATCTCGTAGTGCATGTTATTCCAATTTCATTACCATTTTATTTTTTTAAATTGTGCTAATTTGGGATTTAAAATTGAATTTCAAAAGAAAACCTTGCATAATTAATTTAAAAATATTAAATAAAAATAGAATAAATCCAACCGTACAGATGTGATCTTCACATTGACATTTACAACTTTGCTTTGACCATCAACCCCATTTTTGGTTTCCATCAAACATTTTATAACACTTATTTGAAAACAGTGTTGAATCGGGACGTTAAAGGGTTAAAGCGTCCACCTTACCAACTGAGCCTATTTACACACATAAAACAAAAAATATTTTTAGTGGGTCTTAATAGCAAATTCAAGAGGATTCCAACGCACTTTAGCATAGATTATTTGACACCGTATGAATAAGTTATGAATTTCCAAAGTGTTGACTATAGGTTGACCTTAAAACGACCCTAAACTCTGATGTTCATATTGTGCACATTTTCATCAATAGTAGGGTGTTAGAATCTACTTATTATGAAAGATTGAGCTAGGGACGCTTTAAAGAAAGGGTCGCTTTTAGATATAGTTACCTTAGTAGTCTAATAATCGGCTATCTTCTTAACGGGCACGGAAAAGTGATCAAGCCAGATATGATTATTTGAACATCGCCACCCATCCTTCAAAATAGATGAGGACGGCATTTTGTGGGATGGAAAGCAAGCAATTAATGTTTAGACCTGCCAAAATATTCTCCTTGCCCCCTTGCAAATAGCCAATTTTTGCCATGGTTGCACAAATACTGCTTTTTCTTCTACAATTAGTAGGTTGAATGATAAATGATGAAGATTTGTTTTTGCTTTTGCACATTAGGAGAGTAGTGATTGGTTGGAAGTTAATATATCGAGTTGTACGGGTGGGGTAATCAAGTGACCTACTCTCTAGACAAGTGGGCCCTACTAGTGATGAAGTTTTAATGTGGTGAAATTATCCTATACAAGTGAAGATGTTTTTAGGACATCTTCAGTCCAACTTTACAATCCATTTGACACTCAATAAAATGGATGAAAAACATCCTGAAATAGCATAGTGGACAAGTAAACACATCACATTTGGAGTTTGTGCTAAATCTAGTCCTCTAAGACTAGATTTAAATAGATTCTTGTCCTTAATTGCACATGTGATGGAACCTTGTCCTACATTCTAAGTGATAGTTGTAATTGGTCCATTGACTATATACCATGCACATAGAGAGCGGGATTCGGGGTCGACATATAATTGAAGTATGGATGAAACTGTACTTTGAAGTGTAAATATAGAGGTCTAGACTGAGGATGCTCTTAAAGCATCTCTTGTGGCTGCAACAGTGTTCAGGCTTGGAGTGGAGACTTTTGAGGTTTTTAGTTCACTACTAACATGTGGAAGGTAGAGTATAGGGTAGAATGTAGAGACTTATGGGCTTTGCCTCTTGCCAACCAAGTCCTCCACATATTGAGTAGTTACGCCCCCTACAACATGTTTGTGTAGGGGCCATGTTTAGCCAAGAGATGCTCTCACCTTCTATAAGTACCCCAACTCTAAATCCTTTCCTCCCTCCCCCCTCCTCCTTTGTCTTTAATGCATGGGGATAAAATTGCCCCTATTTTGTGTTGGTTAGGGGCCCACCTAAAAAAATAACCACCTCTTCCAATGGTTTAAACTTCCCAAGTAGGTCCCCCTAGGGTAAATTGCAAAAGTAGGCCCCAAATTTGGAATTTTTTTTTGCCAAAATAGGCCCCTAGAGTGTCCAAAATGAAAATTCCAAGGAAATGAGGCCCGAGTGAACAACGCTTGCATTTACGTCGGGGGGGATTTAGAGTCGGGGTATAAGTACTATCACAGGGTATCAAACTGTAAAGCCTTCCAATGATTAATCTCCCCTCAAAGTACTAGTCCCCTAATAGAGTTTATTTTCAAGAAACAATTAATGTAAATTTCAATGAGCAAACCATACATAAGGTAGGATGTCCTAAAACCACCACCACCCCCAATTATGACATGTAGACCTTTCTTGGGGCCACCACAGTTGAGATTCAAAACCGCCAATTTCACTATTCAAGTAGACCAATGGCATGTCAAGCATTGCGAAGAAATAGTTGGTGGTTTTGGGTATCATTATGAGTGAAAATTAGTACCACATGGTGTAGACATGGGGAAACCTAGAGGTCTGATTTGGGTGACGAAGTTCTTTTTACTTTGAAAATTTGTATCAATTTGAATATTGGGAATTAAATTGTGAAAATTTGTGCATTCCGTGAGAAATCTTCTTCCAAATGACCGAAAAATATTTCTCATAAATAACCTTGTTAAAATGAGGCCATATTTCTTAAGTTGGTGATTTTAGGACATCCTACCTTACATACATACATGAAGTACAAAGGCCAAAGCCGACCTGGCAAAACACATTTCTACCAGAGTTTTGGAACTGCTGAAATCCCCATCTTTCTGCAGGCCAGCTCTCAAAGAACTAGTCCCGTCTGGAACCAGACTCAATTCTGAAAATGCAGGCGAGCTCTGACACCCCATGTGGAAACTATCTCTTCTTCTCGTGCACTAAATCCTGTGTGTCAGATGTTGCACTGAAGCAGGTACTTGTTAGCCCTTTGCTTGCTCAATCTCAGGACTGCAACAAAAGCAGCCGAGGAGCACTTACGAAAAGTAGTGGCAGCTACTGACATACCCACTGGATCAAAAGCAACTCTATCTACAAGCCTCGGGTAATATATGCGCACACCAACAAAGACAACTACCATTCAAACATGATCGGCACATCATGTCTGTATGTTACCATTCAAACATGATGTGCTCATCATCAGCAGCAGCAGCCTATCGTCACTGTAACATCATGCTTGCCTAAGTTGACAGATTGTGCTGACACAAGATGTCGGTTATTGTGATGGCAGAAACGTTGCACCATACGCCTGCTACGAGTTGGGGTCACTTCTGCTGGACAGAGACACGTCGGGAGATGGATTGGGATTGTTGGAGAAGAGCACATCCTTCCCGTTCCATGAGTTTCAAACACGACTCAAATTCGTGGTTGGTGAGCGGCTCAAAAGATTCCACTGACAGGGGGAGAGGACTAGTGTACTGTACTCCAACAAGCTGCTCATCATTTGCATGGTACTCACATCATCAATATCCTCACAAAGCCAAGTGACTTTCTGACTTGTAATTCCATGGCATTTAGAAGGTGCATGCACAGTGGCGGTGAGGAAGAAAAAAAAACACCAAACAAAAGATTTGAAGTTGGAACACAAAAGGAGGGAGATCCTCATTCATCAAAAGAGTTCATACATACACTAGGCACTAGTTTTTTGTTTCTTGTGGTGACCTCAACATGGTCCCAGATGATGATATCAGTGGGTAATAATAATCTCTTGAATTCGGTACTGCCCTAGCCTTGCGAAATCCTAATGGTTACACTTACAGATTGAGATGATCAAAAATTATGTCCGAAACCATACACTCGCCTGAATCCTTCCTGCCAGTACCTTGTCATGCATCTTTGTCACGTCCTGCGTTCACAATCGTCGAATTTTCCACCTCGATCAATTGATTGTTCGTCCAGGGGTCAGGGCATTTACACTGTCGCAGCAACTCGACCTGTCTCAATCAGATCACTCCACAAGGCCGCCAGAGCTCTGTGTTCTGTAAAAGTATGCTACAAATATACAACATCGGAGTAACGAAGAGTTGTTTATCAATGTTACAGGAAACTTTAATAGTACATGTCTGGCGGGGTGCCATGATTCAAGCCACTGCCCCATGATGTTGTCTCGTCGACGTAGCCGCCGGTTTGCGACGAGAACGCGCCTTGCGCGTTTGAATTCTCGTCCTCTTGAACAACCGGCTTCGTTTCCGCGTCCCCCCACGGCGTTCCCGTTGTCGTCTGCGACAACGAACCGGGTTGCCGCACGGCTGCAGCGGTAGTTTTCGCACTTGGCCTGCTGTGCATAAGCGCAGTCTCCCAGAACCCCGGTCGGCGGTGCCCGTGCTGTTGTCGTTGCCGGAGCTCAGCCTCCATCGCGGGCCGCGCTGCAGCTTGCACCACCGACGGCTTCTGCTCCTCGGCGGCCCATGCAGCCGCAGTTTGCCGGCGCGCCATCGTCTGCAGCCGCTGCGCCTCCGCCCACAACGTCGCCTTGTGCATCAACGCCAGATGTGCAGGCTCAAGCTCCGGTAAAAACAAACCTGCAGACATCATCGCGGCCGCGGAACCAAGAAACCCGCTCTGACTCGCTTCATAAAACGCCTGGAGCTCCGCTTCTTCTTCAGGTGGCATCCCAAACCCCGCACCCGGGAACGGGCTCATGCCCATCCCGGCCGCGAGCTGCAGAAACGTTGCAGGATGAAAGGGGAAATCAGGGAACCCAGTCTCGAACCCGGTCTCCAATGGCGCGCCCATCTCCCCGGCCAAGGCGTTCGCCATAGCCTGGCGGTCGCTCTCGTCGGTAGCAGTTGGCGCCGGCGGGCGGTAATACGGATCGCTCCGGCTCCTGGTCCGAGATTTCTTCCTTGAGCCTCCACCAACTGGTACGTTTCGAAGCGTCCCGCCCACGGTCCAGTACCGCTGGCAGTTCCGGCAGAAGTGGCGCGGTTGGTTGACGCTGTAGTTGTTGTAGTAGCAGAATTTCGTGTTCATCGACTGGCAGCGTGGACAGGGTAGATCTTTAGGCGGTTTCGTTCCATCACCCGGCGCAGAACCTCCGCTCCCTTCTTTACTTCCCTGGGAATGGGACTGCGAGCCTTCTTCATCCTCGTGCGAGTGCTGGCTGCCTGAATGCGCCTGCAACTGCGCCTGCAACTCCTCGTCCTCGTGCTCCTCGAATCCAGACAAATGCGCCAACGGCAAATGCATCCTCGCTCAATTCTCTCCCAAACAGTACTAGCAACGTACTAATCACAGACCCCACGCCTAGTAGTTCCTCCGCCAACTACTCAAAACTCCACGTTGAGTACCAACTGATCACAGACCCCCCACGTCGAGTAGTTTCTGCGCCAACTAATCAAAACTCCACGTCGAGTACCAACTAATCATAGACCCCAAGTTGAAGCATGCACAGTAGTAGTATCTGGTGATCTAGATTGTTCTCAGTTGCGGATCTGCAGAGTGACAATTGTTCGTTGCGATAGTTCAGTGTGGAAAATACATGAAAGGGAGAGAAGGACAAACTATGGTACTAGAACTAAGTGAGCCAGCCCACGCGCACGACCTTCACGCGCAGGGCTGCGCATGATGGAATGAAACAGATGGAAAACGGGGCACTAGTGCGAGAGCGAACGTTGCTTCCTAGTTTGGTGCAGGCTGGCTGGCAGGGTCCCGGATTTAGAATTTCCACACAAGGAAGTGGAGGAAGTTCCAATTTTGTCAAGGCGATGTTCTCCGTGAGTTGAAGAGTTGCAGAGGAAGCCTTGACTTCGTGTACTTACAGGCCGGAGCAAGCAGGAGCAACTGAGCTCAGTCCAAGGCTACGCCATTATATGCGAGGCTGCGCATGGCCCGTGCTCTGCATGCTTCTGTCTTCGTGGAGCCGTCCATCCCTTGGATGATTTTCATCCTCTGGGGGATGGATGATGCGTCTTTTCATGACTGAATGGCCATGCAATGCAAGCTGCAGCCAGCGGCACCATCCATGTGGGAGAAACTTTGGCTTCTCTTGCCTGGGCCACCGAATTAAAAGCAGCTGGTCTGAATTTTGATGAAGTCAAATGTGTTTTTTTTTGTAAACTAGGGGACAAAAATGAAGCGTAAGGTCACCGATGTCACCGATGTGGTGTTTGGCTAAATGTAAGGGCGTGCATAGAGTGTACCCTTGGAAAATGGCATCGAGGGTAGCACGTGCCATCTTGATCCTACTGCTAGCACTTCCCTCAACAGACTCTTCATTCACACTAGAGTTGTTCTCTATCTAAGAGCATGCGCACCCTATGCTTGTACCAGTCCTTGACTTTGGAAACTAAATGAAATATGCTTGTATTTAACCCTGAACACTATATTATCCCCGGTTCTGAACACTGCATGAAGATAAATACAAGCCTTGTTCTCATTTATGCTTATGATTTTCATCCTAAAGTTCGTGGAATAAGCTCAAAGTCCTATTTATAATATTGTGTGAAGATCAAAACATTCTTAGCTATTTTTTTTATCCATAGCTACAAAAAATGTAAGTTTGACATCTATTTATAGTGTATGGCGTACAAAGATTAATGTTGTATTTCCAGGGCAAGTAAGAGAGTCACAGAATATGAGCCACAAATAGTGATGCCTCTATAGCCCCTCTATAGCTAATTCAAGAAAGGGCTCAGTATTTTTAATTGATAAACAATAATGATTACCCATGTATAGTGATTGTGATTGCCTCACGTACTATATAGAGGGTGGTTATGACAGTTCAAGGGTATGGAGACGATAGCTTGTGACACCAAATCTTGAATGTGATTATAGTGGTCAAGGGATGAATTGAAAGGAGAAGGGCAGTGTGCATGTTCTAACAAGGTGCTCATTCATGAACATAGCATCAATTTATACAACTATCACTTATTTTCATCCAAGAAGAGAATTATTCATTAATAATTTGCCACTTATCGTTCTTGAGCAACCTAGTTACGTCTCAATGGTTAGCTAGTCCAAAACTTTTACACCGGTCAAAGACTGAAGTTTATAAACGCCAGTTTGTTAATACGGATAAGTAAAATTTGTTAGTGGTTTTTTACAAGTTTTTGTTGTTGAACATCGTTTCTATCTTGTATAGTTTGGCCTTCATTCAAAAGTAAATTAAAGCATGACATCTGTCGGTAGTTTTGTTTCAAGGGTAGTATTTTCTCCATTTAGAGCATTAGAAGAGATCTGACGAGACCATAAAGAACTTCCAACCTCTATTTTGGATGATTACCATGCAATTTTCATGGACCCTCAACATGTCACATAAAGCTAAGATGATTGTTGTAAATTGAATGGTTATGATGATTGGCACCTTCAACAAGCCTTATAATTATTGGTTTACAATATTAAACTTAATTTAAAAGCGAATTGTGTTTTGTCTTTTGGCTTCCATTTTTTACACATGCAATGCAATGGAATTGAAGCTATATTTTAATTATCTAACTATTGAGAAAATAACAACCAATAGAAAACAACAAGGGGCCAAACATATTTCAGCAACCATTGAGGTGCAAAAAAACAATTTGGTTCACTCAAAGTTGCAATAGTGAGACCAAAACTCCAGCTTTTCATATTTAGATTGGGCAACGAGTAGCAAATGCCCTTAAATCTACATGGTCTAGTTAGTAGAATTACACTCCTAACTCTATCTAATGTGGGACAATTTATTTTGAGCGATTGTTTTACTACCAATCATCTTATTTGAACACTATTCACATTCCTACCTACACAAAATCCACAATATTTTAAATAGACATAAGAGTAGATTACTCAAAAACAAAGATAAAAAATAAAATCATACCAACTTGGTTGTTAGAGTTTTTTTTTTTTTATGCTTTCATTTTTTCCTTCTTCCAATTATTTGTTTAAACGGTAGCATTCTTTGGTGAGGTCCACATGACCTAATGTCCTAGATAATAGAGCCACCCCCAACAAACTCTTTATTCATGTTGGCTTTTAGGGGTGAATGTGCTTCAAATTTTGGGAAGCTCTAATTGGCATGTGAGTATTTTTAGATTAAAGTTCATGGCCATGATTTCCTGGCCCATGAGTCTATGGTTAGGCGGAATTGGGCCAGACTGGAGGTATGGATTGTGATTGGAAGCAGCAGCTTTGAATTTTCATCAAGAGTTGACTACTGTTGAAGAAGTTCAACTGCAAAAGCCGCGGTTGTTCTGTACGATTTTTCATTCAGATGCTCGGGTATATTATTTTCCCCAGTCTGCCCGCGTGCGTACTGTATGATGGTGGATGAGGTTACGATAGCGTAATTACATGGAAACTGGGCGTGGCTTATGTAAGTGCTGCTTAGATAGAAGTACTTATTACCATCCATTTAAGCAATCTGTACATCGTGGAGGATATACCAAGTGTGTCATAAAATTTGAAGAGAAAATAAAACCATAGTGGAGTGAAACCATTTCTTTCCAATAAATTTGTAATTTCCATGAATTTTCAAAGTGGTTTGCCCAAAATATATTAAACCGTCCCTAGGTGAGGGCTATGAGCATCCACAAAATGCTCTATAATCAACCCATGTTTTATAGAGAAGTTACCTTAAATCACCCCATTTCCAACAGTTTAAGCAAATCAAAGTACTTGCAGGTGGAATTAACAAGTGGAATTATTTTCAATGAATTGGCAAATCAAAATCATGATTTTATTTATTTTTAATCATAATGTTTTGAATCCATGTCCCATAAATGAATTAACTACAAATGTATGAAGTCTATTATCATTTTGCATTTCAAACCATTTTGTGCATCCATATTCATTTTGGACCAACTATATCTAGGTTTCACAAGATTACTTTGGAGTACCAAACTGGAAATGGGTGCCTCTATCTTAATGTAACCCACCCTATTTGTGTCACAATTCAAAAGTCATCTTATTTGTGTCATTGTATACAAATAGTGTACATATTTAAAAGGATACACAATGGCTACAAAAGTGGCACAAATAGTCACATGGTGGTTTGCGACGAGCACACAGAGAGAGTAACTTTGGTATGAAGGACCAATGTGAATGAAGAATATGTTGGGGAAAGTGTTGCCAACTCCACCAAGACCAAGTTCGTGCGTGCTACTCGTAATGCCCCCTTCAAAGTGAGCACTTCTCTAACTTCCAAACAAAACACACAAAGCTCCAAATTGCATGCGATAAGAACCAGTTCCACAGTAGTGTTTTGTTTGACCAGCATGGCTCAAAAGTCAAGAGCCTGTTAATTGAATCGCAAACTTTTTCATACCCAAAAAAAAAGAAAAAAAGTCAAGAGTCTGTTCATCAATTGATAGTTAATCCATTTGTACTTATTGTCAACCATGCCCATGATCAATGATCAGCAATTTTGTACCTTAAGTACACCGAAAACACCATATACTGTGGCCCACGGTATTTACGAGAGGTTTTACTAATAATAAGAATTCAAAATATTGTGGGAAAATTCATCCAAACCGGATGGAAATTTGTTCATATGAATGAAAAGATTGTTCAAATGGATGAACGTACCCACACCATTCACGCACCCACAGTATTTTGGTGTAGCTTGATGGCTCAATTGACTGCGTTTTCTAGTGTGTATGGAATACTGCCTGAGTTTTGACCTTTCATGTTTAATTGTCTCATTAGAACGTCAACAAAGTCACTGGTCCCACATTTTTTTAATTTTGCTAAAAATACTAAGATAGTGCCGGATTGAAGTGGACTTATCAGTGTCAAATAAGATCTGTCTCAAGTCCAGACACTCAAGTTCAGGTCAACAAACTCGGAAGGTTATGGAGTTCATCCATCTGTTTCAACCAAAAAAAAAAAAAAAAAAAAACTCTGACGGTTACATTCATCAGAGGCAGTATTTGGGTATGCAGCAAACTACTGTAATAAATCATTACTGAGGTAGAACCACCTATTGGCGGGCACCCTCCCATAACCGTTCTCTATAAATGTTGTAATGAGCAGGCGGGCGCATCCTATGGGCGTGCATTTCATTGGAATGTGAAAATTAGGTGGGTAGTGCCCGAAATTAGGTGGCTAGTGCAATGGATGTGGGATGAAATAATGCGGTTGTGGGGTGCTTTTATTTCCAGCAGCCTTGCAACATAATTAGCAAGATTTGGTTAGGTGGTGGGCATTGCATAAACAAACAAGTAGAAATGGCATTTAATGTACTAGCTTTTGGGTGCATGAATGATTGCTTAAAGACTCAATTTTGTGTGGATTATGAATGTGTAGTGACTTGCTTATGGGTGTATTTTGCACAAGAGAGAGCATCGAGCATTGTAGCTTGCTGTAGCAGCAAGTGCAGGAATTTTTTCCCTTTGGATGTAGAACAGTGTAGAGTGCAAATGTCATGATTTATTTTCAGTAGAGAGTGATACATTCAGACTAGGTTCATGCATCAAGAATCATGCGGTGACTATTACCTCCGGAGAAGAGGGTGTAGCGTTGAATCAGATGGTTTGCAGGAGCAGAGGTACCGCAACATACAGAGAGAAGGGTACTGCACCACAGGCAGGAGACCGGTTTTGGATCTGCTGAGTCCACCTGCTACGCTCCATTGGAATTTAGGGGCTCCATTATCCTGCAGTGAGGACGATACTAGCACGCAACATGATGTGCGCTCATGGCCTTCAGGTGCAACCGGGCAAAGAACATGCAGATCAGGAACGACGTTGGTGGCACCTCGGGCGCTGCATGCAGTTGCCGGAGATCACAACCTTGCAGCTCGTGCGTTTCCTGAACGCGACCAGGGTGAAAGAGAGCCAGTGCGGTTGGGCAATGGAGGGGCGTTTCTACAGAGAGATCAACAACGAGCTAATAGTACAGGCCCTCATGAGAATGATGAGATGCAGGAACGGGACGGGCAAATTTCTGAGGCAGTGCCACAGCAGAGAAGGAACAACCGGCGACACGAACAACACTCAACGAGACAGCAAAGACCTGGTAAAAGAAAAGTAGCACAGTGGATTGATGCGCAAATGATTGCCGCCATTGCAGCTGTAGAGGGAGGAGAAAAAATAAGAGCAGTAGCAAAAAAATTGAAATTCCTCAAAGCACACTATCAGATTATGTGCATAGTAGAATTTTGAGAAAAAAAAAAAGGTCCACCCACAGTGTTAAGCAATAGTGAAGAAGAGGCATTAGAGGAGTATATACTGAAAATGCTAGAGTATGGGTTTCCAATTACCATGGATCAACTTCGTTTCAAAGTAGCAGAAATGACACAGGAGAGAGTCACACCATTCCGTGATGGCATTCCAGGACATGGGTGACTCAAACGGTTCAAAAAACGACACCCTAATCTAACTCTACGACAATCTCAGAGTCTAGAATTTGCAAGAGCTAAAGGTTTATGTAGAGAGAACATCATCTCATTTTACTCTAACCTATCTAGCCTCTATGAGAAAGAAGAGTACCCTCCAGATCGGATCTAGAATTGTGACGAAACAGGTGCCCAAGCGGGGAGGAACGGGGGGGGGGGGGGGGGGGGGGAGGGGAGGAGGGGCTAGTATGGGCAAGAAGGGCACTAGATCTGTGCATAAGCTAATGCCCAATGAGAGAGAGTGGCTAACAAATCTAATTTGCGTAAATGCAACGGGTGAAAGTATCCCTGGGTTCTATATTTTTCGTGGAAAGAGAATACGAGATAATTATCTAGCCCATTGTGAGAATGGGGCTGTGATGGCAATGCAAGAACATGCGTGGATGACAACTACGTTGTTCTCACATTGGATCTCTCATTTTCTTAGATCTCTAAACAACAAAGGAGGAATTTCGCAAGATAGGAGACACTTACTGATAGTAGATGGGCACAACTCACATGTCACATTGGATGTGGTTTACAAGTGCAAACATGTGGGTCTTGATCTCCTAACCCTACCTAGCCACAGATTGCAACCATTGGACGTTAGTGTATTTGGTCCCTTCAAGAGATACTTTAAAAGATATAGAGATGTCTGGACACTAAAAAATCGAGGTAGGGTGTCTAAAGCCTTGGAGAGGGCACTTACAACAAGAAACATCACCTCTGGCTTCCGCACAACAGGAATCTATCCCTTTAACTCCCAAGCAATGGATTCCTACCCTGGTCCATCCAAACCATTTGTGCTCTCAACTGGCTCTGGCGCGCAGCAGGATCCTCTGGCAGTGGCCGACACTGATCTCCCCCGCGAAGAAGGCCAAGGCGACCTCCCCACAGACAGCGACACCGAGTCATGTGGTGAAGACAACGACGTCGACAGAACCTTGCAGGAAATAATAGGGGACCTGATCCCCGAATCACAAGAGCAGCCCCACCAGCACTTCTTTGTGCCTTCTCATGACAATGGCGAGGGCGTGCAATCAAGTAGTGAGGATGAGGCGCATGAACGGGACGGCTCGGCAGAGGTATCGCAGCCAGCGTCTCCTGGCATTTGCCCACCGGTGTCTGCGCTGCTGTAGTTGCCGGAGATCCCAATGAAATCCTCTTCCAGGCACGGCACAGACCCGCTCATCGATTATTCAAAATCATGGTTGTTGACGTCCGAAGAGTACATCACGAGCATGCAGCAAAAGGCTGAGCGGCGTGACTAGGCGCGTAGAGAGGGCGAGCGGCGTAGAAAGGAGGCGCATCGACGTCGCATGGAGAGGGAAGCAGACAGAGCAAGAAGGGAATCAGAGCAGGCGCAACAAGAACAAGACAGAAAAGCGCGGAAGGCCTTCAGGGCTTGATGGACCACAGATGCGATCAAGGATGCAGGGGACAGATTGCAGCAACTTGTGCGGAATCCTCCCCCTTCTGCCCTGAACGACTACATCGCACCGTTCCTTGGTGTTCTCCTGCCCATCTGCAAGCAGAACATGGCGATGGCTTAGCAAAGCGCCGAGCAAAAAAAATGGCACTGGTGATCCACACGACGTCCCGTCGGCCACCCCACCTCCCTGGGTTCATCGCCCGAATCCAAGGTTCCAAAACGCCATCGACGCTGAAGGTGTGCCCGACGATCCTCATCATGTGCCCGTGCACTCCACCGTCTGACGCGCAGTTCGCAGAAGGCGCTCGTCCGAACAAACCCTTCGCCTGTCTGAAACTTCCAGTTGCCCGGTTTTAGAATCTGCATGATCTTTGGCCAGATCAGCGTCACCTGCTTTTCCACTTCAACGTTCCATCCTTGGAACAGTAGCGTCCAATTTTGGACGGCTACATGCCCTTGATTTCGGTTGCTTTTGTTCGCTTTCAAGATAATCTTTTGCAAATATACCCTCGCGTGGTCTCGAAAGTAGCTGACTCCTGCCTAAAAGTGGAGGTACCCTATGCACGATAATAGGAAGCTAGCACTTTTTTCTTTCAAAATCCACTGTAAATTCAGTTCTTTATGAAAAATAAAAATTCCACTTCGACTATCCTCTCCTGCTATTTGCTAATTTGTGCTAAAAAATTCAGTTCCAACACCTCATTGCAACCAGGGTATTTTCCTAAATGCCCGATAATAGGTGGTTCTACCTTACTGCATATTCAAGTACACATTCTGAATCCATTCACCTATTACAAAACATTTATTTAGGCATTTTGCACGGTGACTGACCCACTGACCCCCTCGGGGAGGTCACTTCCAAATATTACGTAAAAACGTGGGAACAAGTGATTTTCAACCCCCTATATACTTTTTTATAAAGTTTGATTTGGCTCCAAATTTTTGAGTGTGGTCACATAATCATTGTATCTTTTATTTTAGAAAACTCTTACTTCAATTAAATTCAAAACCAATTCTAAAAACACAATTGAAACTAGCTCTAAAATACAAAAATTAGTTGCATAGTGTACTTATTTACTTCAAAAATTTCTAAGAAATTAATTTGAACAAAGAAAATTTCCAAAACTTCACAATATAAACTTTCAACATAAAGAAACATCATGTAATTTTTTCAAGTTGTTTGATTGATTATTTATAATGTAATATAGGGGGTCAAAGATTTGTTCGCACATGGTACACATAAAATATATTGAGTGAACTCCCCGAGCTGACCCCATCTAAAAAAACTTTCTTGCATTAGAGAAATTCACAAAGTATTTGGGTGAGTGGGCCTCCTTTTTGTCTTCCATCTTCAGTAGGAAGAGAAAAACGAAAAGACCGATGTAAAATCAGATTCCAAGGGATGGCCAAAAATGGTGTTGGTGTCCAGTCAGAGCGGGTTGGAGGAGATCAGAGCACTTGTTTATATAATCCTTGATTGGAGAAGTTTTTGTTTTTATAATTGATGATTCATCACTACGAGCTGGCAGGGTGGGTTAAGCAACGCCATTCCCGCATTGCACTTCAAAAGGACCATGAAACTCAATCACCCAACTTCACATTCCGTTTTTATATCTCATATTCAATTTTTTTTAGAATCCGACACAACTTCTGTTCTTGGAATTTGTCCAAGGTTTTTAACTGACACAATATCAGAATCCAGTGTTTTTGCTACTTTACAAATTTATCTATTGAAAAGAAAACATTTTCTTTTCTATCACAAAAGGCTGTCAGTACGCCAAGATCAAATTCAAGTCTCAAAATTGAATTTTCCACATCAAATATTGAAAGATTCTAGACCAATCACAAGATAGCACATGTCACTTTTAAACAAACATTAGTTTCGAAACCATGACAAAAAATGTGCACCTGTCCCTCTCTATTGTGACATGTTTGAGAATCCCTATCTTCTAGGTGGCATGCATGGACTCAGTCACAGAAATTACTTATTAGAGCATGCACACCCTTCTCCTTTCAATTCACCTCTAGATCACTATAATCACATCAAAATTTTGATGTCATGAACTATTGTCTCCACACCCTTGAACCGCTATAATCACCTTCTATATAGTACGTGAACCAATCAAAATCACTATACATGGGTAATCATTATTGTCCATCAATAAGTGGATATTGAGCCCTTACTTGAATTAGCTATAGAGAGACTATAGAGACATCACGAATCATTTTCAAGCTAAAATAGCCCAATTGCTACACGTAAAATACAGTGGCTAGTTTTAACGAAGAATTTTTGAAAATATGAAAGGATTAATAGCCAAATACTTAGGAATTTTTTTAGGTGAGTAGCCAAATTTTACCTAGGTATTACCCAAGTATCATCATGGGAACATTAAATATCACCCAAGCATCAACGAAGTATCGTGGAAAAAGCTGGCTAACTCAAAAAATTGAAAAAAATAATTAAAAATCATTAGGCATGCTCACTATATGTGACTCATATTCCATGGGTCTCACTTTGCCTTGTAAAAACAACATTAAATACAAGCATATTTCATCCAATTTCCAAAGTTAAGCACATGTCCTTACACGTGTATTTCTCGATACAATAATATCCTCATATTATGCAATGTCATTGTATGGAGGGTAGACTGTATTATGCAATGTCATTGTATGGAGGGTAGACTGTATTTATTTACGTCAAAATATATCATTTATATTATTCATGATGGTTGCAAAGATATTGTGAATTGGGCCAAGTTGACTGTATCTTTTTTTTTCAAAACTCGAGCTACATCTAGGAGAATGGGACTAACTTATCCTACCGCTCAACTACAATATCTTTGTGCCATACTGCCATAAAACGTGTCCCCATTGGATATCCTGTCGAAATTCTAACCGACTGTCAATAAAAATTCAAATCGGTCCTCCGTTCTCAATTGTTTTTTGTTGAAAAAGATCAGCAAGTCCTCGCAGCTTCAGGTAGAACTGATCAGCTTCAGTGATTGTTTTTTTTAGCTAAAAACAACCCAATTGCTACACTTGAAATACAGTGGTTAATTTTAATGAAGGATTTTTGAAAATATGAAAGGAAAAATAGCCAAATTTTGCCTAGATATTACTCAGTATGACTTTTTTTTTCATTTTTTATGAAGTGCCAAAGTGGCGATATAAATATGTTATAGTGGTGTTCCATTTTCAACATTCATCCACATTGGATAGGAAATATCACATTAGAAGATATCACATCTAAATTTGTATTACTTTCATCCACAATTTGGCGATTTCATCCAAAATCTTTTCTTAATTTGAAGTTTTCCAAAAAAATAACTTCATGATTTTTGGCCATTTTGTAGCCATATTATTTTTTTCTGGTGCAATCTGGCAAAAATTCACCCCAAAAACATGCCATGGTACTCAGGTATCGCCCAAGTATCGCCCAAGTATCGCCCAAGTATCGCCCAAGTACCACCCAAGTACCACCCAAGTACCACCCAAGTATCACCCAAGTATCACCCAAGTATCACCAAAGTATCACCCAAGTATCGTGAAAAAAAGCTGGCTACCTGGGAAAATTGAAAAAAATATCACTGCACTGGAGCCGGGTGCCATTGACTTTCGGAACTAACTTAGTTTACCATTAATAATAAATTGATTCCGGAAATTGTCGACTGTACCAAGTGCTGGACGGAATTTGAGGCCAAGTCAACCATTATTTAAGCGATATTTCATGTGAAGCTCCAGGTGTAGATATCAATAATAAAAATCTCCAGATGCTACTTACTGTATACCAATATGTTTTTTATTACTGTATACCAATATGTTTTTTATTTTTTATTTGTTTTGGCACAAATAGACAGAATCTATTGCAATAAAAAACACATACAAATACACAGCCCAACCAGGTCCGGCCATATACCAGTATTTTCATTTAATTATGCATCAATTGTATGGACAGGCTTCCAGTCATACTACAGTACGACCTTGCATCCATTGAAAACTGGGCTTATGGAGTCAACCATGTTGACAATGGTGTTGAATATCAGATTGGCTGGGTGGCAAGCAAATCTCCCAACAAGTTAACCCATAAAAAAATCTGAGGCAAGTTTGTACTGGAATCATGTATATTTAGATCAGACTCACTGCATCAGGAGAGAAAAGTGTCATCAATCCTAATGTTCCTAAAATAAAAAATGAAAAGTAAAACATTTTACTATCAAGTTACTGCATTCTATATCTGTTTAACCCCTAAACGTACCAGGGTGTCCCTGGAATTGACAATTTGAGAAAAATCATCATAAAGTACTATTTAGAAGAATATTTTGGAATTGATATACAAATGAAAGTTCTAGATTTTGAATTTTAGATTCCATCCCTACAGTTCGATTCACTAATACTATCACCAATATTTAATTATAAAATTTGAAAGTTAAAATTAAAAATTCCTTCTAAATTCGATTACAAACAAAATTTTAATATTTTTTGAGTAAAATTTGTTGGAATGAATTTGAAACGAGATACTCTTAACCGTGGTGATTCTTTGAAATTTTTGTGTTTCTTAAATCTATGACCTCATTTTTGCAAGGCCACTTTTGAACTACATTCAATGCAATTTTGGCCTGGTCAATGACTTGACATCTACATTTGTAATTTTAGAAAAATATGTAATCAAGTATGACTAAATCCAACCGTTAGATAGGACAACAACTTGATGAAGAATCTCCAAAATTTTGGATGACTTTCATCCAAGCATTGATGAGAACGTGAGAAGGGTTTGAATTTGTTAGTCGTCCACTTTCTAGACGCTTGACGTTTAGGGGTTAAAATATACTAGCAACACCCTGTTGCAATGCACTAACATTTCATTGGGAATCTATTGGGAACACAAAAGGAACATGGAAACTTTGGGAACATAAAGAGAACTTGGAAACATTAGGAAACATGATGGGAACATTAGGGAACATGAGGGAACGTTAGGGAATGTGATGCGAAGCTTTGGGGAACATCATGGGAACATGAAGGGAACGTTAGGAAATGTGATGCGAAGCTTTGGAGAACATCATGGGAACTGTGGAGAACGATTTGGAAATATGATGAAAAATCTGGATGAAAAGCATGGATGTGAAATGTGGATGATTTCGTGACATGGTATTGTGACGGATACCAAGCAGGGTAGTGACATGGTATTGTGACGGATACCAAGCAGAGTAGTGACATGGTATTGTGACACTCTGTACTTAATATAATAAATATATTTTATAATAGTTTTAAAAAATTACTATCAAGTTATTGCATTGTATATCTATTTAAAATATATGTAATTTATAATTAAAAATTTACTATCAAGTTATTGTATTATATATAATTTTTAATGTATAAGTTAAAATATATGTATTTTAGTTATTCTTTTGCTATTCTTCTACAAAATTATAAAGATATGGAAAATCAATTATAACACTTACCTAGAAGATCATTGTGAATGAAGAGTCTTGTTGGGGTAGTTTGTTGGGAATTTTGTCTTTTTAAACTGGTCACAGTTTATTTTTTAAAAGAATTGAGTCAAAAGCTAGGAATTGGTTTTAAAGAACCAAATTCCTACTAATGATCTATGCCTTAACATAAGGTTCTTTAGCAATTCGTGGAGTTTACCCTTTTCAACAGTAACATTGTAAATGCTTCAATAGTGTCTCACCACCCAAGTTCTTTAGCTAAAGATGATGTGGACTTGCTGTGATTTGAGGATGTGTTGCAGTGATTCAAGAATAGTGGCTAGATTTTGAGGTGTTGCAGAGAAGAGCTAAATAAACTTATGTAGGAGCATGGGTAGTAAGATCTACCCACAAAGATATAGATAGTGAAGTAGAAGAGTGTGCTCTAACCAACTTTAGTATTAGTCCAATTTATATGTGTTCTTTTAAGTCATAGAGCTTGGATTTAATTGGAAAATTTGAAATAGGTCCAAATATTTTGACTATGTTATTCAATGTAATGCTTAGTAAGGGCCGCTTCACACTATGGCCGAAGGTCGAGAGGCCGTCGGTTTCCACCAATCAAATTGCAAGAAACCATGGTTTCGGCCTCTCGACCCTTCACACTAGAGGCCAAAGTCCAAAGGCCGTGGACCTTCAAAATGCTTACATGGCAACACTTTTTGACCAAGGTGACGGCCTCTCGAGAGGAAGTTTGGGTCCTACATTTTGCAAGACCCGTCACTATGATCGAGAGGCCGTCGATTTCTTTTCATAAAAAATGAAAACTATATTTTATGCCTATTTTCAGTAGATTTCTTTGGACTCTCAACAAAGTTTGGACTCTCAATTCCCACGGCCTCTCGACTTGACGGCCATAGTGTGAAGCGGCCCTAAATGCAGTTTTTAAAATTTTATTTGGAATCCAAGTTTGTCTAAAAATAATGTTTATATATTGAAAGTGTTTGATGTAGAGCCTATAAGCCACGAGTCAAAATTTTCAAGGCAATTTCTAAGTGTTTAAAATGTGAATAATATAATAATTTAAGTTTGTGGTATTTTAAGAAATTGAAGTATAAATATGAATATGTTAAGAAATTGTTATTTATTTATTCTCATGTTCATTTGGAGAAATAAACTGCAAAATCCAGATTTCTATAGTCATGGAAAAAAACAATATACATATACAAGATGCAACAATCAATTCATTGATTCTAATGTTCTTGTGAACGTTTTGCTTACACAATTTGTGCTTTAAATTTAAATTCTATTCTCCAAATATTCTTTTAGAATGATGAAACAATAGTTTTTCATTTTGCACGAACCTCATTAATCTAACGGCACACATAAATATTAATGATTAAAATATTTGTAGCCTTGTTAATACGAACTGTGTATGAATAAAAATCATATATTATGAAAATGCGACAAATTATATATGAAATGTTAAATAAAAGATTTCATCAGGTTCTGGTGATGTGTATTTTGTTCCTTGCAATGAAATGTGTCATTTTTTTAAAAAGAAAAAAAATAAAAAAATAAAAGTTAAATAAAACAGATGTTATCAATCTAAAAATTTGACAAGATTTTAATCAGAAATGGAAGCTACATATAATTAAAACTAAAAACTCTTGATTAATTTATATCATAAAGAATTTTTTATTACGTCCATCATTTTGATATTAATTGTACATAACATTCTTTAGCTACACTAAATGGTGTATTTTGTGTCTTGGGACACTATTTCTGAACCCGGACACTTGTTAAATTTAAAGAGATATAGTGTCCTCGTAAGAAAAAAATGAATGTAGTGTTCCAATGACAGATGGCAACTTTATAATAAATATGGCATGCCACCTCACGTCACTCTCATTACTTGGAAAGAACATGGCACTCTCAATGAAAGTGGGAATGACAAGTGGTTAACTCCTATGTAGTGTCAAAGGACATTATTTATCTTTGCCTTTGAAAGAGTTGTGGCAAAAGACATCAAGTTCTCCTCGGACACTAAATACGCCAGTTAGTGTAGTACTGCAGCACACCCTTTTGTTATTCTAGAGAATCAACATCTGAACATGGAGTTGATGTGGAACATGTAGAAACTATTAAAAAACAAAAGTTTGTTAAGCTGCCATGCCATCTTTAGCTAAAGACAACTTTGATTCTCCAGAAGATTACAAATCTTGCAATGTCAAAAAGGCCCCACGGGCTTGTTTTGAGAGAATAATCAAGAAAAAAGTGGATTTTCTCAACCAAAATGAATTGGTGCTTTGGAAAAGTAATGAAAATGCGAGGCTAAATTTAGCAAATATGCATGTTTTAGTAAATTGTACATTCTAAGGAAATTGGAAAGAGAATTAGTGGGGAGGGAGGGGAGGGAGTTGAACACCTTGAGATCTTGATAGATACAAGAGCTGCCAGCCATAGCCAGCATTGTTCAACAATTGTTTTTTGAATATTATATATATATAATTGCAAAGCTCATGGCAAAGCCGGAATCTTTGTTTCTAAAGTAGCATTGTTCACTCCGTTCACTATTCATTGAGGATTTGAGGAATTCTCATTGGTTGTTCACGTTAGTCAAGGAGCTACTACTTGGAGCAGCTCTCTTAATTATTTTGTATTCCTTTCAGCTGCTCATCTAGGACCCTCTTGACGTTTAAGGGTTCACTATAACAAAACATGGTAAAAAAACCACACTCAAAATTGACTACAATTCTTTTTGCCACGTTTTTGTGCAGACCTACTACACGTGCAGCTATTGTTTTTTGCAATTTCCGACTGCAATTTTTGGAACTTTGAGGCGTGGAATATACCATTAGAAAGGTATTTTCAATACTTTTTCAATGGTATATTACATCTCCCAAAATTCTAAAAATTGTAGTCAAAAATTGCAAAAGAAGCTAACAACCCACTACGCTCGCATACACAAAAACGTGGCAAAAAGAACCGCAGTCAATTTTGAGTGCGGTTTTTTTTTACCATGTTTTGTTATAGTGGTTATACTATCTAGCTGACAGTTGGAGGTAGAGTCCCTTCAAGTGTGCGCATTAGCATCAATAAGGGCGGCGGTTCGATTCTAATCGGATGCACGTCGTGAGGGCTAATACGTCTTTGCTTGACATGAACCCCATGCATGACAGCGATTGCTCCCAGGCCTCATGTTTATGGTGGGCCATTGCTCGTAGTTGGAAATAATTAGGAACATTGGGTTTAGTTTAGATATTGCAAGAAGAAAAATTCCCAAAAAATCACTTGCGGGGGAGCACTAGAAACATACTCTCTTCGTTCCCAATGTGATGTTTGTAATTTGTTGTTGTGCAATTGAAATAAAGCATTCATTTGTTTCAAGAATAAGAATAAGAATAATAAAATAAATAAAATGTTATGTAGAAGTTCCACTATCACTAAAATATCTTCTAAATGAAATAACGAGCTCCAGTCAATGGTATGTGTCATGTTCTAATACAGTCTACTCTTCATAACATTCAGTAGCATGCATTGTTTCTACCTTGGCTTTGCAATAGATGGTGTGAAATATTCTACAACCAATAGTGCTTCATCAGTAGCTAAATGAACATGTGGAGGCTCAAGGTGATGAGCAGAGTGCATGAAGGAAAGGCAGTGAAGGCCCATTCACATATAGCAGAGCTTCAGCATCTATGCGTGCGTCAGGTAACTTTGAGGGAATCTGTTGGGAAACAAGAAATATTAAATATGAAATGAGAAATTACTCGAACGCATGACAAGAAGGAACGCAACGCAAAAAAGGAGCATGGCCCAACTTGCGGTAGTGAATTGTAGTTGCACAGTAGTTGCAGCAAGAAAAGACAAGACTTTCAATATTTTTTTGATTTTGGGTTTTACCTTCCTCCATTTCGGGAAAGCGAATGCAAGTGCGGCAGAGGCTTGGTGTGAATGGGCCATGAGCATGAAAGCTACTGAATGTTATGTTTGTCACCATATTTGACTTGCATTGCATTTCTTTAGTTTGTGTCAATTTTTATTTATTTTTAAAACAAAAACCAAACCAAAAAAGCGAGTTCTTACAGAAATGCTGTGAAATAAGATTCAGAGTTGAGTGGCTATAAGAAGTACTCTCAAAGGTTTCCATGGGCGGTTCCTTATGACATGGAGGTACAGTATGAAAAATGTGACAATATTATTACGTCATTATTTAGTGGAATTTTTATTTTTATTTTCTACTTGAAAGAGTCAATTGATTGTAAGACTTTGTTGTTTTGAAATCTTCAGCCTCAATTGAGGGGAAAAGTCATATTACGCAATATTTGCTTGTATTCCTCACATGAAAAGCAAGAATGATGACAGTGTGCTGCATACACATGGGTATTTTTTTTTTTAATTTATTTATTTTTCTGTTTTTGGTTTTTCTATTTTTTCAAACTAAGGAAGCTCTAATCATCTGATGCCATGTCAGCATATGGTATTATCTATGCATGTTTGCCCATATCATTGCTTCAAGCAATAAGACTCCTTATTTGGGAGAGATGGTGGATCATTGAGTCTGGTTTCCACAAGAGCCTTGCTTAGGGTATATGCATTTGTGTTTTCAATGTGATGTTTCCATTAGAGTTATCCGTAAAGTCAAGAAAAAAAATTCTACAAGAGGAAAGACAAGGCAAAACTGGTTTTTTTAGCTTGAAAGGTGACGAAAACGAGTTTTGGCCTCTTTTATTTTAGGACCAATCACAAGTCTTTGCGTTGTCAAGTAGATTCGAACCTTGAACTTTCCCAATGCAAGAGAAGCCCCCTCATAGCACACATGAGTTCCCGTGACAAAATCTCCATATACCCCACAAATCCCCGTATGGGGCCCCAATGCAAACGACTTGATTGTTGGTGACAGAGTATTGGCGAGAATTCTATTTGAAGAACAGAAACAGAAAGGTGGCAGAGGGGGTACCCTGTAAGTATTTTATAGATAACTCAATCGATTCCTAAAAAATTGAAAGAATTTAATTTTGGGTCAAGCCCTATGTTTTGGAGAGTTAATAATCATTTTTCAAATTATTCGCTACTTGTGGCTTCTAATTACAATCATCTTTGCATTGAACTATACAAAATTAAGGAGATTTGTAGTGTTAACATAGGCATGTGATAATATGTTGTTAGCAAAGGAATGGGACTTACAGAGTTCAAGCCTTGTGAATCCTAGCTTTCAATAATCTTATCTTTTTACTAATACTACCAATCATAAATATTATATTTTTAACCTCTAAAGATAGAAATGGCTCAAAACGAGCATGATGAATAGAATTATTATTTTTAACTGTTTCAAATTGTTTTTATTCATTCATTTAACTTGATTAGTGTCCTAATAGCAAACCATTGAACGGTACAGATTTACAAAAATATTTTGCACAGTTCCTTATAAATTATGGAATGAAAGTATCTTGTCATTTTTTTACATAAACAATGTTTTGACAAAGAATGTTTACAATGCAAGTGCAAATTAAATTTGAAAAAATCACCATATATAATACCTTGAATTTCAATCCGGTTACCAAAAAAAAGTTTTAAAATGTCAAAATTTGGTACATTGTAAAAATAAAATAAAATGTTAATTTTAAAGCTTATCTATATTATATAAACTTACATGGTGATGATATTTGCACATTTAATTGTATGGATGTAATTTGTGGTTCTTAACCCCTAAACGACAGAGGGGGTAAGGACAAAACCTAAGTGTGTTATAAAATGTTACTTTTGCAACTTTGATGAAGTTTGGTCCAAAAGAGAAAATGAGAAGCATGATGTTTAGTAATTATCCGTACGGTCAAAGTCCCAAAAATACTTTTAGATACTCATTTAATGAATTTAAGAGCATTTATCATTTGAAATTCACCAAAATTACAAATTTTATATTTAGAAATTGAAAATTGGTATGATTGGTTAAAAATAGACCTTCTATTCTAAAATTTTAAAAGGCAAATTTTTCAAATGAGTGAACATCATTAGTTTCCAAAAATAGTAAGTTTCACAACGCTAGGACAATATTGAGGTCTTTGTCTTTGAAAATTTCCTTAGTGAACCTCAATGTTGCAAATGAAATGTATCAAAAAGCACTAGAATATGATCTCGATCCCCAATTTAAACAAAAAATAAAAACTTGAAAAACGTCATTTTCCTACCCATGGGCTGTCACAAGCTGCGACCAAAAAATGGTCGATCGGTCACTTAGGGGTTAACATTTAACCCCTAAGTGACCAAAAGACCATTCTATGGTTGATGCTCTTTTTTTACGGGTTGTCCAGGATGGAAAAAATCTTTTGATAAAAATAAAAAATATTCTCAATTTGGAAGTCAAGTCTACTTTCCAACCCAATTTGAATCATATTAATCCAAGTTAAATTCCGCCAAAGAGATTTATTCAAAGAAAAATACTTCAATATTGTCTTCGTATTATTAAATTTGCTATTTTGGAAAATTAATGATGTTCTCTCTTTTGAAAAAAATCTTTTTGAATTTTAGATTAGAATGTCTAGTTTTAACCAATCATACTAGATTTCAAATTCTAAGAATAAAATTTGTAATTTTGGTGATTATTAAATGGTAAATGCTTCTAAATTCATTAAATGAGTATCTAATTTTTTTCGGAAAGTTTGACCGTACGAATAATTACTAAACATCATGCTTCTCCTTTTTTCTTTTGGACCAAACTTCATCAAAGTTGCAAAAGTAACATTTTATAACACATCTAGGTTTTGTCTTTATCCGCTCTATCATTTAGGGGTTAACCTCAAAATATATTAACAATTTACACTCTAAAAATGTAGGTACATTCTATTATTGTCACGGATGGTGCCTAAAATAATTCAAAAAATATTTCACCATTATTAGTAATATATGGTCAAAGTTGTTGGAAATTTGAGAAAACTAAGCTCGTGTGGCTTGGTATGTCTTTTAACACCTAAAAGCTCGAGAGCTATTGGACAAAATATAGATGTGCTATAATATGTGCCTTCCATATGTTTGATCAAGTTTGGCTCAATAGATAAAATGTAGGGCATCGTCTCTACAAACTATCTTTGTGGTCAAACTTCCAAAAAAACTTTAAATAAAATTTTGAATGAATTTAAAAGAATTAACCTTTGAAAAATGAATTCAATTATAACTTTCACTTTTAGAATTCAAAATTTAGCATGATTAGTTAAAATTAGTTTATGTGTTGTAGACTTCAAAAAACAAAAGAAATGATGGAGGGAACATCTCCTTACTTTCTCTACATAGCAAATTTTATAACACTAAAACAATGTTGAGGTGATCCACTTGAAAAATTCTCCCCTGCCAATGGTGTTTAACTCCTAAACGTCCTCACCCCTCTCCAAATTCGGCAGTTTTGCAAAGATGCATCATAAAATGCAATCTTAAAAGATATTTTGAACTTGATGTATAAATAAAAGTTTTGCATCATAAATTTTAAATTCTATCTATATGGTTAGATCTGCGATTGCTATCACTAATATTTTGTATAAAATTTGAAACTCAAAATTCAAAATTCTTTTGTAATTTGATTACGAATAAGATATTGACAATTTGTGAATAAAATTTGTTGTGATTGGTTGAAATGTAATACTCTAAGTGTAGTGATTTTGGAGATCTTTTAGTTGCTTAACTTTATGGGTTTACTTTTTTAAGAGCACTTTTACACTGAAATCTTTGAAATTTTGGGTGAATCACTACAACATAAAATGAGGCATACAAATTTCACAAATCATCCCGTCTCTAATCGGATCACACAAGCATGAAGCTAACTTCCCATAAAATATATAGTAAAAAGTTCACACTGCAAAAATCAATGACGGATGATAAAACTGTGCTTGATTATGTACATTATATACTTTTTGGACAGTTGGACGTTTAGGGGTTAACTCGGATTAAGATAATTTAAATTGCTTTGGAAAGTAGACTTGATGTAGTATTTTATTTTATTATTTTTCTTTCTGGGAAACCCGTTAAAAACAAGCAACGACCAAAAAATGGTCTCTTGGGAGCTTAGGAGTTAACCGCTAAATGACAGACGGGAGTAAGGGCAAAACCTAGATGTGTTATGAATTGTTTCTTTTGCAATTTTGATGAAGTTTGGTCCAAAAGAGAAAATGAGAAGCATGACGTTTAGTAATTTTGTATAGTCAACTTTCAAAAAATGATTTAGACACTTATTTAAAGAATTTAGAAACATTTACCATTTAATATTCACCAAAATTTTAAAAATTATTTTTAGAGTTTGAAATTTGGTATGATTGGTTTAAGATAGACATTATATTCTAAAATGAAAATAAAATAAACTTTTCAAAGGAGATAACATCATTAGTTTCTTGAAATAGTAAATTTTATAATTGTAGGACAATATTGAAGTCTTTGTTTTTGAAACATTCTCCTCGATGGATTTTAACTCGGATTGACATAATTCAAATTGGGTTGGAAAGTAGACTTGATTTCCAAATTGAAAATATTTTTGATTTTTTATAAAAATATTTTTTTCATCATGGGCAGCCCGTAAAAAAAGGGCAACGACCATAAAATGGTTGTTTGGTCACTTAGGGGTTAAGGGTTAATCTACAACTTTTGTTGAAACCTTGTTACTGAATTTTTCTTTCAAGGATTATTTTACAATATTTTATAAATCATCAAATTATAAGGTATCCTCCTGTCTTTAGGGATTAATACGAAATCGATTAAATTTATATTGTGTAATTATTAAATAATACAAATTACTATTTTTTTAATGATTTTATGATATGTTATTTGAATAATATATATTTTTTAGTTAATTAATCATTATTTTATAATTTAACAATACCTTTTTACACATCAAATTATGTATTATTGCATTTGCATGTAAAATATTTATACCCAATTTGAAAATATTGTAGTTTTTTGTTTGGAATGAATTGTCAACTAAGTACATTCATTCTTCAAGATTTTATGTAATTAGAGAATATGTGGACGGTTTTAGAAAGTTTGATTATAAGGTGATTAAAGTGTAGTGGAGTTTTGACCTATGTGAATGAAGAGTCTATTCGTAATAGTTTGATTTGGACTAATTATTATCGATTTGAGTAGCAAGTGCTTCATTCCCTAGCTTTATTCTATTATTGTAATTGTATAAAACATAAAGGGTAGACTATTTAAAATTGTATAAAACACAAGGAGCACCATAAATTAGTGTACCTTTTGAAAAATGTCGTTATTAAGATTTGAATCTTGTATTGTATACTTGTCGCATGAATGACTGTTCACTGAAAAGCTTCTTGATGGTGGTTTCAACCTGAACAAACAACTTACTTCATATTAAACTACTTTGATTTTAAATTAAATTATAATGGACACTAAATAGAATAAAGAGTGATAGTTGAGAATTGATATCATAGTGACAAGTATCAAATGTATCAAAGGTGGACACTCCTTTAAGTTGAAGTATGTTTGCGAGAGGTTGATTGACTTTGAATATAATGGCATGAGATTGATTCTTGTGTGATTTCATTTTATTTATTATATTGTGGGTGTTTCTATTTTTAGATATTTAACCTTCATTGTTAATTTGACACTAATGTGTTAATTAATTAATATTTTTGGATAACACTAACGTCCCAAGATATATTTTTTCACCATAGTAAAATTACATTTAATCAAAATATTAATAACTAACCAATTGTGTAAAGACAATTGTATTTTGATTTCGATTTTTATTTAGTTTTTTAGTTGGTTTATGTGTCATATTAGATTAAATGATTGCTTTCTAAATTCTTTTTATAAGTATGATGTCATGAAGTAATTTGTTGCATTTTAATGTATTGATTTTAAGATTTTACTCATGGTATATTTGCTATCCTAGAGGTATTAAGTGTGATGTAGTATTTATGTGATGTATATGGAACAACATACTCTTACTGTGATTGTCATTTAGATAGCAATGTTCCATCATTACTTTCATAAGTTATTAATTAGAATATAGTATCTATCTATAAATTTTTGAAAACTTTATAAAAGAATCTAATATTGTAATAGTTTGTAAACTCTATGAATTGTAATAGAACATTTGGGTTTTGTTTTATTGGTGGGTGGCTGTTGAATTGGTCACTGACTATTGTGTTGGGCAATGACAATTGCGTTGGTGGGTGAATATTGTGTTGGTCAATGACAATCTGTGTTGGTGGGTGAATGTTGTGTTGGTCAATGACAATTTGTGTTGGTGGTTGGTTGTTGTGTTGTCAATGACAGTTTTGTTAGTGGATGATTGTCATAAAGGTAGTTTGTCTAGTTTGAGTTTGGTTCAACGATTGCATATCCCATGCAATTGCATATTCCATGCAATTGTATATCCCATACACTTGTATGTTAGTAGCCATGATGGTATGGTATGATCTTGAGGTAAATGGCCCTCTTTTCCAACATCTATATAGTTTATAGGATAGTGTAATTTTGTATATTTTTTGAATTTTTTACATCGCAATGTTCAGTTTTCTATTATTATTTTATATATATATATATATATATATATATATATATATATATATATATATATATATATATATATATATATATATATATAAAATTTAAAAAATAATAATAATTTTTTTCTGGCCATACAAAGAAAAGGTGGAACCATAAATTTTTGTTTTTATTTTTCAATGCCGTATTTTTAATGGCCAAAATAAATAGAAGGTGTTGTTCTTTTTGTAAATGTAACTTGATAATTCATAAGGTTAAAAAATCCATTTTCCATCTTCTACGAGATGCTATTTATATTGCCATTATGTAACTAAGGTTCCTGAATGAACGTCCTCCTTCATATTTTATTTAAAAAATAAACTATTCTGCAATTATATTTACTATTTTATGTCTCAATTTAAATCCCTTTACAAAAATTTAAATGTTGTTGTTTAACAATAAAGAGAGTTTCCCAAACTATTCACTCAAAATATCACATTTAAAATATGGATAATATGTTCCGTTAGCATTGTAGCAAAGATAATGATGTAAAAAAATGCAGAATTTGCTTAAACCTAATAGCATAAGTTTTGCTAATTTTTTATTTTAAAGAATAGAACAAGTTTAGGATGAGGTTTTTTCTTGTAGCTACAAAAAGTAAAAATTGCCTATTTAATAAGAAAATAACACTTGTTTTCAGTAGCAAAAAAAGAACGATAAAAAAAAAATTAAAAATTAAAACTCACTAAAAGATATTTATTATCTAAAGAGCCGGCTTTATCGCTAGATAGTCAAACAACAATCCAAAATTGTATATAATTACATATTTAATATTCTATAGAAATAAGACCTTATGTTTTCTATATTGTTAATTGGATTTTATTTTTAGTTTAAATCAAAAACACAATTGAATACATTGAAGGCCAAATTTGAGTTTCACCAAGGCACATTTTAAAATTGCCATTCCTACCTTTAGAGATTAACCCTTTAGTGCCCATCGTGGTTTTGCAAAATCCATAGTTTTTTTTGGAGATATTTTTTAAAAACTCTCTATGTTGAAATTTTGGGATATTATTAATAGTATTTAAATGTATAAATGGAAGCATAACTTAATCAAAAAAGTGTCCGTTAAACCTTGGTAAGAATCAGACTGTTGGATTGGAAGTTTATAGCATGTCTTTGAAGTGTATAATGCACAGTCAAAAATGAGACTTTGGAGGCGTACGACTTTAAAGTTAAATAGAATTCGGGTTAGATTTTAAAAAATGAAAGTGAAGATTTCAACAATGACCATGACAATGACCAATTTCAACACTTCTTTGTTGCAATCTTTCATGTCAAGAATGGAATGACACATAATTATTGTGGATTTTATAAGTGAGACTGATTTATCCATATATGGTTTAGGACAAAAATTTATATGTTGAAATATGAAAGGAATTCGTACATCCATCAAGATCATAATACATACACTAATGGAACATGAACAAGAGAACACAATCCAAAAAAACAATACAAAATAACAAACTCCAAACACAAGAAATACCGCATAGAACATGTGTTGTATTTGTAAGTATTTACTGTATTTTCAAGTATTTGTAGTATTTTCGCGTTTTGTTCTTAGGTATTTTGATAGTTTCACAACTCTAAATTGAGAATTTCTTTTTCTAAAAGATGTGTTTGATAAATCTCCAATTTTGAACCTCACAATTCAAAATCCAATTTTTCATGGATTTTCCATCATTTGTGTTTTCAACACATCAATGACCAGAATGTGGTCACTTGGGTACTAAAGAGTTAATATCATTTGGAACATGATTGGGTCTCCTATACAAACCCATATTACCAACAATAATTTATCCATTCTTACATTTAGTTGAATGTTTTAGCAAGTGATATTAGCATAAATTGACTAAACATCCATGACAATTTATTGTTGAATGGAAATGAGGTTGTCTGATGTGACTTACCATGATCTACAACCTTCTATTTACGAAGGAACAATTTCAAGTCAAGGCCACCGAAAGGACTTCAAGGTTCGAAGCTACATGATGTCACAATGGGTTCTTTGCGTCCCTCGAGTTAGACAACCCTGTTGGAAGATGGTCTCTCCGCACTCCTTACAACCTCCTTGCGAGCCTACCATTATAGGGTGGAGGTTTCTCTTCCCCGGGCTGGAACTGGCCAGCATCACAAAAGTTGGGCCAGACTATTTTGGTGCCATTTTGACACCAAAGGTCGCATACAAGTCAATTTAGTGTCATTTTATCCATTCTAGGTTGGTATGGAGGTTGGCACCAAATTATCTTAATTGCATTTCAATGCACCATCATGGCACCATGTTCACATGTCTTGAAGTTCCTGATGAGGGTTTGTACTCTTATTTCGCTGCAATCGAATCACGTTCAATTTGTATCAAAAAGAAAGAAAAAAAGGAAAGAAAAAGAAAAACCTTCTATTTGGAAATTGCACGAGAAATTCATGTCAAGAGATTTGGCTCTTAGATCCAAAGATCTCTCCACAACTCTATGCATCTCCCAAAAACCACACTCTTACATAAGATATGTTAAAACGCTCGGCAAATAATATCCTTACCTTATCTTATGTCGAAGATAGAAAGTCCACTGCCCAACCCAAAGGCGTCAACTGGGGGCCTGTTTTTGGGTCAACCAAAGTCTTTATTTTGTCAACTCCATTGCCCATGCCAGGCTCTCGACCAAATGTTAAATTTTATGGACTCATCTGTTTGCAATTGTTGGCAAGAGCCAACAGAATGGAGGGACCATAGGCCCTGTTGTGCATGGACTTGTCCGTATAATAACCCCTCCATTCTTCATACAAGACCTTTTGACTATCTTTTCCATACTATTAAACTCCTACACATGTCTCAATGCTTTTGACCACCTTTTGACCACTTGGAAATTGACACCACACGGGAATACAGAAAAAATTCCTTCCCATTCTGCACTTGTGTATCTCCGTTTGACCCCACATAATTTGTTCGTGAAAGCCGGGTTCATCTCGTGGCCCATTTCACACTACACCTCAAAAATCCATTCCGAGATCATGATACTCCCTCCGTTTCATAATACGAGCCCACTTTTTTTTTTTTGGCATGTTTCTACTTCACGTTTCTTTTGCCAAAAAAGGTCATCTCAATACTCCAAAACTGGGCTATCTTTAATAGTAGTATGTAATTTTCTGTGTCACTCTCATTGTCCGCCCTGTTTGAAGTGGACAGTGCTCGCATTTTGAAGTACAGTGGGCTACCAATCAAAATGTCGTTTTCGAAATCGCAGTGAGAAAACTTTCAAGACTGCCAACTTTGAAAGCCTCCCGAGAGCTCAAAAATTGGTATTCTCCCACGAAATTTTTACCAAAGCATTATCTTTAAGTTAATTATATGCATACCAAATTTCAAGGCCAAAAGATGCACCGACAAAACGTTATTCAAAATCTACCAACATTGGTAGCTGTGGAAATTTTTTCACTGCTGCCAACTTTGACAGCCTCCCAAAGTTTGAATTAATATTTTTTTTTGCCATGAAATTTTTGAAACAAAAACCTCTTTATGTCAATAACATATGGTAAAACTTTCAAGGTCAAAACATTAACACAAAAAAAGATATTAACAATCTACCAACATGTGTAGTTGTGGGAAACAATGGGGAAAACTATTTCATTGCTACCAACTTTGACACCCTTCCAACTGTTGAGAAATTGTCTATTCAATGTCTTTAATAAAAAGTATCTCACAACTATACACGTTGGTAGATTGTAGATAAATTTTTTTGTATAAATATTTTGACCTTGAAATTTGGCATGAATGTTGTTATCATAAAGAGCATGTTGTGCCAAAATTCTCATGGTGAATAGACAATTTCTCAACAGTTGGAAGGGTGTCAAAGTTGGTAGCAATGAAATAGTTTTCCCCATTGTTTCCCACAACTACACATGTTGGTAGATTGTTAATATCTTTATTTGTATTAATTTTTTGGCCTTGAAAGTTTTACCATATGTTATTGACATAAAGAGGTTTATGTTCCAAGAATTTCATGGCGAACAAAAAATAATTCAATCTTTGAGAGGCTGTCAAAGTTGGCAGCAGTGAAAAACTTTCCACAGCAGCGACCAATGTTGGTAGATTTTGAATAACGTTTTTTTGGTGAATCTTTTGGCCTTGAAATTTGGCATGAATTTTGTTATCATAAAGATCATGCTGTGCCAAAAATATCATGGTAAATAGACAATTTCTCAACCGTTGGGAGGGTGTCAAAGTTGGTAGCAATGAAATGGTTTTCCCCCATTTTTTCCCACAACTACACATGTTGGTAGATTGTTAATATCTTTTTTTGTGTTAATGTTTTGACCTTGAAAGTTTTACCATATGTTATTGACATAAAGAGGTTTTTGTTTCAAAAATTTCATGGCAAAAAAAAATATTAATTCAAACTTTGGGAGGCTGTCAAAGTTGGCAGCAGTGAAAAAATTTCCACAGCTACCAATGTTGGTAGATTTTGAATAACGTTTTGTCGGTGCATCTTTTGGCCTTGAAATTTGGTATGCATATAATTAACTTAAAGATAATGCTTTGGTAAAAATTTCGTGGGAGAATACCAATTTTTGAGCTCTCGGGAGGCTTTCAAAGTTGGCAGTCTTGAAAGTTTTCTCACTGCGATTTCGAAAACGACATTTTGATTGGTAGCCCACTGTACAAAACATAGGACAAAACATAATACCGAAACGTTGCTTGAGCTCGTAGAATAGCGATGGAACCGTGGAATGTTAGAAACATTGCTTCTCTTGGAGAATGAGATACGATTGTCCCTCTCGATTATATCATGTTTGGGAAGGCCTGGCTTCAAGATGGCAGACATGGATTAGTCACAAAAATGACTTGTCACGTGCGTTAGTATTGTGTGAAACAATAATATCATTATATTGTGGAGGGTTGGCTATAGCTATGATTATGAATTTGGGTTGTTGAATTTCATAGAGTGGACAATCGTCAAGTCTCTTATCATACAACACTTGAGATTTATAATTTAGGTTATGAAGTGAAGGGGGTTGGCAATCACCAACCTCCTTGATGTCCAATTTTGGTTAATTTAAGTGCCACTCTGATCCCTAAATGCCTACTACCCTCTCTAGATTTGGAGAATTGCAAAGATGCATTATAAAATGCGATTAAGAGGGATATTTTGAACTTGATGTACAAATAAAATTTCTATGTTATAATTTTAGATTCTGTTCATATGGTTAGACATGTGATTGCAACCACCAATATTTTGTATAAATTTGAAACGTAAAATTCAAAATTCTTTTGTAATTTGATTACAAATAAGATACTAACAATTTGTAAACAAAATTTGTTGTGATGTGTTGGAATGTAATATTCTAAGTGTAGTGATTTTTTGAGATTTTTTGGTGGCTTAATTTTATGAGTTGATTTTTTCAAGAGCACTTTTGATTCATTTTGAACTAAGATCTTAGAATTTTTTGGTGGAAATGTGTGGTATGAAATGAGGCATATAATTTTCACAAATCATCCCCTTTCTAATCATATCACACATACATGAAGCTATCTTGCCATGGAATTTTTAGTTCTTTTTTTACTTGAAAAAAGTGCATGACAAATGAGAAAATGAATTTCAGTTCTCTACATTAGGCCAAAAACGCATGGTTAGGCAGTTAGGGGTTAACCCCTAAAAGCCTGAGGGGTATTGAACAAAACATAGATGTGTTATTATACGTGCCTTCCATAGTTTAATGAAGTTTGCTTCAATAGACAAAATGTAGGGCATCATCTCTACAAATTATTTGTACGATCAAACTTCCCAAAAATTACTTTAGATTTTTTTTGTAATGAATTTAAAAGCATTAACCTATGAAAATTTGTATAAAATATAATTTTTCACTTTCAAAGTTTAAAATTTAGCACAATTGGTTAGAGTTGGTTTACCTACTATAAATCTCCAAAAAGCAAATGAAATGATGGAGGGAACATCATTACTTTCCCCAAATAGCAAATTTTATGACACTAAGACAATGTTGAGGTGATTCACTTTGAAAAATTCTCTCAGGTGGATTATAACTCGGATTGACATAATTCAAATTGCGTTGGAAAGTAGACTTGATGTAGTATTTTTTTTAACCCCTAACTGCCTAAGTGTCCATTTTTTGGACGATGTACAGATTTCATCCATAATTTCTCATCCATCATGCACTTTTAGCAGTGTGGAATTTTTACTGTAGATTCTATGGGAAGTTAGCTTCATGCATATGTGATTCGATTAGAAACGGGATAATTTGTGAAATTTTTATGCCTCATTTCATGTTGTAGTGATTCATCCAAAATTTTGAAGATTTCAGTGTAAAAGTGCTCTAAAAAAAGTCAACTCATAAAATTAAGCAACCAAAAAATCTCCAAAAATCACTACACTTAGAGTATTACATTTCAACCAATCACAACAAATTTCATCCGTAGATTGTCAATATCTTATTCGTAATTGAATTACAAAATAATTTTGAATTTCACGTTTCAATTTTTATACAAAATTATTGGTAATAGCAATCATAGATCTAACCATATGGATAGAATCTAAAATTCATAATGTACAACTTTTATTCATATATCAAGTTCAAAATATCCCTCTAAGTTGCATTTTATAATACATCTTTGCAAAACTGCCGAATTTGGAGAGGGCTCTAGGCATTTAGGGGTTAAAGTAATAATTTCAAAAACATTTTTTATTTTTTTTCAAGCAACCCGATAGATCCGAGCAGCGACCAGAAAATGGTCGTCTGAGCGTTTAGGACTTGATTGAGAAGCTACTGGGGGTTTGAAGCTCAGCATCTATTTGAGGTTGTCGATGCAGGCAGACTCGTGGCCATTTTTCTGGTCAATTACGTAACTCCTTGAGAAATCCACATTTTTGTAAGGTTGCGAGTTTGGGTACATCATCAGACGAGTGCAGAGAGCCTACGATAGATAGCTGACCGTACTGATGATATGTGGCGTTGATGGAGAGGGACTTTTTGAAGTACTTGGGGGCCTACCAAATGTCAATAATTCTGGCCCCCCACGAACTCCGGTGGGGTCCGTCCTCATGCGATCAATGGTCCATTTCCATTGTCATTGCTTGCTGGGACCAGCGTCACCAACCCTGTGACATTGTCATCCCTGCCTGTGGACTTGATCACAAACACATGCCCTCGCCTCTTTGTAATTTTCAAGAAGATAGAACCCGAACCCATCCTTTATCCCCTGGAGAACCAAGTATTCATGGTTTTAAAATTAAATAAAAATATAATTTCAATTGATCGTGTTGTAAAAAATGTGGAACATTCTTTTGAAAACTGGATTGAAAGAGAATCTTTACTTAGATTCACTTTTTGAAGTAATGAGGGAATGCCATTTGTATTTCGGGACTACCGTGTCATTGCCATGTAAACTTAGGGCCACTTCACACTATGAACCATGAAAATTGACCAAGAGAAATCATTTATTTCCATGGTCACGGCTCTTGGTTTAAAGCCGTGACCATGAACAATCAAAAATTGTTTTTTGAGGGTCTTGGTTACTTCCCATAGTGTGAAGTGGATTTGGAATGGGACAAAGGTGGACTGGTTTTTTTAATGTATATCTAAAAAGGGCAGATTTGGAGTTTACCTCAATGTTTACTCTCTCACTCTTATCTTCTTCTACCTCCTTTTTTCCACCTTCTCTTTTTTCTTCTCTTCTCATTGAAAAAATATTTTTTGGGTACTTCAACCCCATGGTCCCCATGATTTGTGTCCAGTCGACCTCTTTGGGTTGACTCAACGAAAAACCTGTTGGACCAAGGAACATTATCCATTAGGCAGAAAATAGCATATTTAGGTAACCTCAAATTCCGTGGTCAATCTCTTTTTTCAAAGTATTGTGAAGCAAATTTGAACAGGGATGGTTATTTAAACCAATCACAGATTCTAGAGCGTCATGGCCACTCTTCATGGTCCATAGTGTGAAGTGGCCCTTGGTTCCTAATTGTAATTAGATTGTGGTCCCATTGCAAAAAGGTGTTGGCTCCCATTGCTCTATTATGCTATGTAGAATTCAGATGGGGCCAAATTTCATATCACATGAATCGATGAAGAGCATTACATAAGTGGGTCAAAAAAAAATTAGAACAAAAGGAAACTCGTATAAGATCTACTCGAAACTGCTACGAAAAAAAATCAGAGACCCAATTTGGGCTTCTTGGTCCTTTAGGGGTTGTTTGTTCAACACTAAAATGCTCATGACCATAGTGGGAGCAAGTACATAAACACCATTCATGTCGTTCGTTTATTTATTTGTGACACTAACATTTATGTTATTTAGTGCTGGTAGTAACCAACATTTTATTTTTCTTTTTTCTTTTTCTTTTTTCCTTTTTTTTGTTTTTGTTTTTGTTTTTTTTTTGTTTTTGTTGGAAACAATAGCCCCTTCTTTGTCCTCATTTCATTGGAGTATATATTTGGAAGGACGTGGCTACACATATCAAAATTTGTCAGTGCAAGACATTGCCCCCCCCCCCAAAAAAAAAAAAAAAACCACAATAGTAACTCTCATATAAACCACATAATGTACGTTAAATGTTCAAAGTCTTGTTAATTCATGAACAAAAAGCATCGTTAGAAATAACATAAAAATGTCAGTTATGAATTTATTATGAATAATCCAGATATTAACACAAATTTCACTTTACCTTGTTTATTCATAACACAATCAACGTGACAATTTTATGTTATTTTCAACAATTTTTTTACTTATGAATTTTTCTAATTAGAACTATGAAATTTTTGTCATGGTTTGTATTTATTACATAGTTTTAGGAAAATTATCCACACCCTCTTCCTAAAATGTACGTAATTTTCTATTTTCTCATTTTCAAATTGTAAAATTGTAAAATCCTACACTGTAATCTAATTTCTAATTTTACTCTTTTCTTTAATCATTGAATTATATTTCCCATTTTTCATTTTTCCATTTTTTTTTCAACACTTTTTTTTCCAATTAAATATCTCATTTTTCAAAATTTCAAATTTTTAATATGTCAATTTGACAATAGCTTGATTTGGCAATTTTTTGATCTCTCAAAATTTTATGATTCTTTGGCATATTTTCTAAATTATTGGATAACTTTTCTACATTGAATATTTTCTTGGAAACAAAATCATGTGAAAATTTATATATTATTCAAATTTCTCATTTCTCAAAATTTGTAGTACTTGATTTATTTATTTTCATATTCCTTGACTTGATTCAAAACACTTTCATATTTTATTTTCTAATTTATTCATTAAAAATCCACAAAATTCACAACTCAATAAGGGGAAATACTTTTCCCAGGTGAGCAAAGTTGGTGATTCAATTCTCAATCTCAATCAAAAAGGGGATATGAGCATCCAATTATTTGCAAGTAATTCTACATGTTGGAAACTCAAAGACCTCTTTCTAATGCCCATATTTATAATGTTCCAAAATCATTACGAAATGTTCATTTTTTACCAAGAATTTTTATGCCCCAGTCTTTTAAGGGCTAAGATATGAATTGAGATTTTATTTTACTTTAATCTTTACTCTCAATGTATTAGAAATGGTAGTTTAAAATTTAAAATTTTATCAAATGGAACAAACATTAAAATAAAAATTATTTTAATGACGTCAACTTGATATTGCAACTCCAAGTGGCATATGACCTTTGTTCATACCTCGTCTACTCCCCATCCTTGGGAGTCGGAATAAGTTGTTTCTTTTCCTTTGTTTTTAAACATCACCGTTCTTTTCAGAATGACAATTTTTTTTAATTTTTTTTTATAAAAATTAATATTGCAACTCATCTGATTCCACTACCTCTACACGGATTTTCAATGTAGAAATACCATTGCTCGTTTAACCCTTAAAAGGTCCGTTGGGGATAGTAGATACATTGGATACATTTGGCATTTGTTGTAAGTAGAACATTTTAAATTGAGACTCCAATAGTCCATTGAAACTGTGTCAATATGAATTTTAACTTCACTTTTGATCTTAAACCCATAGGAGATGTAGAATCATTCCAAATACAATGAAATACCGATGCATAATACTGGTCGGAACGGGCTCTCTGGACCTTTAAGGGTTAACAAAGCTGTAAAATAAAAATACCAATTGGTTGAAACGTTGATCGCGTAAACCAGAGAAGTATGCCCCAAAAGGCACACAACTTATAAGTTTGTCACGTAGGGTCTTTTCTTTAGTCTATGCGGTCATGATTTCTACTAGTGCAACTTCTTTATACGAAACATGATTGGTTGGCAAGCATTTCATGGATACATGTTTGCATGTGTGGGGAATATTTCTTGCTTTTTTTACACCGCAAAGAGCTAAATGAAAATTGCATGTCGAGAGCAAGCCTGTTTGTGCCGTGCATCTTCAGTTGATTGGCAATCATACAACTCATCCTCACACTCAGTTTGAAAAAGTTTCAGCAAGTGAGGCCATCGGTCCGTCATCTTCATTCACTAATTTATATAGCTCCATTGATAATTGCCAATACGTTGTCCCACTCTATACTCTAAAAGAAGAACTTGAGTCCTTTTGTAGGACCAATATGAACAAAGAGTCCGTTTGTTCAACAAACATCATCAAAGTTTATAGGATACGAGCTATACTGTACTAAATATGTATGAGTATACATGAGTGCACAAAAGGGGTATTAATTTGAACACTGCCGTATTACATATACATACAATAAACACATTTAGAACTGAAAATATTCAAGTATACTTACACTAAACATATATTTAAAACGGAATATATCTGTATACAAAGGTATTTAGACATATAACCTCTCGTATATAAGGGGGTTTTTAGAAGGGGTCATGAACGCACGTGATTTTCAAACATAATGTACAGTGCACCCCCAGGACTAGGGCTATGCTTCAAAATCTTAATAGTATTACTTTGGAATACAGTAATGGGACCTTAATA